>OZ034976.1:34510931-34993431 GCA_964030785.1 Siderastrea siderea | reverse complement strand
AAGACATAATTGTCTGAGAAAGTTTATGAAGTATTGTTTTTTGCATTTGTGTTTTTTTAATACCCTCTCCACATTTTTTTAATGTTGATCATAGACACTGCATGCAAGGAACATTCACTAAGACTATAAATACTTGTTAATTAATCAGGCCCTTGTGTGTTTGCTTTTTATTTGACATGTATTGTATAGACGGGAAATTCAGGACTGTTAGTGCTGGTAAATTCGACGTGGAAACAAACAAATTAACTGCATCGTCTGAGATACACTGGTTTGGTAAGTCCTTTTATTCTCAATTTCACCCCCTTTTTCAAATAAAATATAATATATTAAAATTATTGCCTGCCTTTAGGCTAAAAACTTGCCAACGGCTGGTAACATTCTACTGTAAATGTTAGGACGATAGTTGATGTTAGAAGATACTTAATTATCAATGTCGTGTCATGGAAATTTTCTTTTTAAACAGCCAATACAATGCTGTTTCTTCTCCATGCAATTTAAATCCCAATACTTCTACATTGGTATGGGGATAAGGAAGTGGGGTGTTACGATTTAGAAAACGGAAGGAGGACTTCTTACTTTCAATGACTCTACCTTTCTATCATGTTTTGGAAAGTGTGCTGAGGCCCTCTGGCCATCATTGTAGTTATATCCAGCCGAATAAATCAGCTTTCATTTAATAACCTCCTTGTATCTCAACATTGCAGCTGGCACTCCCTACACTAAAACAACAGAGACGTACACTTACCGTACAATTGACAGGACCTTGTTTATTGTCTTGGTTGTGTTTGCCTCTCTTGGAATACTCTATGCCCTGTTCTGTCTTTTGACACTGGTGTTGAACTTCAAGAAAAAGTAAGTGACACATTAGATATCATGTTAACTGTCTCGAGACCGCGTAGGTGCGGTGGAATGCTCTTGGCGCGGCGCGCACATTTTCAATGTGAGAGTCAGCAGTTCTAGAAGTGTCTGTGCAACTGTGTCTTTTCTTAAGACAGGAAACTTCACTTCACCTTATCCCTCTCCAACCAGGTGTATAAATGGGTGCAGACTCTCCACCGCTCCTTAAGGCTTGACCAATTAATTATACAGATATATGAAGATTTAGTCCTTTTTATAAATGATCTCATCTCATCTCATCTCATCTCATCTCATCGTATCTCATCTCATCTCATCTCATCTCATCTCATCTCATCTTATCTCATCTCATCTCATCTCATCTCATCTCATCTCATCTCATCTCATCTAGGCGACTGTTAAGGAAACCTAATAAAACCTTTGGGTTACCCTGGAGGGTATAGTTATATTTGCAGTTGCTTCCTCCTGCATAAACTAGGTAGAGCTTAAAATGTAGTAAAAAATGAAAAGTAATAAACGTTTTCGATCATCAAGTTAAAACTGCTTAAAGAACCGGCCGAGGTTAATTTGTCTCGCCTAGTGGCCTCCTGGGGTTCTACTCTGCGGACCTGCCATCATAGATCTCTATACAAGTATTTCACTTTTTCCACTGAAAGTTTGGCTAACTATTTTGTCAACTGTGTGGAAATCATTTCTATCAGATGAGAATTTAACAGGAATAAACAGTAAAACAGGCTTTGAGATTAAAATATTTTAGGTAATGATGGCCCCTTTCTTTAAATCGTCCAATCGGCATAGACGGTAACATATTTTAAGAATAAAAGATTTTACGTAATGCTGCCACCTTTTTTTCAGAATCGTCCAAAACTCTGGTCCAGTGATCAGCATACTGATAACTATTGGATGTATTTTGAATTACGTCACTGTCATTCTTTATGGTTTTGATTACTCACGCGTGTCATCAGAGACAGTCACGAGACTTTGTAGGGTGAGTATAACGCATGCGTACTTCCGTCGTTGTCACGTAGGTGTAGGTAGTACAGTACCACCTACATCATACGTTAAGAGTGCCATTTCTGCAGATCACGGCAAGCCTTTTAATTTCTGAAAGTTTTTAAATTTACAGACATGAACATATTTAAATTTATACGTTTAAGTTACTTTGACACTTTGTCCTTTATTATCAAAGGCTCGTTCCTGGACATTCGCAATCGGCTTTACTCTGTCAGTCGGAGGTCTGGCTGCGAAGCTGTGGATAGCTTACAGTGTACTAAAAGACCGATTCGTCAGGAGTAGGGTAAGATGAAAGCTCGTCCATTTTGTTGTCTTAGCTGTTGACAGCATTGGTGATAATAAATACAAAAGTAAAGATAATAGTATAAATGACTCCTTATTTTGTACGTCTGCACGTGAGTAGTCCCTAAATATGATTGGTTTTGGTGACATTGAGCGGAAGAAAAGTAAAGCAGCTAAGTATCCGCAGCCAATATTCTGATGAGCGTCATAAAACTGAGTAGTTATAGAGTTGGCGGTTCTAGACCACTTTCTTTGAAAGTGGTCTAAAACCAAGCCAACTCTATAACTACTATTTCCATTAGATGAAATCTATATGTTTTTTTTATCACATGGCTCCATCACATGGTTCCATCACATGGCTCCATCACGGCAATAGAATCATCGGCATGACAAAGTATTTGAATGATTGCGTAGCAATACATTCAAAGACGAAGTCACGGGGATGGATGATTCGTTATTGCAAAAAGCGCCAGGCGGGAAGAGCTCTTCGAGAGCTCTTCCCGCCGCCAGGTGGGAAGAGCTCTTAGCTCTCGAAGAGAGCTAAGAGTGATGGGCGCTTTATTATGTGATGACATTATGTGATGGAGTCATTTTATGGATAACTATATACAAGATCCATTTTTTGCGATGCTGTTTCCATTTTATGGGGAACTATATGTATTTTATTACATGGGCTGAATTGATTGTATTTGGATACTATATGTTGTATCTCATGATGCATCCAACGCATTATTCAATCACGTGGTCAAAGACAACATAAAAGCATAATGATTCCTCAAATTGTTGTTGCGGAGAGGAGTTTTTTTATATTTATGTTTTTCAAACGCAAATCTATAGCATTTTTCGTTTTCAAAGTCAGATTCACCGATTTTACTAATCCACCCTTTGTTTTTTTTGGATCTTTTTTTGTCAATTGTACCGTCAGGGTATTTTAATTCAACAGAATTGCAATCAGTATAAGGTGAAGACCCAATACCATCGTGACTTATACTAATGTTTATAGTTTTTTCACATCCATCTTTGTAATAAATAGTTGTTGAAATATCTGCAATTCGTTCTTCTACTAGAATATTTTGGTTTTCATATTCAGTGTCAGATTCATCCATATTCCCTCTGTAAGTGTTTGATCTGTCTTCGTTAATTGAACCGTCAGGGTTTATGTATTCAACAGTCATCCATCTTAAATTTGGTGTCTTCTCATCACCATAGTAATTTTTCAAAATATTAATTTTTTTTGTGCATCCATCTTTATAATCCATAGTTATTAACATTTGTGATTCGCGGGTTGCGATTACCATTTATATATAACATAATTTAGATAATATTTAAGTAGTTTGAAACGTACAGAATGCCAAAGAAAAAAATAATATCTCACATAATAGTATAGAATGAATTGTAATGAAGATATACACAATGAATTGAAAGAATCGGAAGTTGTTTGTCCTTTTTGTGACCAGCAAATAGATTCTGCCAGAAAACCAAAAGATGATAAATGCTGTGATAATCAGTATATTATTAACGACGATGGGATGTTAGCATGTTTAAGTTGTGGTGTAGTACAAGGATATAATTATGTGAAAGAATATGTTAATTTTTATGAGAACAGACATCGATTTGTGAGAAAATCTGTTTACTGTAGAAAATACCATGTCAATAACATGTTGCTGAAAATCCAAGAAAAATACGACATAAAATTATCCAACAGTGAGAAACATAAGATTGATATAATGTATGCAGAGATTGGTAAGATTATAAATGAAGTTAATGGTACAAGGAAAAGAATGATTAGCGTTAATTTTATTATGAGAAAGATATTCAAGATGATGGGAATACCTTACAAAAATATTCCAATTAGTAAATCGAAAAAAACATTAGCTTTTTACAATCGATATTGGGTAAGTATTATGTCTCTTATTGGTGATAAAATAAAATCTATTATTAGATGAATACCTTATTATATTTCTTTTCAAATTTGTCAGTTAAAGGACACATTTCAATGATTATTTGATCAAGAACTTTGACATGATCAAGAAATTCTTTTTCATTATACTCCAGTCCTCTCATAAAGGATCGTAAATGAGTTAAAACCTTTTCATACGTAGTGTACGCGAATTTACACATCTCGATCTTTCTTTTGTAATTTTTGACCTCTGAATATGTTTTTAGTATAAGCCCTGCGCCTGATATTGATCCAAGTACAGCGGGGTTTAACGTCACACCACCAGCCACAGTCCCAGTTACTATCAATACAACAGATCCAATGTTACATGCCATATTCTTTTTCTTGAAGCTTTTAAATGACTCTTTGTGGAGCCAGTATTGCTTATGGTAGAATTTGTACAATGCTTTCAACTCAGATATTTGATCTTCTGTTAAATTTTCTGAAACATGGTTCCAATTGAATATTCTTTTACGTCTATCCATATATATTATATGGTTACATTTTTTCTTTTTTGAACGATTTCTTAATACTGATGTATAATTTTCTAATGTTTCGAACTATTTTTTCTATATTCTCAATAATTTCGTTGATTAAAGTTGATGTTTTCATATTATATTGTTTAGATTATTCATTATGTTTTTCATCGGAAACCTCAACGCTTATTTCTTTTGGGATAATATATTCTAAAAAGCATTCCATACTCCAATCAGATGGATATCCGCATTGTGATATATGATGAATGTAAAAATGTTTATGGCACTCTATATTTAACAAACATTAAGAGTTCTTGATTTTTCACAACTGAACCCAGTTCCACAGCCAAATGACCAAACGCTAGTACTAAATTGATATTTATTGTCTGTGATTTAGTTGATTGGGTTGAAGTGTAAGTGATTGATTGAGTTAAATGGTCACTGTGTTTTATTTTTAAAGAAATAGGCTTATATTTACTTTTGAGCTTGAAATAGAGCACTGTTATAGTTAATATGTGGCTATGATTTGGAATAATTATTTTGTCACAACCATTCAATAAAAATGTGTTCCCGTTTTTCGTATTTAAATACCCATGTATATAATGAACTGAACCACTTAATTTATACCCATTTAAAGACAAATCTGTTTGCATTACCATTTTACCATTTTCTACAACGTACGCCGTATCATACACATCCGAGTCTACATTACTCTGTGATCCTTTGACTCCATATACAATCAAATAACCAACTCCTTGAGTGGAGCTACTTGCAGTGCCCTGACAATGCATGTCAATGTAAATGTATTCGGGAGGAGTTATGCTCCACTTATGTAAGTGAACAATCGATCTACTGTAATTAACAAACAGCTTAGTTGATTGTTGACCAATATTTAGTGAAGTGGAAACGACACTCACTGACAAATTTGTTGTGCTTGGAGGGAAAAATTCAATAGCCAAAGTGTACTCGCCTTCTGGAAGTTTGAACATGTTAAAGCCAATGCGAGAAGAATACTCATTTTGAGCGTCTTTCCCCATTTTAAATTTATAAGCTTTTTTGTTGACATTGTGGAGGGAACCAGAAAAGTCAACAATGCCATCAACTATTATGTTGTTTTCACTTGAAGATTCATCGGCTTTTTCCATGAGATACCTGAAAACGTCTTTCTTGTTGGTTGAGCTGGTGATGTGAGACTCCTTGATTTTTGTGTCAAAGTAAGTTTTCAGCCCTACAGTCACATCACCTTTGGCGGTGTGTACCTTACTGCTGACATAGCCGACATTAGCTGCTGATTTTATGTCTTTGTCATCGGTGTTCAAGTTGATTATTGTTTTTTCATTTAAATTCAAGTTTCCAGTCATATTGTTAGTGCCATCAACTTTGAGAAACTTTTTTTGTGTCATGTCATCAATTCTGTTGTTAACAAACTCGACACATGCGGCGTCTCTTTGGTTTGATGGAAGATCAAGATTGATAATTGAATTATTTTTCATATCAATATCAGATCCTTTATCCAGTTTTTTTTCAAGCTGATTTTCGACATACTTTTTGTTTGTGGCTTGATCTGCCTGTGTTGGGTCTTTCACATTTGTGATGAAATTATTGTTCATGTTAATGGGTTGCTCCATCCGACCTCCTTCTTTCTTTGACAAGAATATCTCCCTTTGTGATTCATAACTTATAACCTTGTTGAGATCACCATGAACTGGATAATTGTCTTTTGGGACAATGAGTGACCCTGTCATCGTATCACCAGATATTGCAACAAATTTAGATGTATCCACACTTGGAATCTTAGCTATTTCACTATCTAACTGGCTTTTTGTAACCACATCATTATTATTGGTTCCTTGTTTTACATTCACTAATTTTTTATTCTGCATATCATAATCATTATTAGCATCTAATTTAAATCCAATACCAGGTAAACCTCTTGAACCTATCTTACCTAGTCCTTGAGAATCATCATGATTAAGGATACCGTTGGTATAACTCATATATTAATGGTTTGTATTCTTTCATCGAAATTTCGGGCTACCTTTTTTTTGACCTTATCAACATACAAAAAACTATATGGATCCTTAGTAGCTTTCTGATAATCTGATTTATTTATGTTCAGTTCTCGGCAAATCATCGATTGCTCGTTTATAGAAGGAAAATCAAAAACACAAAAATGTGAACTATTCAGTCTTATTGTTTTATCGGTTCCGTAATAGCTTTGACTCAAATATATACAACAACAATTTTTATTTCTTGAATTGGTGAAGTAGTCTCGTATCCGTTCGTCATTTTTCTTACCTGTATTCAAATAGTCATCAAATATGATTAATTTTTGGTTTTCATCAGACAAATCTGTCAGAGGGATGATTTCATCGTTACTTGCTTCTATCACGTCATAACCGACCTCTTTTGATATTGGTTCAAGAGATTTCAACAGATGCTTATATTTGCTTTGGGAGAGATTTCGAGCATAAAGGTATATCTTATCAAAATAGAGAAGCCTATATATCATATCCAGCAGAAGATTTGTTTTACCACCACCAGAGGGAGCACAAATAAGCATCCTAAAACATCGGTTTGGCATGAAACTCTTTAATTGAACAAAATCGTCATTGTCATCATCTTGGATGTCGTAATTTTGAATCTTCATATGATATTATGTTATACAATTTCACACGCTATGCGACACGCTATGCGAGCGTTTTTATATATGATAACCCTAATTTTTCCGAACAAAATACGAAATTTTATGTAAACAAATGATATAATGAGTTTACTCAAATGGAAAGAAATGGCTGAGAAACGATCCGAGCTTGGTAAAAAGATTAACACAGTAAGAGATACAATAAAACAAAAAAAGATATCTGATCAAATGGGTGAAGTCGAGGCAGAGAAACTTTTCAAACCTATAACATCTGAGTTAAAGGAACTTACAGCCCCAAAAGCACCGTTGAGAAGATTGGTAAAGAAAAAGCGACCTGTTCCAGATTATGGAATAGCTATTGATGATGAAGTGCCTGATTATGGATTGGACGATTTGTTTGATCAACCTGTTTTACCTGAAAACGAGAAACAGATAGTTCCAAAACCTCCATCTTATGAAGATGTCCTTGAGGATTTAGCATCAGGTAAAAAACAAATGTATATAGATCCAGAATACATGTATGAACCTGAAGATCTTCCTCCAGAATACGAAGAAGAAGTACCAGATTACGACATTCTTGAAGAGGATAGAATAAATCAAGCTTTAGATCAACTTCAAATACCGAATTATGATGATATTGAATTACAACTTCAACAAGAAGATATGAATGACAAAAAGAGGAAATCTTATCTTACCAAAACCCTTAAAAAGGCTAAAGAGAAACGACAACAACTTTCTGGATATTCGATGAATATTACTAAAAAATTAAATAGTGGCTCAATCACTAAAGCTGAGGCTCAATATCAAAGAAAAATTATTCAAGATACAAGAAAGGTTCTGACTGATTATATGAATTACCATCAACAAAAACTCCAAAAACTCAAATCTATTAAAGGATCTGGTTTGAAGAAAAAAACAAAAAGAGGTGGACAGGTAATGTTTTTCAATAATCCAACAGAAATGATGAAAAAACTTGAACTGATTATAGGATCAAAGGTTGCCGGTAATAATAGCACAGAGCTAAGAAACACAGGTGTTGCACTTCTCGACATCTTGTTGAGAAATTCAATACTCAATAAGCCACAATATAACAAAATATACAAAAACTATTTTAGTCTAAACTAATCATATAAATGAATAGACAACTCGTATTATCCAGTCATACCGTTAAAGGCATAAGTGGTAATAAACCATCGGATTTCACAATCAAATACCGTAATCCGATAATACTAGATTCAAACAGACAATATGAAATCGGCCTAGACCGAATCATTTCGATGTCATTCACTTGGTTTAATGTAACAAAAGAACTCAATAATCAGAAAATAAGATATTCAACAGATAGTGGTGCTAATTGGACGGAAATTATATTCAACCCTGGAGTATGGAATTACATTGATTTTGACAATTTAATCAAAGAAAAAACAAAAACAGGAACCTCATCAAACCCTCAATATCCAATCACTCTGGAGTTTAACGATACTGTATTCAGGACAATAATAACACTAGCCTCAAATTACAGATTAGATCTTACTCAAAGTAATTTTAATGATCTTATTGGTTTCAATAAAAAGATTCTAACAAGTAGTGTAAATGTTGGAGATTACATTCCTAATCTCTCACAAGACAGAGAAATATTGAATGTTCATTGTGATTTGATAAGTGACAGTCTTGTCGATGGTGAAGAGTCAGATATTATATATAGTTTCAGTAC
Organism: Siderastrea siderea; assembly: GCA_964030785.1. Taxonomy (NCBI): domain Eukaryota; kingdom Metazoa; phylum Cnidaria; class Anthozoa; order Scleractinia; family Rhizangiidae; genus Siderastrea; species Siderastrea siderea. The sequence continues at coordinate 34,984,507 of OZ034976.1, read as the reverse complement.
CTCAACTCTCACCCCGAGTTATAGTTTCACACAAGAGCCTCGACGAGTTCAGTACAACCCGTGTAATAAAAATACGATCAATAAAATAAGAATTTATATCACCGACGGTAAACGAAGAATTATAGATCTTAATCATAGTGACACTTCATTCAGTTTGATTTTAAGAGAGAAGAGAGATTAATCTAACTAATAGTTATAGATGGCATCATATGAATACAAGCGAATTTATCATCCAAAACTTGGACGATTTGTTTATAAACATAAAGGATCTGGGATCATTGTTGATAACATTTTCAAACCGGTTGGAAGGGTGTTAAGTAAAGTTCCAGAAATGGTTTTAAAACCTTTAGCGAAAAAAGCGCTTCAATCTGGTATTTCCCATGCTGGAGACAAACTGGGAAAAAAAGCAGCTGAAAAAAGCGGAGAGCTTATTATGAGAAAATTACACGGTTCAACTAAACAATCAATGAATAAAACCATGAAACCAACCAAACCTACTAAACCAAAACAAGAAGAAGATTACAACACAATTCTGAATAGACTTATATCTGGTACTGGATTAAGACGATAAAATGTTATTAAAAAGTGAATTTTATCCAATTATAAATAGACTAGCAAGTGGGAAATGGTTTATATAAAAAGTGAATTTTATCTAAACTACTCATATAAATGAGTTTCAGAACAAGTGAAAATCTGCAACGATATGAATACGTTCGTTTCCATTTGGATAATGTCATTGAACAGCCTGGTAACAATCAATCACAGAAAAAGACAGGTTACAGATTCACAATCAACGATAGGTCGACTATGTTCGATTTTTTTAATGGGTATTTCGAAGTAACCAAAGAGCTTCAAAAAAGGGCAGATGGTGCTGGATATGCTGCAGCGGATCGCATCACAATGATAAACGGATCTCACAGTCTAATCAGACATATGGTTATCAAATCTTCAGGCAAAATCGTATACGAGAGTGATAATTTACATAGAATTACGAATGTCAAAAATCTCCTTGAATACAGCGATGATTATAGTAGATCCGTTGGAAAGAATTCTTTCTGGTATCTTGACACTGATGGAACAACAGCGAATACCAACTTAGGATTCGAGGCACGTCGTATTTTAACCCAAGCTAATCAGAATGACGGCGGCGGAGGAGCTAAGAGTATTAACGAGATGATACCGTTGAACCGATACAGCTTTTTCCAGGAATTAGAAAAAAAAATGCTGCCCCCGATGCAGCTCACGATTGAATTAACATTGAACGAAGATAGTGAACTGATTCACATGGCAAATGGCACAGACGCTGGTCGTGTTGTAGTAAAAAGATTGTATCTTTGGCTACCAAGACTAATCCCAAAAGACATCATGTATAGTAATTTCGTTTCAGAGTTTCTTAAGCCAACAACCTGGACATATATGCGAGATATCTACAATCAGTCAGCAAATACCAGAGCTATTCAGAATATGTTTCAAATCAGTCCAGCTATTGATAACGTTAAACATGTTTTTATATATCTCCAGAGGACAGACGCACCAAATAATGATGAAGCAGAGAGGAGTTCGTATTTGTTCGATACTTTCAAGTTGAATGCCGCTAACGCTAACAGCTCTCTATCAAGCTGTAGGCTTGAATACGGGAATAACGTTTTTTACCCAGAGCTGGAATATGATAGTGACTCTAAAATACGGATATTTAATGATCTCATGTCATATGCATTTCGTAAGAACGATTACAATTCAGGAACACAGCTTAATGTATCCAATTTCACTAGTTTGTATGGATTATTGTATTTCGATTTGTCATATCAGAAAGAGGTAGTGACGAGAGATCCTAAACAGTTGATTCTCCATTATCGTCTCAATGTAGCCCCAGCAGCAAACGTCCGAGCTCATAGCATCGTATTTTACGAGAGTGAGGTTGTTGTTAAGACAGTTGGAAACGAATTGATGATAGTTTAAATAAATAAGTTTTACATCGATGAAAATTTAAATGAATATGTTTTTTAAAATAGAATTTATCTAACATATAATATATGACACAACTATACGAAATTAAAGTTAGTTTATCACCAAACCAGAAAAAGAATCTTAGTAACGCGTATCATAAAAGAGAAACTATCATTTTGAGACTGACAAAGGACTCTCTATCTGGGAATGACACTCTATACGTACCTCAGAATATAGTTAAGCGATTGAATAAAAATAGAAAATTGAGAAAAGGAATGGACATCAAACTAGCCAAAACAAACATTCGAAAGCAAGTTGGTGGATCACTCCTCTCTACAGTTCTGTCGCTTGGAAGAACTTTCGCTCCAACGATTGCCAAGACTATTGGATTGTCAGCTTTGGCAGGTTTAGCATCTGAAGGAGCATCTCAGATTGTTAAGAAGATATCTGGAAAAGGTGTTCAAACTGGTGGGTTTCTCATACCACAAAATAAAATCAACCAGTTGATAGCATATAAACATCTTTTGACCACAAAACAAAAACAAGATATATTAAATGCTCTACAAACAGGCTCTGGTGTTCATATAAAACCAACGAAAGTACAAACAGGTGGGTTTTTAGGTACTCTTCTTGCATCAATTGGAGTTCCTTTAGCTCTTGAGGCAATAAAGAAGATCACTGGTAATGGTGCCCCTCAGATGGGACAGCCTAAACAAAGACCACCCAGATCTAATAATCAAAATGGTGGATTGTTAGACCCAATGTATAGAACTCCACCTTTTTATGGAAATTGGAAGGACGGTACAATCGGTATGGGGACAAAAAAAAAAAAGCTCACAAAAAGGGCGACGGTCTGCTATTAGGAAAGAACTCACCCTTCAAAAACGTCCCACTGTTAAACATTCTGTTGTAAAACCCGAATTCCATAAGAATGTCCCATTAAGTAATTATGATTTAATAAAATGGTGTAAATATCTGAATATCCCAATTAATGATGTATTGTCAAGAGATGAAAATGTTCCTCACAATCATAGACAGGCTCTATTCATTTACAATCTTGAACCATCATATATGAGCGGTAGCCATTGGGTATCCACATATGTGAAAGATAACGTCATCAATTACTTTGATTCATTTGGTTTGCCTCCATTTCAAGAAATAGTTAATCATGCTAAAAAGAAGAACTTAACATTGCTTCATCAGAACAATCAAATACAAAATTTACTGACGACAACATGCGGTTACTTCTGTTTATACTTTTTGAATGAGATGAATAAGGGCAAATCATATTTTGATCTGTTGGAAGTTTTCGACATATTTAACACGGTTAAAAATGAGAAATTCTTAGAACAGTATTTTAAAAATATCTAACTCATATATATATGAAATCATATTGCGTGAAACAAAAAAAGGTCACTCTATGTGTACCAGGCAGTGAAAGACATGTAAAAGCCAAAAACGGGCGAACCATGCTTAAATGTGCTTGTGCAGAATGTGGAATCACTAAGACGAAATTTGTCAAACAATCGGGAAACGGGGTCGCCCGTCGAAAGGGGCGGGCTTACTAGATACAGTAGCATCGACTGGTACTGATTTATTGATTCACCACGGTATTCCTTGGCTTGGAAAAAAGGCTGTTGAAATGGGAAGATATTATGGATCAGAAGCCTTGAGAAACCCAAAACTGCAGAAAAAGGCTATCGATTATGCTCTCGATAAGTTGAATCCAATGATTCAAAATGTCGGAAGTCAAGCTCTTGATCAATTATCAACCAAAATTAGACCAAATAGAAAGTATAAAACCGACAGAAAGGATTTGGATGGTGGTAGTTTAGATATCCATAAACTAATTGGGAAATTACCGACACCAAAAGCTGGATGGACTCCTGGAAAGTATAAATACATGGGGGCATATAACCCTCTCGATAAACAGTTAGAGTATGATAAAAACACTGGAGAGGTCACCAAGTGGCACGTACAACCTTACAATGAAGTTGATAGAATATCAGCTCATCATGATATTTGTTATGATATGGGGAAAAACAAAGGTGAATGTGACAGAAAAATGGTCAAGTCATTAGATGAAATTCCTTATGGACAGATGCCAAAATGGGGACAAACAGCACGATTTCTAATCAACACGAAGCAGAAACTAGGTCTTGGTTTAAACGAAAAAGGCCGTCGAGTGAAGAAAACTGGCAAAAAGAATTAGCTGATGAGCTTCATAAACCGATAAAGCGTAATTTCACTCGGCGGCGAGTAATTGTAAACCATATTGACGAGACATGGTGTTCAGATATCGTTGAGATGCAAAAATTCAGTCGATGGAACGCTGGCTACAGATATCTTCTTATGGTTTTAGATGTCTTCTCTAAATACGGTTGGATAGTCCCTTTAAAAGATAAAAAGGGTGAAACAGTTGCTAAGGCATTAAAAACAATATTCAAAGAGGGGCGTAAACCACAATATCTTTGGACAGACAAAGGCAAGGAGTATTACAACAAACATGTTAAGGAACTACTTGATAAGAATAAAATAACATTGTACTCAACTGAGAATGAGGAAAAGTCGTCAGTTTGTGAAAGATGGAACAGAACAATTAAAACCAAGATGTGGAAACAGTTTACTGTTCAAGGTAATACACAGTATCTTGAAATGTTACCTAAATTAGTGAAAGAGTATAACAATACCAGACATTCCAGCACAAAGATGACACCTACAGAAGCAAGCAAAAAGAAGAATCAAGGAGTTGTTTACTTTAATCTATACGGTGATATGGAAACATTAAAACAAAAACCAAAGTTCAAAGTTGCTGATAAGGTTAGAATAAGTAAGTATAAACGAAATGTGTTTGATAAGGGCTATACACCAAATTGGTCTGAGGAAATTTTCACAGTTGATGAAATACAACATACAAATCCAATCACATACAAACTAAAGGATCTCAGAGATGAAGACATTCAAGGGAGTTCTTATGAACCTGAATTACTGAAAGCTGAACAACAGGTATTCAGAATTGATAAAGTTATTCGGAGGGATTATAAGAAGAAACAGGCTCTTGTTAAATGGAAGGGATACAGTGATGAATTTAACAGTTGGGTTCCAATGAAGGATTTAAAAACAATATAATATATACATATATATATATAGATGGATACTGAAAATCAGCAGTGGCTATGCGATATTTGTAATAGGAAATATAGTTCGAAGAGAGAACATATTAAATCTGATTATCATAAATCCAATGCAGAGTATCTAGAACATGTTTCAGAATATGAAAATTATAGATTATGTAAAGAAAAAGGTTGGATAAAAAACAATAGATTTATGACTTTTAAAGAGTTTGTGGAAAAACGTCAAAAAGAAAGAAATAATTATATATTTTCTAAAGAAGGATTTAATTTTATTAAAAATATGAATTTGGATATTGCAGTGGAATTTCTAAATAATATAAATTTATCTAACACAATCATATGAAGAGTCTTTGGAAAAAATTAAAAGGATGGTCTATATGTGGAAGTAAAATAAATGACAAATATCGGACTGCATGTTTAATCTATGACAGCAAAGAATCAATCTTTACAATCTTTACAATAGATGATCTAATGTTTGAAATGAATTTAAACGCACAAGCCAAAGTGATTTAAAAATAAACATATAGTATTATATATGGAAAATCAGAATGTTAAGAGAGGTAGACCAAAAATATATTTCACTGAAGAAGACAGAAAGGAGGCTTTAAAAAAAAGTAAAACAAAGTACATGCTGAATAAAGAATGGTATTGTGACGTTTGCAAAAATGGAATAAATTATACTCTTGCAGGTAAATGGTGTCATTTGAAAACAAAAAGGCATAAGAAAAACGCAAATAATTAACATAATGTATTCAGTTCAAAGGATTCATGCTTGGATCATTTGAATTCTTGACCATGCTTAAACGCACTAATTATAGACACTTAAAAATAAAAATATATAGTAATAATATAGAATGAAATTAAATGAGACAATGTTGAAAATCAATAGATTAGAACAAAAAATATCACGAATTAGTGATGAAATAGATAAGAGATATAACCTAATTATTTGTAAATTTCGTAGAGACTGTTATTCACCAACAACACATCAACTAATTACTGGTAAGTTTCCTAACTATGTAAAGACAATGATATGTCATAAATGTTCAGAATATATAGACAATTTCAACTGCTACGAACTTGATATTTTGGAATTTGTCGACCTATATAAGTTATAAATTATAAGTTACAGTTCAAAGGATCCAGATTTGGATCATTTGAATTCTTGACTACGCTTAAACGCGAGTTGAAACTACTTAAATAATATTTTACTATAGTAAGATATACATAGAATGCAAATGAAAGAATCTAATCATATTAATATGGATAAAGCTAGTTTGAAGAAACTCAGCAAATCACAACTTATTAAATTGCTTCTGAAGCAGGAGAATAAGAAGCCAGTTCAACAAAAAAGAAGACCAATACCAACACCTCGTAAGAGTGTCAAAGAAATGGTCAAGAAGTATGAAGATAATATTATTCAACCACCAGCAGAGTTCCGGGATAATTACAAACCAATCACAACACCCAGAACTGTTAAAAGAAGACCAATACCAACACCAAGAACCATAATAAAACAAACAGACAAAGCTTTAAAAGGTTTTGCCAAATCTTATGAAATTAACATAAGAAACAACAGAGACCCATTAGCTCAAATGCAAAATACACGAAACGGTGCAGAACGACAATTAACAACTTTGCTGAATGAAATGAAAGGCTTGAAATACGTTGAAACATTGAAAGTAACATTTGAAAAAATATCAGCTGATGTAATAGTCGAAAAGTCTGCATATTTCAATAGTACAAGTCAAACAATAACCAATGAAATGGAAATTGCTGATTCATTACAAATGTCAAAACAAAATCTCTTAAACCAGATCTCTCGATGGATATCAGAAGGATCTGGTTGGACAATTAAATCTGTTGATAGTCATTACCTAAACATTGTCAAATACGAACCAATGAAAGGATCCTCTTATATACAACTGCCTTCTGAACTTAGAAATCCAAAGAAGGGATTAATAAACACGAAAAATGAGGATAATGAATGCTTCAGATGGTGTCATATCAGGCACTTAAACCCACAAGATAAATATCCTCAAAGAATAAAAAAATCTGACAAAGAATATGTCAATAAATTAGATTACTCAGGTGTTGAATTTCCAATAGCTGTCAAACATTACAATAGAATCGAGAAGCAGAACAGTATCAATATAAACGTTTTCGGATACGAAAACAAACAGCCGTACCCAATCTATGTTTCCAAAGAAAACAATAAAGATCATATGGAACTACTTCTGGTAACTGAAAAAGAAAACAAGCATTATGTTCTTATAAAGGATTTTAATAGATTCATGTATAGCCAAACAAAACATGAACACAGGAAACACTTTTGTATGCACTGTCTGCAATGTTTCAGTTCTGAAAGAGTATTAAGCAATCACAAAGATATTTGCATACAAGTGAACGGCACCCAAGCAATTAAAATGCCCAACAAAGACAATAACATACTGAAATTCAACAACTTCCATAAACAGCAACCTGTACCATTTGTCATTTATGCTGATTTCGAGAGTGTCTTAGAGAAGATTCATGGATGCCAGCAAGACGGTAATAAATCATACACCGAAGCATACCAAACACATACAGATTGTGGATTTGGTTATAAAGTAGTTTGTTGTTATGACGACAAATATACAAAACCAATACAAATATACAGAGGTGAAAAGGCTGTATACAAATTCATGGAAAATATTTTAGAAGAAGTGAAATACTGCAAAAGAGTAATGAAAAAATATTTCAACAAACCATTAAGAATGACAGAAGAGAATGAACAGGAATTCAAAAAAGCAACAACATGCCACATCTGTGATAAAAAATATACTGAAAAAGACACTCGAGTGAGAGATCATTGCCATATTACAGGTAAATTTAGAGGTTCAGCTCACCAAGAATGTAATCTGAAACTTAGAATAAACCCAAAAGAAATAAAAATTCCTGTCATTTTTCACAATCTCGAAGGGTACGATTCTCATTTTATTATGCAAGAGATTGGAGCTATTGTTAAAAAACATGTATACAAAAATAAGAAAGGAGAGGAGAAACAAATGAATATCAATGCCATACCGAACAATATGGAAAAATACATGGCTTTCATGATTGGTAGCAATCTAATATTTATCGACAGTTTCCAGTTTATGAGTTCAAGTTTGGATAAATTAGTTAGCAACTTACCAGCAGAAGCTTTAAAGTATACAAGCAAACGGTTCAAAAAAGAAAAACTAAATCTTATGACACGGAAAGGCGTTTATCCATATGATTACATGGACAGTTTTGAGAAATTCAATAAAACAGAATTACCGACTAAAGAAGAATTTTACAGCATATTAAATAATGAGCATATTTCAGATGAAGATTATAGTCATGCTAAGAAAGTTTGGAACACATTTCAATTGCAAACAATGGGTGAGTACCATGATTTATATCTCAAGTCTGATATCCTTTTATTAGTTGATGTGTTTGAAAACTTCCGCAAAACATGTCTTCAGTATTACAAATTAGATCCATGCCACTATTTCACTAGCCCTGGTTTGAGTTGGGACGCCATGTTGAAGATGACTAATATTCAATTGGAACTAATGACAGACATAGATATGTTTCAATTTATTGAAAAAGGCTTGCGTGGTGGTATATCTTATATTGCTAACCGTTATGCTAAAGCGAATAACAAGTACATGAGTGAATATGATGAGAATATGCCGTCAAAATACATTATTTACCTTGATGCGAATAATTTATACGGGTGGGCAATGAGTCAATATCTCCCTACTGGAGGTTTCAAATGGTTGACGGAAAAGCAGATTAATAAAATCAATTTAGCTCAGTATAATGAAGACAGTAATAAAGGATTGTTAATAGAAGTCGATTTAGAATACCCGAAAGAATTGCACGATCTTCATAATGACTACCCAGTAGCTGCTGAGAGAGTTTGTGTTAATAAAGATATGCTGTCTGAGTATTGTAAAACAATAGCTACAAAATACAATATATCGGCAGGACTAGTACATAAATTAATTCCTACATTAAGCAATAAAGAAAAATATGTTCTGCATTATAGAAACCTACAACTGTACCTTGATCTTGGATTGAAAATAAACAAAGTCCATCGAGTGTTAGAATTCAATCAGTCGCCTTGGCTCAAAGAATACATAAGCTTTAATACAATAAAACGTACTCAAGCGAAAAATTCATTCGAAAAAGATTTCTTCAAACTTATGAATAACTCCGTTTTTGGAAAGACAATGGAAAACATAAGAAAGCGTGTTGATGTCCGACTTATCACAGATGAAAAGAAACTATTGAAAATGGTAAGTAAACCTACTTATGTAAGCAGTAAGATCTTCAATGAAAATCTCGTTGCATTGCATAAAATAAAAGAAACTCTCACTTTAAACAGGCCATCATATGTGGGAATGTGTATTCTCGATTTAAGCAAGACATTGATGTATGATTTCCATTATAACTACATAAAAGAAAAGTATGGAAACAAAGCCAAATTATTATTCACAGACACAGACTCATTAACATATGAAATCGAAACCGATGATGTCTACAGAGACTTTTGGAATGACAAAGATCGATTTGACAACAGCGAATATCCAGAAAGCTCGCCTTATTTCGATAAGACAAACAAGAAAGTAATTGGTAAATTCAAAGATGAAGCTTGCAGTATTCCAATAACAGAATTCATCGGTTTGCGATCAAAAATGTATAGCTACATAAAAGACAATAATAAAGGCGGAAAAACAGCCAAAGGAATCAAGAAAAATATAATAAATAACAACATCAAACATACTGACTACAAAAATGTTTTATTAGAAAATAGACAAATCCAACATACTATGAAAACTATTCGAAGCAGCAAACATCAACTAGGTAGTTACGAAATAAACAAAATATCACTAAGCTGCTTCGATGACAAAAGATATATATTAACTAATGGAATCGAAAGTTTGGCTTATGGTCACTATTATATAAGTTCGAAATAAAATTAAAGTTCAAGCATCATTTCTTCTTCCTGTGGGGGTCGAAGTACTAGCTCAGAAGACGCTATTGTCTGAATATGACTCAAATCTTCTGGAAGCTTCTTCTACACTAAGAGGCATCTTGTATGTAAAACTGAAGGTCTTGTCAACCGGAAGAAAATTTGGAAATTTTTATCAAAACTGAACTTTTTCTGATATTTTTACACGAAAAAGTAATTTATGGGTACGTTTTTAATTGGTCAATAGAGATCATATGATATCATGACCTTGGAAAATGGCTGAGTCATTTCCTGTTTTCACCAGACATGTTCAGACTTGTTTCTGAGAAAAACTTCCTGCTTTTCCGAGAAAGACTTCCTGTGGTGTGGAATCACGTGATTGAATAATGCGTTGGATGCATCATGAGATACAACATATAGTATCCAAATACAATCAATTCAGCCCATGTAATAAAATACATATAGTTATCCATAAAATGGAACCAGCATCGCAAAAAATGGATCTTGTATATAGTTATCCATAAAATGACTCCATCACATAATGTCATCACATAATGTCATCACATAATGTCATCACATAATAAAGCGCCCATCACTCTTAGCTCTCTTCGAGAGCTAAGAGCTCTTCCCACCTGGCGGCGGGAAGAGCTCTCGAAGAGCTCTTCCCGCCTGGCGCTTTTTGCAATAACGAATCATCCATCCCCGTGACTTCGTCTTTGAATGTATTGCTACGCAATCATTCAAATACTTTGTCATGCCGATGATTCTATTGCCGTGATGGAGCCATGTGATGGAACCATGTGATGGAGCCATGTGATAAAAAAAAACATATAGATTTCATCTAATGGAAATAGTAGTTATAGAGTTGGCTTGGTTTTAGACCACTTTCAAAGAAAGTGGTCTAGAACCGCCAACTCTATAACTACTAAACTGCTTGTCTCTGAAACTTCTCCGTAGGTTGAAGAAACGTCGGTCAACGCACATGGCACTATCAACAGTTAATTTTAGGACTACTCTCACCTGGACGATCATATTAGACAGACAGCTAACAGTACTGGCCCCACATCTTTTGCAACATTAGCATATTATTTGTATTTTTTTTTTAAAATAGAATATCATGATGTTCTGGATGCTTGGAATTCTAGTCCTTTTTTTCATCGTTGACGTCATAATCTTGGCATGCTGGGAAACCAGAGATCCCTTGCACCGAGCACTCAAACAAGTCAGGTCCCAGCCAGAGTACAAGTGCTTTCAGGTAAGCTGCAATGTATCGCACAACTTTACATTTGGCTTAGCAGAAAAAAAGCGAGAGATTATGATAATAATCTCTTAATAAGAGCTCATAATTTCCTTCGTTTTCTTCAGCCGATTACTGCTGACACGTTCCGTGCAGAGATTGAAGTCGTCGAGCACTGCGACTGCGCCGACTTGACCCTCTGGCTGGTGGTGATTCTAGTCTTCAAGGTAGTGATTCTCCTAACCGGTGGATTTCTTGCCTGGCAAACAAGACGTGTGTACATCCCTTCTTTGAACGACACTCAGCACTGCGCGTCTTGTGTGTTTGTTGTGGTGCTGTTTTGCTTGGTCGGGTCCATTGTGGCCTTCACGACAACCATGTACCCCAGTGCATATTATGGAGTCATTGGTGTTCTAATAATAATCGCTACAACACTGATTCTTGTGTTTCTATTTACGAACAAGGTGGGTCTAGTATGTATGGTTACGGTAAAGTCTGTCACGTGACCTACTACGTAACTGCAGTGAAGTAGAATGAAGAAGAAACACCAGAAAGAAGTGGAGTGTGGTACTAGCATCTTATCAGTTTTCGCTGTTGTAGCGTCATTGTGATTGTAGACTCGTAGACAACCTTTTTTAAGGAAAAGCGATAAAGCTTCTGATCGCTTCTCTGGTGATTTCTGTAGCAACATGGACAAACTGTTTCATGTTCCTAGCCTTCTGAAAAATAACCTGTAGCTAGAGATTTAACGTGCTTCTATGTGTTTGAAAGACTTCGATTGAAAGTAACCTTCACCTTTGTCAACGGTTTTCCAAATTGCCATCTGTTCTTCTAACCAAATCAACACTTGTTACAACACTTAAAAATACGACAACACTAAAAAACACGACAACACTGGTTTGCAAGTTATGAAATATTTCACTGAGTCAGCTGCAAGGAAGTCGACCACGGCCTCTCCCCATGGCTTTAACGCTCTATTTGATAAACCAAGCAATGTGTTGGTTGAGGGGCATTTCAGTAGGTTTTCCTGGGCTTTCATTTCCATTCCCGGCGGCAATCTTGAAGGTAGAAAATTAATGTTTCCTTTCATAGGAATGGCCAGAATGGTTTATTAATCGTTCTTCTGTTTGATTTTTTGTCACCAGATCGTTCGCTTAAGCTGCAGACGAAAACGGACTAAAACCTTAAGAATTGGAGAGGCGTTAGCAAACAACAACAAATACTCGTGCGCATGCGGTGCGGCCTGTGCACAATTCTGGTCGTTTTGCGGATGCTCTTCAGCCTGTTGTATTTCCTGCTGTTCTTGTTTTCCGTGTTGGAAATTATACTCCTGCTTCAGGTCGATCTTTTATGGGTCCCAGGTCCACCCGAAAGCAACTGGCGGAGAGGAGAGTAAAGCTGAATTTTATATCGGGGGTGTCGCGCAAGATAAAGATGCAGAAATTATCTACCTCAAGAATGAACTTCGTGAGGTGTGTTTTACAATACCTCTGTTTAGTTCCAAGCTTAAAACATAGATTTCTCCAATTTGTGTTTGCCATACGTTTCGCTAAATGGTTTTCAGAAGCCCGTAGCTAGGTGCTGTACAAGTTACGCTACTTTACATATCATTTTCGCAAAAGCTAACTTTACGCATGAAGGTGGTTTGTTTGAGCTAACGTCTGTCACACTTTCTCGTGTCTCATAAGGCCCACTTCTGTAATAAAGGAAGCAACTAGAAGTTGGTTGTTGGTTGAGTTGCAAGCCTGTCGCAGAATTTTGATAGGTTTTCCCACCTGTACACCTATACTCATTAATACAACTGGCTGAAGAGAAGAAAGTGGGGAAAATTGGGAAGCTTCTGCTAGGGTTTGAAACAGCAAATGTGCGATGCCATATCCGTCAAGACCAACATTACGTCACACCAAATGTTTTTTTTTTCTCTTCTCTCACTTCTCTGCATAGAAAAACACGCAGTTAAGCAATCTTGGCCACAACCGCACAGTCAAAAGCAACTGGACTCAGACAATCGACGACGGAAGTTATGTCTGGAACCGTGACGATTCGGACAGCATGATTAGTGACGGAAACGGTAGTGACCTGGAGAGCTCACAAGATTCAGAGGCAAGGCAGCGTTTCCGACGCACGGCCAATAAATTCAGGATCTTTAATGAAGCAGTTGATTACTCGCATGTGAGAAGCAAGGTAAAAAATCCACCTTCCACGAAGTCCACCTCAAACATTTAGGAAAAATAATATTCCAAATTCTACTTGATAAACAAACAGCACCATAGGAAAATACTGCCAAGTCGTCGGTTAAATCCTGGAGGGAGAGGAATGACGTACTTTAGAGTCACGTAATGTTAGTGCGCACGCAGATCACTCGGTGAGAGCGATACCAATACATTGCCGTTTCGAGAGGCAAGGAAGCTGTACCCTCACGTAAGACTCGCTAGCTTTGAGAACGAGACTGATCATTATTAATAATACTCTTTAAAGAGCCAAAGAGCTGCTAGCGTCCCGAAGCCAAGGGAGGGACCCCAATAAATTTTATTTGAATGGTCATACCTAAAATTTATATTTCCCTTTACTTTTAGGTGGATACAGGGATGAGAAAAACGTCTCTCGGTCCCAGTTCTCCACAGCCAAGAAGGGGATCACGGATGTCAGTGTATTCGTCGGATGAAGACGTCAGGAAATTGAAAACAACACTGGCACAGGTAATAAGAAAGAGTACACTCATTCCCTCTTCTTTCTGATAAATGACACCTGACTAAATCGGACACCTGTCTAATATGGCCATGTCTCTAAGACAGACACACCTTACAAAGATAAAAACCTAAGATGGACACCTCTTTGCCATGGACGCCTCTTTACGATGGACGCCTCTCTGAGAAAGACGCGTTTCCATCTCTGAGACACCCATCTCTCTAAGATGGGCATCTCTCTCAGACAGACACATGCACTTGGTTTCTACCGTACTTCAATTCCTTACTTCAGACGAACATTGACTGGCTCGTTTGGAAGCAGTTCACTATTCAGTAATTATACATCAAATGCAAATTTATGCTTGTGAATTCAAGTCGAATACAAAGTAGAAGTAACAGATGGTAGGTTTTCCAATAAAAGATAAGAAAGCTTCCCTTACATCTCACATTTTAGCTTAAGAATCAGTGAAGAGAATTATCACCAGCAGGATAAACTGTCTCCATGTTAAAACAATTTCCCCTTAAAAGTTTAAAAAATTTATCGAAACCAGTGAGGAGAATGTATAAGTTGTTATAGAGTCTAACAACTTTACATCTCTATAGAGACAAAGAACAGTTTTTTCTCCTCAACAGAAAGATGAAGAAATCATAAAACTACGCAAAGAGCTCGAGGGACTAAAACCAAGACATCTTGCCGCACAGAAACAAGAACGTTCTCAGCTGGAGCAGGTACCCAGTTATCAATATTAATTGTTTGACTTCCTTTGGTTCAATGGGTCGGAAGATATGTTCTACTAAAGGAATAAAAAATGGCGAGCGCTTCCATAAGGGACGCATCATCTCATTTTTTTTTTGCGACAACCAAGGCTCCTGATCGAGTTTTACGCAGATAAATAAAATTAAATCATCACCATTTAAGTCGAGCTTACTTCAACACAAAATACACCAATTTTACAGTACTCAACCGTCTCAAGGTAAATAGACCGTCACTAGTTTACGAAACAAACCGAGTTTCTTTTAATTTTACACGAAGAGATGCTTGCGCATGTAATACTTCAACCTGTGTTCGTAAAGTCGCTTTTTCTGTTTTCTTTTTCAGAATCCATCCCCTAACAAGCAAACGATTGTTTTGATCGAGACGCCAGCAACGCCTGTTCCGCCCGAAGACGAGGATGACTTAACTACAACCATTGTTCAACAGCCGGTGACTTCCAGTCCCTCCAAAGCAGGGGACAACGTCAATGAGATAACTCCCTCCAGGGGAGTGGAAACGACATCCGGGAAACAGGGGGCTGAGGTAAAGACACAGGATAGATCGAAGAAAAAGTCTTCCCTTGGTCCTGGTGGATACTGGTTGTTGAAAGAAGAAACAGATTCGATCGCTAAAGACTATAAACATGAGAACAAAGTGCCAAGGAAAGACAGCAAAGACAGCAGCAAGACAAAAGAAGATGAAAAAAATTCTGAGAAAAACGCATCAAGGAAAGAGAGCAGAGACAACAGAAAAATTGCTTCTAAAGTAGGACAAGATTCAACGACTGAAAAAAACTCGACATCATCTCAGACTGGCTCCGGGCTTCATGATAAAGGGGAGATAATTGGCGATAATAATACTACGGGAACTACCAAAAGCAACGCCGAGGAAATTCTCCAGACATCTTTAACGCAAGTGGTATTATCACAATCTCTTTCCAAAGCGTCAGAAAAAGCTTCCACAGCAATTGAGGATAAATACAATAAGAAACAAACAGAAGGCAGCATTTTAGACAAAATTGAAGAGGACGACACTACGCCAGTTAGCAAGGACGAGGAAACCAATGAAGAAAAAGACGAGACAATTGCTGAAATTTCAGAAGAAAAATCTGGAAATAAACAAGAGGAGACAAAAGTAAAGAAGAAATCTGTACACAGAAAGATATCAAGTTGGCTCTTTAGAGATAAGGAAGATGAAGATGTGAACAAATCTGACACAGAAAAAGACAAAAACGGACAGAAGATGGACAGAAAAGAAAACAAGGAAAATAAAGCAGGAAAAGATAATCAAGGAGCCACCAGTGATGCAAAAGTGACTGAGACAAAAGCAAAACACACTGAAATAAATCGGTCAGATGGAGGAGACAAAGACCCACTGCTGGTGGACGATAATAATGATGAGACTGGTAAAGTGACGGGTGTTGATAACAACGTATTGGAGCCTAACAGTGACAAGGTAGACGATGACACATCAAAGGATGAACCCAATGGAGAAGCCAAAAAGCAAGAAGACAACGCACGTGAAGATGGCGATGGAGGAAATATGGGAATGATTGACGAAGAAAGTGAAGATGAGTATGAAGATGACTTCGCAGACGACGACGATGACGACGACAGTGACGACGACGATGACAACGACGAGGGAGAAGACCAACATAAAAATGGCGAAACTCGAACAGGTGCCACCAAGGGTGCAACAGGAAGGAGAGGATCCAAGAGGGGTAGAGGAAGACGTAAAAAAATCGTATTCGGCAAGTTGAAATGGAACGCTCAGTCAAAAGTTGACACTGGCTCAGGCAATTACAAACGAAAGGCAAGCGAGAAAAAGATTCCTCATTACAAAACCGATTACTCTCACGTGAAATCGAGGGTTTCTTCACTGAGTGAGGCAAATACCGTGAGCGAGAAAGCAGTTGAAAGTCCTTCAACACAAAGAAGACAACGAAGCGTTTCGTTTAATAAAACGCCTGACTACTCTAGTGTTCGTCCGCGGTTATACAACGGGACGACGAGAAGATACAATAGCGAAATGCCAAGCACGTTGCCAAAGTGATCTGGTATAGCAATATTCGTCACGAAGAACAAAGAAGGAAACGAAACTGGTCTTAATCCAAGATTAATTAGCGGCATATTGTTCTCATAATAGCAAAGTTCTATATATCCCGTTATTCTATCGGATACCATATAAGTAACAACTGGTTATAGGTCAACAAGCTTCTTTAATTTTACAGTTCTCGAAAGATTTTCTAAACCCATCTTTCTCTAAGTACCGTATTTCCTCTATTACATCCCTAACCCCCCCCCCCCCCCCCCTGGAAGGGGGTATTAATATTAGGTCTTATAAGGAGAAGAGGGGGTCTTAATAGAGCAAGGCTAATTATTTCATTTTTCCAACCGAACTTCTGTGTTAACACTACTTACTGTCAACACAACTTTAAATTTCATGCACTGTACTATAGATACTGTTTCAGCAAACTGAAAAATGACAAGATAACTGGATTTTGAAGCTTGAAGATTTAGCCATAACATGAACACATTAGAAGCAGGGCTAAATAGAGGAAGTATACGGTACGGAATATCAGTAAAAACATATGGAGCCGATAAGATTACTACCAGAGGCAATTGTCTGACAGTTATACGCTGCCAAGCTGCACTCATTACTCTTATGCAAAGTTTCGTTACACAAATGTTTCCTTGCACACAACAGTATTAAGTCTAACCAAAGTGAATGTATGAAATAATCATATATATGTGAACTGCAAAAGCTGCGGATGAAATAAAGAAATGATGAGCTAGCTCAATTGGTTAGAGCATTGCACCGTTACCGCAGACATCATTTGTTCGAATCCCGCTGGAACCTGAATTTTTCCAGGTTGTTCTTTTATCAACTGCTTAAGTTGATATCTTTAACTGCGACGGCCGTCATCATTCCAGTATTAAGTCGAAATGATCAAGTCGAAATGATATATAAAACAACCTAAGGGTGGTTGCGACGTTTCAATGCAAACAAGCGGTCACCAGAGGTCGCTGAGGTCTTTATCTTGGGTCGTTGTAGGAAAAATTCGCAGTTAGTTCTTTGAAGTAAAAATTTCTGTAACAAAAGACAGAAAAGTTAACTTTTTTGGTGAGTTTGATTACCGAACTCGCGAGTTCAATTTCCGAACTTGATAGAACCATTCGAACTTAATCGACGCGATTTGTTCGATTTCGTTCGGTAGTAAAACGACATAAACATCATAAGCACTGTAGTATTTATAGAATCGAATTATAAAACAGAGAGATTTCCCTCTTATAACTGTATAACTATGTAAGGCAGGTGTAAAAAACATAAACACTTTTCAATCAGTCAAGCTTCAAGATTCCATCTACCTTTGGGATCATCTCTGGGGCTGTCCAGTTACAGCTGTAATGGTGATATTGTAATTGTGGTTGTAACTGTAATTGCTGTTCTCCGTACATCTCGACAAAGGAGAAGAAGATTTAAGGGTTATTTCTTCGGATGAAGGCTCCCCATTTCGCACTGAATTTTCGAGAAGACCCAGTTTTAACAGCATAACGTCTTTCGTAGTCAAGGCAATTTATTAAATATAGTTCGAAAAAAGAGTTCTCTTGAAGGGTGAAGGCACAATATTTTCGAGCAATAAATGTGATGCAGTACGGTTCAGTCTCATTTGTGATACGCACTTCTTGCAAAATGTAAATAGAAAACTTTTTTTCTTCAACCATAGAAAAGTTTCTCTTCGTTTGGTATTGTTTGACAAACCTCTGACATTTAGGGAGTAAATTACCATATCGTCAGATTGCATGGTGAAAAGAAGGTATGAGGGGTCCTTTGAGGAGAGTGTCAGGAGAGCAGCTATGTATAAAAGAGACAGATAATAACATACAGAAATACGCAAAAACCGACACAGACACAAACTACAGCACCATTTCCTTCTAGGGTTAGGTTTTTCCGTCGCCTTTGGTACTAGTCTAATCGGTTTCGTCTCTATAGAGTTCCTTGAACAGCGGTGCATAAAAGGACAATGGGAAAAAAAACAATAAACTAGCAGAAAAGAGTAATTTTAAGAAAGATGGAATTTTCAGTTTGTCACGAGCGTGGGACAAAGAAAAAAATCTGAGTCCCCGACGGAAATCGAACCCATGACCTCCGGAACACCAGTCGGACGCTCTAGCCACTGAGCTACTGGGAGACTCGTGGCGAGCGAGGTCATATTTATTGAGTTCGTTGTGACACGTGTCCTGCATACTGCTAAGGTCAGCAATGTCGAAAGCACCGTGTGTGATAATGGAGAAAGAAAGATGGCAAATGAGAGTAATTTTGTTTGACATTCGAGAAGAACCTTAATAGTAAAAAGGATATTACTCTAGCGGTTCACCAGGGTCAATATATTTTCCATTGACAAATAGTTTGTCCGGCTGGGCTTTAATGAAGTAAGAGGTGAAGCCTTAATTTCCCTGGCTTGATGAAGCTTCTTCAGTTGCTCTTTCCTCCAATCGTACAGCACTTTCGAAATGTCATCGTAGACATGTAGGTCCTTGTCTTTTAGGTGTTTTCGGGCCTGGCGCTCGAAAGTCCCGATTACTTTTCGGGCAGGAAAGTTATTTTATTTGCGCGATGTTTACATTAAAGACTTAATTTTTGTTGGTTTTTAAAGCTGAGCAATAACATTCTAAGTTGATCAAACAAGTCGGGCTGATATGCGGGCTAACAACTACGCCAACGTACTATAGATTTTGATTTTAAAATATAGCTCCGGGCCCGAAAAGTTACCGGGATTTTCGTGAAACGGTCCCCTGTTCCATAACAAGTTGTTTGTCTCCGTAGTGCAAGAAACGTGCAATAATTGGACGTGAGCTTCCACTTATTGGCTTTCCTAGACGGTAGATCCTTTGAAATTCTATTTTTCCCGCGCATTGGTTATCTTCAGTTGATCTTCATGAAAACTGTAAACAATCTCTCTTGTGTTTTTGGTTTGTGCTTGCGGGCCAACTTGGGATTCATCATTCTCCGCCATTCGCGTTGGCCAACTCTTCGGGTATCCCTACAAATTTGACATTTTCTCTTCTGTAGTATGTCTCCATGTATAAAAGTTGTCTCTGAAGCTCGTATACGTCGTGTTGTAGTTTTTACTGTCAACTTTTAAGTTGGATATGTCCTCATCGTTGAGCTTAACGCTTTCTTCGATTTCTTTTACGGACTTGTTGAGCTTTTTGGATTTAGTTTTAAGTTCTTCAACTTCCGAATCCAGCCTGCTTAAAGCTTCTTCAATGTTGGCTAGCGTTTTGTAGACCTGGTTCAGACGGTTTTCAGTAACGTCTAACTTTTCTAATTTTTGTACTGAGTAGAGCCTCGAACTTTCTTCCCCAAGTCTTCAGCCATTTCCAAAGCTTCGAAGACCTCGTCAGTTTCCCAAGCAGTGCGGTGTGTCTTAACTACTTCTTCTCTTGATTTTTTTCTCGTCGGGCGAGTGAATCGACTCTTTTGAAGACTTGGAACGGTTCTTACGTTTGCCAAACATAGAAATGTAGGAGCTGTTGACCACTGACTCATGAGGCTCAGAAAAACACGTTTACTCCGCCATGTCACCAGTCCCAGTCCCATTCTTTAAAGTCTCACATTCTTCTCAACTTCTCCCAAACCCAATAAGAAATTTAATAACACAAGCATGTTTACTACAGGACACCCATCAGGACTGTGCTCTAGCAGAGCCCGGTGAGCACAGGCTACTAACTTTTGTCTTCGGGTGACTAGAAAAAGTTATTTTTTGCAAAAAGCTTAAGGACTGGACACCCCAGATTTCATGGCTGGAAGCCTTTTGGTTCCCTATACGATTCTTTTAAGAGCACAACCTTGCCCATCTTCAGTGGACTTATCCGTATGTAATCTGCATCCCTTTTACATCAATACTAATAAATCACCATGAGAATTTTCACCAAAATGGTTTATCTCCATTGGTTGAACAAGATAATTCCCATCCATTTTAAAGCGCAAGAAACAGCTTGCCACGAGAGTGAGCAAGTCAAGAAAAGTAATTTAAGATTCCATGCAGACTATGCAACTTGAACATGTACATGTTTGAAAATAAGGAAGTTGTAAATAGACCAATGCACTCCATAGTAAGGTATGCCAAGTATTTTTGGAAAGGATCTACGGCCTTTTTCATTTAACGTTTTATCCTTAAGGATCGTGGCATATCTTCAGTGCATGCTTCTCAAGAAATGCGCTTGGGCATGTACCTGTAAACATCAAAGTTAGTAGGGCAGGATTTTACTTGAAGTGTAGTAGATAAATAGATGGTAATACTCAAGGATTAAACAGCCAATAACACTTTCATTTACCAAGTCAAGCCAACCCCTCAACTTCGAGGATTATTGGTTGGGTTCAGGAAATACTGCGCATGGGGTAAGTAAAAGGCGGGTAAAAATAAACAAAAATAAACATAAATAAAAAAGAGTGATTATCACCGGATTTACAGAGATGTAACCCAATTGGAAAATATATTTTGTATCTTTTTTTATTTAAGACCTAAGCTCACATCTATAAGCTTAAGCTTTATATTTATCTACGTTCTAAAACCCTTAAGCTGGAACTGGGTGGGGGAAGCCTGATTTGAGCAAAAGAACAGATTTTTAACAATGTATCGGTAAAACAATTGCAAGATATTGCAATTGGTGAATACGTTGGCGAACAATTATTACCTCGTACGGAAGATGTAAGCTTTAATAAATTACTTTTTTACTCTCTGAGTTTTAGGGATTTTTCTTTCTTATGTGCGGTTGGTGACTGGCACTAGCTACGCACGTACAATGTCGATTCTGATGTTGATCAATAGTGGTCAAATGTTGATCCGATAGTGTTCAGATGATGATCCTAACATTGATAGTATTGATAGTGGAAGTGTTGATAGTGTTCAGATGTTGATCCGAACATTATTTTTACATCGTACGCTGATGAAGGAGCTTGGCTCCGAAAACGTTTCGTACAATAATTACCTCAGTGTACTAATTCTAGCTTCACAGATTATAATCCCAACACATTTTACCAATCTAGTGACACAAAAACGCTGTGGCAAAATACGATCCACAAAAATCCCAGATCGTTAGTTAGGGGTCCCTCCCCCTTAAATTGAGCTACAGAGAACCTAGCTATCTGAACCCTTGGCTATCTAGAATCCCCCGCTGTCTCGAACTGAGACTCACATTTCCGTAGTGACCATTATCTAGCTTCTCCTTACAATATCACTACTTGATCAAACACGCAGGTCATAAGAAAATAGAAAATGATCTCCAAAGACAAAATGCCTCTATGTTAAGTCAAATTCTCCCAACTAGTACCAGAAGAAGTATCAATAGAACAGTGAGGAGAACATGCAAGTTGATATTGGGAATTAATGGGGTAAGCTAAAATAGTGATAACCACTGTTAAATCAAAGGTGCAATGAGTGCGGCCAATTTTGAGACCACAAACGTTACTTTAAAAAAAAAAGTAACATGATATGGTACTGCCTGTAGCAAGATATCTAACCGATTATTAGAGTGGAGCAGTTATTTAGTTCTATGAATCGAGGAATGGACGCAGAGATCGAAAACAGATTTGTAGCAAAACGTTTTGCCTGTGTGCCATTAGCATGAATTAGTGCTTCGGGCATGTTTAATGAGGCGAATCATTCCTCGGTGGAAACAAAATTTACCGCAATGTAGAATTCTTCTTTTCTATCTTTAAATGTCTTCAGTTTAAAAGCCTGCGCAGTTGAATGAATAAATGTCCTCTTTTTCGGCCCCCGACTATTCGTTCAGGTTATTTCTTTCCACTCGAGGTGCAAAAAGGTTTACTTTATTTGACAGGGGAGAGAAACACCGTCTTGAAAAGTGACAAGGTGAGACGTGACAATTCGCGCGCGAAGCTCCTAATGTTTTTTCGTTTAATGCGTAAATTGATATGCATAAATAAATAAATAAATAAACAAAAAACGGCCCATCGATCGACCGAAAAAATGTTTTACTTGATTTAAGAGATAAATAAACCGTCTGAAAATTTGAAAGAGAGACGTGACTGTACGCGCTAGATGATGCTTATTTCCTCGTTTTATCCATAAATTGGCATGCGATAAAAAAGTTTACGACCCATCGACCGAGCGCAAAGGAAGTAGCTCATGTTAAGCCCCAAGATAGTCTTCCTATAGTCTTTCTAGAATTGATATATAGCATTCCCCTACTTGAGCTATTTGGCTTACTTGAGTTGCTTTCCTTACTTGATCGTGAGTCATTTTATTTATTGACCTATGTGGAAACATAGGGTCTTAGCCAGACTGCAGTTTGTCGCTTTCTCTGTTTGTTTGTTTGTTTGTTTGTTTGTATGTATGTATGTATTTTTGATCCGGGGGGGGAGTCCCATATGAGACGAGCGGGAATGCTCGTCGGAAAATTTGAATTAAAGCTATTCTGAAACAGACGGTGAACGCGAGACGACGAGCATCCATGCACCTTTCACATGGGAGTGCGCCCCCCGGGGAATTTATGTGGCACTATGTGGCACCAATCAATTTGAGGCTACTAAGCTAAGAGTGCATTCTACCAATGAAAGAGCTGGTTAGAATCCGCTTACTGAAGGTGAAGGTCAAACAAGGTTAAGCTTACAGGTCACGTTGAATGTACATATAGGGACGGAAAGGATCAGCGCAACTGTGCTTTTCTACTTTTTCCTCTCGAGTATTATATTTTCAGTAAACGCTTGGTGTGGTGGAATTGATGGTAATTTCCAAAAGCTATTGTAAGGGCAAGTAAAATTGAACTTTGTGGTGGCCAACGGTGGAACGTGACGAAAACACAACCTCGTTCCAAAAATAGACTTGTTGAGGAGAAATTGTAATTTAATTTGTTCTTTTGTGATTTGTGTTATGAAAGAGCTGTTTTGGGCATGTATCTTTGAGCAAGATGCTGGTTGAAAAGATTGTATCTGTGCTTGATATGGATAATTTTGACTGTACTTTGCAAGGTTTTTGAAACAGCTTTGTTTGGTAATTTGAAATTTATAGCGACGTGTTGAAGATTGCAATTTGGATAAATTAGTTTGTTCATTCAAGCGTGTCTGTAGGTTTTTCAACCTGTTTTCTCTTCTCATAATACGGTCAAGTTTTAGTTTACAATGTTGTGTCCATGATTTATCAGTCATATCCACAGATTTTCCAGCCAACGTAGAAATGATTTCTCTCTTGGTTTTATCATATACGGTACATATGGCTTTTGAAATTAGAGCGACTTGTTTAAGATAGCAATTTCCATAAATTAGTCTGTAGGTTTTTAAACCTGTTTTCTCTTCCCATAATTCGGTTAAGTTTTAGTTTACGATGTTGTGTCCATGATTTATGTCAGTCATATCCACAGATTTCCCAGCCAACATAGAAATGATTTCTTTCTTGGTTTTATCGTATACAGGAACATATGGCAAGAAGATTTGTTTGAAAAACGACCCTTGTCCTCTTTCGGTCTTCAATTTTCATAAACAAGTTTGTGCAACCTGGAGTGCGAATGGCTGTCCTCTTCTCAAATTATTATCTAATACCTTTGTTTCTTTCACCTCTTGTCTTGACCTAGATTTATATCATTTGGTACTATGCAGACAATTATTAGTTGACCTTAACTGAGGTTTCAGCTTTAGAATTAATTTGAAATTTTTATGCAGTTGTTTTGTTCTAGTGTTAGTTTGACTTTTTAGCCTGTAGCCTACTGGCCCGATGATTGCTCTATCTCCAATTTTGGTCCGACTGTGTTTTTAGCAGGATTTTGGCTTGCCTTCCAAGGGTATTGCTGAGTAAACGAAAAAGCTGTTTTCGAAACAGTTACTTTCCATCAGCGCTCAGTGTGCTATAGTGAAGGGGGAAACATTGACAAGAATGATCGCGTGTGTTGTTTTGTCCTCAGAGTGTCTTAAAAATCGCAAATAAGCTAGGATGAGACTTGTCATTTCAACATAGGTCACGCACGCAATGCGTGCCTATGTTTTGAGTTGCTTGGCTTAGTATTAGGGAGACCATATAGTGTGAGGTACGCTATTTGGTAACGTAACATGAGGTGCTTACCAGACCTTCTTTTCAAGGCTTGTTCGGGCGGCCATTTTGAAAAGCGATGGAGTTTTAGCAGTGTTTTACGGAAATTTAAAAACACCCTGAAAGATTAAGATGCAAAGATTAAATGCAAGTATTTTCTTCAGCTTACAAGGATATCCAGAGTTTGATTTGGATTTTTCAAAGTATGAACTCAACCAAGAAAATGCTATTGCAAGCAAAGCAGAAACTTGAAACTCACTTGCTCACGGAAAGTTGTTAATTTAAACAGATTTTAGTTCACAGGAAGAGGGCATATTCTCGGTAAGGTAGCAATATATATTATATATATTTTTACTTCTAATTTGTCATTACCAAACATGAGTTTGAAAATGAGTCAGTGTACTTGAAGTGAACGATAGTAAACTTCGATTTCTTGAAATTTTGGTTTGGTGTTATTTGCAGGTATAGTTATTTGTTGCTAGCCTTAGGTGTTTTTTTTTTTAATCATAAAACCATAGTTTTTCTTGTTCTGAAAATGGTAGTCGATGAGAATTTTGGAGAATATCCCCTGATTTAGCCAACTCGGCCTACGGCCTCGTCAGCTCAGAATGAGATGATATTCCGCCCGATTTCGCAGGATAATTGTTAAATAATATGCGTTTACGATGCGTATATATATGTATACAAATATACGCAAGAGAGTGTTCTGACAGCATATTGTTCTGCTGACCAGTATCCACACGATGTACACAAGACAAAGTGGGGGGGGGGAGTCAAAATGATGGTTCTCAATTATGAATAAATAAAAATGAATGAATAACTTTATTTCAGCTAGAATAACTTGATTTTTCTGTTACCAATCTCCAAATTCAAAACGACAAAACGGCATACAGTACATATTACAGTAAAAACAAGCGTCCTCAATCAAAACAGTCAGATCTTTTTCTCTTATGTTGTTTCTCAAGTTGTCGGTCGTTCGTCTCTTTTTTACTTTCATGAATGAATGAGTTTATGGGAGACCTTGGGAAGATCTGCAGTGCACTTCCAAATATGGTCAGTTACGTATATCGCTTGATATCTGTCATGTAAGGATGACAGATATTCAGGGCTTCCTGACCATATATGGGCATAGTGACAATTTGTTGAATAATAAATATATGCATATTTTTTTAACAATTATTCGCCGAAGGCGAAGTGAATATTGTGGATTGTTCCACAATATTCGCTGAGCCTGAGGAGAATGATTGTATTAGTATAATTGCTCAGGTAATTATCAGAGCAAATGCATTTTTTTTTTCTCCAGAAACATAAAAAATCGCGCTGTTTCCATTTTGAAAATTAGTGCTTCAGTATTATAATCACGTCGTGCGGGGTGATTATAGCAAGATATGACGTAATCCTCGACCAATCAGTGCGCGCGCTTCTCTATTACCACCTGAGCAATTACGCTAATTACGCGTATATCTATACACAAGCATTAGGGCGCTGTCTTGCATTAGGTCGAACTGATGCGAAGACTGAAGTTGGAAAGATTTGAGCCGTATCACAGGATTCATCATTTACTTCGACTGAGGATGGACAAGATAACGCTAGCTGTTACTTTGGCTCTCTACTTTGTCATAGCAGACGTAGCTGCTGAGGGTGAGTGTGCTCCATTTTAACTCAATTGTTGTTAAACAATTTTAAATGTCTTAGGTGTCGGCCATGCAGAATTTGGGCTTGATTGTGATCACTGCAAACGCAATTCAGGCCTGATCTCTCCTATCAAACTGATTCGAAGGAATATAAGATACAGTGGAGTCCCGTTATCTCCAACCGCCTGTGGACTAGAGAAAAGGTTCGAGATAACGCCCGGAAGTTAATTCGAGAAAACGAAGTTGATGTAGAATTACGCTCTATTCATCTGTTTTCAAATGTATAACGTCTATAAGCTGTTTTGCTCTGTATCAAAATCATTAGGTGACAAATTACGTAATACTGATTTTTTACGCATGATTAATAGTTTTGATTTTATAATACTCTCCGAGACATGGAAAAGGATAACTGTCGATGTTGATGGCTTCACGATGGTGACTACAGGTGCCGTAAAAACCGGAAAATGTGGTCGCAAGTCGGGTGGCTTAGCATTACTCTATAGGTCGAAGCTTAATGATCGGATTTCAATACAAAAGAATCACCAAATTTCTTATGGTTTAAAATTGCAAGAGAATATACGAACACCGCAAAAGATATCTATGTGTGTGGTGTCTATGTCCCACCACACAACTCAAATTATTTTTGTTCTGATATGTTCGATGAGTTTGAAAATGATATTGAAAAATTTTCCTCTCTTGGATCAGTATTAATTTTAGGAGATTTCAATTCTAGAACTGGCAAATATTCTGACATTGTGTGTCAGGAGGGAAACACGATAATAACAAATGATCAATCTAACTACTCGTTATGTGCCCCTCAACGGAACAGTTTCGACAACGAATTAAATAACCATGGCAAACGACTTTTAGAAATATGTAGGAGTGCAGATCTACGAATCTTGAATGGAAGAATTAGTGGCGATTCACTGGGAAGACCCACATTTCACGGCAACTCAGGAATAAGTGTTATTGATTACGCTATATGTGATCAGGATTTGTATCGACATATATCAAATTTCATTGTTAAAGAACCGTCCAGTTTATCAGATCACAGTCCAATTATGACATGGCTTAATATCAATACGGTTAATACTCACTCAGCTGCAACAAATATAAACGATACGTTAACACGTTTGCCGAAACAATTTATTTGGGAAAACGACTCATCGCAAAAATTTCGAGCAGCGCTACAGTCAAATGACCTACAAAAACTAATACACGATTTCCTTATCGATGAAAGGCCAGACAAGGATATTAACACCACACTAGATGAAATAGAAAATATCCTTACTACCGCCGCTAAACGTTGTTTAAAAATTAAGATAATTAGAAAACGACACATCAAAATATCTAACAAAAAATGGTTTGATAAAGAATGTCGTCTTAAAAGACATGAATTAAGGAAAATTGCGAATCTTAAACATAGAGATCCTCTTAATACTACGCTCAGGGAGGAATATCATTTCGTTTTAAAACAGTACAAAAGCCTTTTGACACAGAAGAAAAATCAATACTATCATACTCAGCTCACAAAACTTGAAACTGCCGTCGATGATCCGAACAGTCGCAACTTTTGGAACTGTTTAAAGTCAATGGATGATTCTGTCAAGGAAAATATCCTCCCACCAGTTTCCGAAGAAAACTGGATGTCTCATTTCCAAACGCTGCACTCTAATGAACCCTTGAATTCACATCAGGAAGCGATCATTTCTGAGTTGCGAACTCTAGAAAATGCGCCAGCTCAATCGAATTCTTTGAACGGCCTGATAACTGAGCTAGAAATATACACAGCGGCTAAAAAACTTAAAAATAACAAATCTCCTTTCTCAGACAAACTCAAAAATGAAATGATCAAATCCAGCTTAAACCAGTTAATGCCTGTTTATCTGAAATTATTTAATACGGTTCTAAGATCGGGTACTATGCCTCAAACATGGTGTAATGGCCTTATCACACCAATTTTTAAAAGTGGGACTAAAAGTGATCCCTCAAACTATCGTGGAATCTTTGTTTCTAGCTGTCTCGGAAAATTATTTTGCTCAATTCTCAACCAAAGACTTCTTGAACACGTCCAGTCCCTTGAAATGCTTCATAAATCTCAAATTGGGTTTTTAGCAAATAACCGAACAGCGGATCACGTTTTTACACTAAGAACAATAATAGATAAGTATGTCAATTGTCATCAAACGAAAGTATATGCATGTTTTGTCGACTTTAGAAAAGCATTTGATCCGGTATGGCACGATGGACCTTTATACAAACTGTTACAAATAAATGTCCGAGGAAGTTTCTATAATTTAATTAAAAGTTTATACTCGAACTCTACCTCCTCTATAAAAATTGGAAATAACAGAACGCGTCCTTTTCGGTATGCAAGAGGTGTACGCCAAGGCTGTATTTTAAGTCCTTTGCTCTTTAACCTATACGTTAACGATTTAGCTTTTTCTTTTAACAATGTTCTATCTGATCCGTTTATACTGCCAAATGGCACCAAACTCAACTCCCTTTTTTATGCAGACGACTTAATTATTTTATCACGATCAAAACTAGGATAACAA
The DNA here is from genome assembly GCA_964030785.1 of Siderastrea siderea. Classification (NCBI taxonomy): domain Eukaryota; kingdom Metazoa; phylum Cnidaria; class Anthozoa; order Scleractinia; family Rhizangiidae; genus Siderastrea; species Siderastrea siderea. The sequence continues at coordinate 34,955,524 of OZ034976.1, read as the reverse complement.
AATTGTCTTAACAAGTTATCTTCATATTGCAACTCCTGGATGCTAAGCATAAACCCTAAGAAAACAAAAATAATGATTTTTCAACGACGTGAAAAACGATCTGATTATGCTTTTCATGTGGGCAGTGAAAAACTAGACATTTTAATTGTTCAAGACTATACCTATTTAGGGACTCGCATCTCTTCTTCAGGAAATTTTACACTCTCACTTGAACATCTACGACAAAAAGCTCTTCATGCTTTCTTTAGTCTAAGACGGCACACAGATTTCAATAAACTTAAACCTTCAATAGCATGCAAAATTTTCGACTCAAAAATCTTACCAATCTTAACCTACAACAGTGAAGTTTGGGGTGCCTTTGTGAAATCAAGACTAGTATCTTCCCGACGTTAACGTCGGGAACCATTGAAACACTCCTGATGTCATCATTTTTGACGTTACCAAATTGTTTTGATAAGCAGCTAATACAGCAAGGACAGATCCATCAATATGTGTGTCCATTTTGAATATCGACTAAATTCTGGTAGAGCTATACCAGAAAAAACGTGTCCAATTTTGGGTGCAAAGTTGGGGGAAAATAGGCCAAGTCACCTAGTTGATCAATGTTCCATTTCCAGGTTTTTTGAAGGACTGAGGCCAAAACTTTTCCAGTGGATAGAAAGGAGATAAGGTGTAGAAGATAAAGAGAAAAGAAAGGGAGAGAAAAAGGAAAGCAAAAGAAGCGAGAAAAAAATTGGAAATGAATCAGCAAATTTTGGCTTATGCGCATGCGTGAAATCAAAATATTGTACAATTTACAACAGAAGCTGGCTCAAAATCTAGCTAAATTGTAAGAAAACGCTTTTGTAGCAAAGTTTAGTGGCATTTGGCAACATAGCACTCAAAAAACCGCTTTAACGGTAAAAAATGCGTTTTTTAAGGAAAAAAATCGGACGGGAAAGGGTTAAGTCGTGGGACCTTTCCCCAATTGAGAAAACTCACTTGCAGTTTTGTAAACGATACTTAGAAGTACATAACAAGGCATCCAATATTGCATGCAGAGCCGAACTTGGTAAATTCCCTCTGATCATTGATATAAATAAGAAGATACTAAGTTATCTAAATTACTTACACCAAAAGGATGAAAACTCTATAGTCAGACAAGCCTTAAAAATATCGATTGATCTTTATGATAACGGAAAAAATAGTTTCTACTCTAGTGTCATGAAAATAAATGAATACTATAATTTTAATCACTTTAACTATAGTTCATTAAATGATTGTAAAATTAAACAGTATATTAATATCATGAAACCGAAGTATATTTCACATTGGAATCAGACCCTACAAAACTCGCAAAAACTTAGTTTTTATAACACTATTAAAAATAATTATAGCCCTTCTACCTACTTAGATTTAACAAGGAAGAACCCTTTAAGGAAAACATTAGTAAAACTGAGAATAAGCTGTCACAAACTTAGGATCGAAACAGGTAGATACGACGATATATCTCGTAATGAAAGAATATGCAACTTCTGCAATTGCAACAAAATTGAAGATGAAACTCATTTTTTGTTAGATTGCCCAGCTTATTCTCAGGTACGCGGCATATTCTTTTCTAAAATAGAATCCAAACTTCCATTACTACGACTACTACTACGCGAAACTCTATTATCACATCTTATGAATTCCACTGACTACTTTGTAAACAGTAAGCTAATCTCATTTATCTCGGCATGCTTTGAATTGAGAGGCAATCTCGTTACAATGATCACCACTTCGAACAGTTAAATGAACAATTATTGTTAGTAATTGTTTCATATATTATATATAATATTTTTTTTTCTTTGTTATGTTATGTTATTTTCTACTTTACTAATTATCTTAGTTAATGAAATAATATGTAATTAAATTTAAGTAGCTTTTGCAATACTACCAAATTTCTATGTAGTCATGCAAATAAAGCTTGTTGTTGTTGTTGTATCCAAGTTAAACGAAATTGACATGTATTTTCCGTGCATTTACGTGCAGCTTACAATTATTTTAATGATATATAATAATATAACACTCTGCCGTAGACTGCAATAAGAGTAACGAAAATAATGAAAATGTTCACAGTAACACAGTTCATGACAAGGGGGTACGTTAGTTTCTAAAGAAACTGTGGCGCTGCGTCGGTGGGGAAGTGAAGAACAAAACTTGGGTTATCATGGTAAATTTAAGAAAATGAAAGCTGGCGTTCCGAGCGTTAGAGCGAAGGGCTGACGAAGGGCTAACACTCGAATCCTCAGCTTTCATTTTCGTTGCGATGGCCAATTTACTTTATCAGTGCAGTTCATAAGTTGTCTGACAGTTCGAAACAAGGTATCTCTCGATTTGCCTTACTAAGTTTACGGACCGAGAACGTCTAACAAAGCCGCGAAATGTTGGTTTTATGCATCCCCTCTCACATCAATATCCTCAATTTTGAGAAGTGTTCCTCTCTTCGATATTGATGTAAAAATTTCTATAACAAAAGACAGAAAAGTTTAAAATGAGACGATAAGATCAGGCATACGAAAAGTAAAAATACCAAAAATACCTCCACTTATGTTACATGGTGTGAAACCAATATTTTTACACGCTTCAGTCGTTATGATCTTCGGCTACGCAAAAATTCATCGTATGACAACTAAACAAGCCCAATTTTTTCGAAACGTAGGAAGTAAGTATAAAACCGTCACCAACGTTTACAGGAACATAAATTAAGACATTTTAAACTGTCTTTTGCCTATTTTGCATTTACAAAACTTGAACAGCTTCTTCAAATAGAGAAAAATAAACATAGAATCAAGAATTTTAAGGACCGGTCATTATTTATCGCCTGGGGGGCCCCGGAGGAATTTTTTAGGGGGGTGGGGTCACTTGATTTCACGTTTAACCAAAGGAGGGTTTCACTGAGTGAGGCTACGACAGAAAGGAGGGTGTGTCCAATTTGAACCTTTTTATTTTCATCATGTTGATGACGAGCTTCATATCAGAGGTTTATGCCATGATAGCTAATTTGGATCATTTGTAATGAGTATAAATCAACAAACTTCATAGTGCATTTTCAGCCAATTCAGAAGACCCAAATATAATATATAATATAAAAATTTCGCGGGAGAGCAGGCCCCTGCAAAACGGTTTGATCGAGATCTTGCCTTCATTGCATCTCATGCCTACCACATTGTGTTGGCGCGCTCCAGGCTTTCCGGGTTCAGCCCTTTGCACCGCTTTTTTTCGCAATTTCGCATCATTGACACTGATAGCCATAGACTTGAACTTTATTCATGAACCGTAAACTGATCGGGTTAAAAAATGTTGACGAAATAAAAACCGTTTTTGTTCATTTCAACATCAAAGTCCAGATATGAATTCTGTATGTATTTGTGAGTTTCAACCGTAATTGAGAGTTGTTTTCCGTTTTCTATAACGTTTGTGTTTAAATTTTCCTGCAGACCAGTCCAGAGCATTTCCACTTTTGGAAATGTTTTGATCGGCGGACCAAAACAAACAATTATCCAATCAGAGCGTGACTTTGGAGTCACCTGATGCGAGGCCTGTTTTCATGAAATTTCATAATAGTTGATGAAGTTCTCAGATTTGAATGGAACAATCCAGCAATATTTACAGTCAATATCTACGTTTGTTACTACCTGGGATTGGCTGCTTGCAGAAACATGGTTTAAACATCTTTTAGCCGGGAATAAGTTGCGATGAGCGCTTGTCAAGCGCTTGTATGAAGCTTATTTTTCTTCTGGTTGCGCAGCGGGCTGCGGTTTGTAACAGATCGGGTCGTCTGTTTCAGATGAATAAAAGGAAACTATGCGAAGGCAAATCTATTTACGTTTATTTCAGGCCTGGATAAGTTGCGTGCAAAAAGAGAACCATGGATTCGATATTCTTTAGCCAGGAATGAATTGCGAATAGCACTTGAATTTCGCTTCAGTGGTCGCACAATAGTACAAATATTAGGACACATTTGCCGCCATATGACGGAAATGATTAACACAAGTAAAACAGAGTAAGCTTATCTTTTTATTAACTCATGAACAGCTTTACAAATCCATATTTCGCAACTCACTTCTCTGTCTTAAACAGTTTCATCGATTTGCCCTCAACCGATGGTAGATATAAATACAAAATAAAGCATAACACTGAAGGTCATATCAAGGTCATATCTGATCTTTTTCTGGATTCCTGCGGCTTTGGTGTGATTGTTCCGATTGTGTCTGCTGAGCGACTCAAAGTATTTTTTTTTTTGCCGTTCGTGGCATATTGGGTAAATTAGGACCTTGATAGGTTTTTCAGCTTGTCGTGAACGAATTTCCAACGATAAAGGATAAAAATATTATCTGCACCGCTAGATTATTGTTTGAAACGCCGGGCCCAGCTTGTCGTGATACTGTTGCAAGATGGTGTGTTTCGCGTCACGGAGTTTGATCCATACAACCCTTTAGTCAAGAAATTGAAATTGTAGCTTCTTTACAGCCATGCAACCTGCCACACAAAGGGCTGAACGCTGCTTTAGTCAAACATGTATTAGTAAGCCTCTCTAGAAGATTCATATGTTTCCTTCTGTCGTTTAATAGCAAGTCTTAGCAAATCTATAGACTGGCTGGATTTCGGTCGAGTCTTTTCCAATATCGACGTTCCATACAGCCTTGGACTCTGACACATATCCTGCAACGATCTCTGATATGCATCCTGAAACGAAGGAACAGACTCGGCGCCCAAATAGACTAGTTCAGAGCAATGGCATTTGGTCGCACAAATTGATTCACAAAACAAAGCGCCGCCCATCGCCAGGTTTCGCACTAAACAACTAGAAACCTATAGAATGTCTCTGAATTTTTTTCAAAGCCTAAGAAAATTTTCACGAGAGATATAGCAAATTGAAGATGAACAAGCGCTCGAGAAAACAAGTTTGTATCGAAAGTAAAACCTCACCTAAGCACATATTTCGCCGCCATTTACCACAATATCCTGCACAACACTTCTTCAAAGCTGTCTTGGTCGTTGTGTTACTAATAGACGGGCAAAGCAGGCTATGAAGGCTCGAAAAAATACAAATCAAAAATTTCAGTTGAATCTACTCGGTGATATTTCAAAGCCGCCATGTTGTGACGCCACGCTATTGTTTCGCACATTTCCAAATGTGGAAATGCTCTGCACTGCAGACGTTTCAGACATTTGTACACGGACGAAGTACACTAGCATAGTATAAGAAAACAACAAACAACGACCGAGGAAATGATTTGTGTATTCAAGGAGCAAAGTAGTTCAGTGGGGGAGGGGGAGGGTGTACAAGAAATTCTGGTGTCCACTTGGGGGTGCATGAAAATATGACCATTTCTTGAGGGGGGAACTGATATTTTATGCTGGTTTCATACCAAAACCCTCGGACCCTACCCAGTGATAAATAATGACTGGCCCGAAGCGGAAGTTTTGTAATAACGGCAACTGTTATACGACTCCACATTTTTTTAAACTTTTCTTCTTCAAATAAACGATAAGCCACGAACAATCGGGGTCAATATTTCCATTCAACACTATGAAACATTGGTGAATTTAACATGGTTTAAAACGTTTTCGGCCAACATATTTAATGTTGAAGGTGTCGATTAAACTTTTTTATTTTATTTTAAGTGTGGTCGACTCGCTTAACATCGTACAATAAATTTGAATACGAAAGAAGTTGAATCCGTCTGACTAAGGAATTATAACGATACAAAGTTTTCTCTGTTTGCATGCTGCACGTACTTTTTCAATCTTTGCTTTGTTTTGAGCCGCAATAAAATGTGCACGTGACGGAATCTGGCGCGATCTCGTGCATGGACTCATTTTCATGAAGCCTAAGAGAATAGGAAGGTCACAAGCCAAGAGAGGTTGCCATGAGAACTGTCAACCACCCTCAAATTGCCTGTTTTGAATTCTCTCCATTCTATCTTTTTATACCCCACAAAAGAGACCGGAGAACACTGAGCTGAGGAGTGTGTGATATTGATGTGATCAGTAAAGGCGAACTAAGCTAGTCCAAAGCTTAGATTCCCTTTAAGATTAGGGAAGAAGAGGAAGAAATACGTTTAGCGACTTTCTTGAAGGCATACAAAGAGGTACAAAGCCCTTGTTTTCGGTTTTTTCACAAGCCGTTTACTCAGAGGTTTTGTATTCAAACATTTGAAGCTTGATAAACGCAATATTTTAAGCCTCTTTCATAACCTATAAGAAGATTGTCCGTTAACCGCCAGAGGCAGTCATGTGAAACTAATGCACATGCCCGGTAGTCTAGAACACATGGAAGCTTAAGGTTGTAATTGTATTTGTGTAATGAGAAAATGTTTCTTTCATGTAAATTAAATATAACAGACCCTGCATTCCGCTTTATGGACCAGGCTACCGTTTTCGTGTACGCCGACCGGTGATGTCTGAAGGTCTGAATGGATATCAGGATATAAGGATATGACAGTTTTACTCTTTAAGGCCCAAGGATACCAGGGTTCAAAGTTTATTTTTGGCTTTGGGAGCACTTGTGCCGCTACCAGGTGTAAATTTCTAGGCTCACTGCCAAAATTTTAGGCGCACAGCTTAAAATGCTAGGAGCACAGCTTAAAATACTAGTGACACCAAAAGGAAAAATCAGAAAGCTTCAGACGTTGGTTAAGTATTCATTTATCAGTACGTTATCTTTTATTTCAATCCTCTGTTTGTTCCTTTCAGGCTCTGACTATATGTTGAAGATAACTCTAATACTGTTACGTTTTTAAAATCAACCTTACTTCTCAATCTCAAGAAGTATTACACTTTATGGTACATTCGAGATAACCGAAAAATTCCACTTTAATTTCCTTTGAAATTATCATGAATAACTACGAAAATATACACTGTCAGTTTACTGCTCACAACTTTCATTTCATTTTAGTTGAAAGCTGATACAGACTTGAAAGTAGATCCACATGATTTGATTAACACAACATTAATTCGATCAGTCGAAATCCGGTGATTCCCATGAATCAGCAACTGAAATTAATTCATCTGGCCACATTCTGTAAGCAAAGTTAGGACGCCTTGCTCTCTGACCACTGTTGAACCACTTGACAACTGCTGGAGTTGGGTCAAATACCTCTAATTCTGGCCCTTCCATGTTGATGCGGATTAGGTCTTCTGTTGTCGACACATGGAGGCTGCTTCTCACATCAGACTTAATTCTCCTTTGGGCAGAAAATCCCCGCTCACACTGAGCACTGCTTATTGGAATAACCAACATAGCTTCAGCCAAATGTAACAGGTTCTAAGGAAAAAGAAACTTAAAGTAGTACAATATGACAGCTCATATAATTCAAAACCATTATTACTGAATGACAAAATAAAAACGTATGACGTAATTTGCATGCGTGGGAGTGTTTACACGGCATTAATATTATTGATACCTTGAAATCGTCCTTGTAGGGATCTTTTGTGAACATAACTTGCCAGAGGGCAGAGAATGATTTGTCCTGAAAGGTACCACGGACTAACATATTGAAATTGGCATACTCAGTTTGTACCCTTGTGTTGTCACAACCATTTCTAAAGAAAATCAATGGAGTAGAGAATCTTTACTTGAATATCTTTAGGGAATCAACAAGTATTATTGTGCAGCTCGTAACCGAAATCTAATCACCTGTTATTAAAACTTTTATGATTGGAAAACCATTTCGTAGCCTAATAATATCCTTTCAAAGTACGAGAGAAGAACGTCAATCTCTTTTTCTCCAAACACTACAAGATATGTAGAACTTTCTGGCCAACTGTCATGGTTGAAGACAGCGTTCAGGCAACGTACAGCTTCAGGTGTACCTCCTTCCGTGTTGCCAGTACCTCCTAGCAAGGCGGAGAATCGTTGACCTATCTCCTGCACAGTAAGTTGAACTGTCTGCTTTATGTGCCTTTCAAGCGGAGGGTAGTGAATGGTCTGTTCTGCAACGTCTTTAGCATCACCAGACAAAGTTATTCCCTAGAAGCATTGTAAAAAAAAACTTAGAAAGACTGAAGGTTGTAACAGCATAGCTATGAAGTCAGCTTCAAAAGGGTAATACAGAGTGTGAACTCATGTGTCCTAATATTCACCTGAAATTTGGCAGATTCACTCGCATCTTCATCATCGTCATCATCCTCTTGTCCCTCCACCTGAGTCTGGAGAGCAGTAAGGAACGTACTCAAGTGACCATTCCTCTTTGGCCGTACAAGGAGGTTTTCTAGTTGGTCCACGGTTCTTCTAACAGCAGTAATGGCCATAGGTAGTATCAAATCATTTTTTTGCAGGCTCTTGCTTAGTTCAGAGATTATCTGAAACATATCAGCAATGAAGTGACGAAAGGCGACAAAAGTTACTTTCTTCATGGTCTTCACAAGCTGCAACACAAGTAAATGAAAATGCAGAGTTTGAAAGAAGGTATCGAGACAGTTTAGACAGCGGTTTTTGGGCATGACTGGATCTAGAATTGCAAGATAAAAGACTAAAAAGTGACAGTGTAATAGGTATTTACCTTTTTCGCTCTGCCCTTGATGTCAGCATTTTTCGAGGTCTCGCCAAGATTTTCTATGTGGACAAATGTTGCGGCAAACTGACCAGCATCTCTACATAAGTCTCCGTCTTTTGGGATTCCTGTCAAGAACACTTCTAATGCCCTCTGCACATGGGGTAACCCAGCGTGTACCTTCAACATTGCTGGCAACCCGTATATTGGCTCCCAACTCAGTCCCCAGACGATTGAGCTCACGACGAGACTTTGCACTGTAATGGTATGTCTTCCAGACGAGATGTAGAGTGTCATACAGCTTTTCGACCACTGATACCTCCTTTTGGGTTTTTAGCATTGCCAGTTCCCGCAACCTTTAAGAAATTTTGGAAAGGTGTTGCTGTGAACATCAAAATTAATTATGTTTCCATTTGTAATTAGCTCTGGCGCGCAACAAGAAAAACAAGCTAAAATTACATTTTCCAATCCAAGAATATAAGGTATTTTCATATCAATAAGGTCTTTCAAAAGACCCTTTGATGCAAAATTCGTAAACCATTTTGACAAATGAAACACCACGATTTGAATAATGAACTTTCAAACGCATTGGGTGAGCTACCTGTGTGCCATGCAATGGAATGGAATTACGTGGTTGCCGGCTTCAGCCTTAATGAGTTCAATGACACCATTGCGAACTCCAAGGTTAACAGAGGCTCCATCTGAAGCAAGAGAAACTAACTTATGTATCCAATTTGGAAGGCCATCTTCAACAAGGTCACTGAATGCATTTTTTACTGCAGCTAGTACACCTAGTAGAATAGAAAAAAGAGTTGTAAAAGAATTTTACGTAACATTATCGTAATGTACGTAACGTTACCTAGAGTTGCTGTACAACTACTGTAAAGTTACCAGTCAAGGTTGCCCTTAAAAGTAATACTTAAATCGTAAAGCTAGCCTAAAGTAGTCACAAAGATTGTATAGATACCGTAAAGTATTTTATTTAATGGCTACCGTAAATCTATCGCAATCTAGTGTAACGTTATGGTAAAGATACCTCGAAGCTATCGTACAGCTACTGGAAGTTATCGCAAAACTAGTAGAAAGTTGTCGTAACGTTACCGTAACGTTCTCCGGATGAGAAACTGTAAATCTATCGTAAATACTGTTATGTGTTGTCTGTGCTTTTTTTGGTCTTTAGTTTTTCCCAAATGCTAAAGGAGACAGATTGAGCCCAATCAGTAATAATTCAAATTTTATTGATTGTTCGGACTGACGCAGTGCTGTAGCGCAGCCTGCATAAAAAACATTAAACGCTCGTCTCGTTAAACAAATTGACGTCACGGATAAGCGGCCAGGCTACTCAGTATGATTCAAAATGGCGGTGCGCAGTGTTGAATTTTGGCCCTCTTTGGAGAGGAATTTCAGTGGGATCGGATGCACTTTAGAAGCTAAAACCACGGTCAGTAACTCAACTTGGTGTTATCTTTTTATTGGCGATTTCAAAAAATACACCGTTTCTGGAATGACCTTCTCCTTTAAACCCTGATTTATTTTTAACTAAGTGAATGTATATCAAATATCACCTGCAGCATCGGCGTACTCCACTTCTTGCTGTCCCAGTAATCTGTTGACAGGCTTGCCATTTTTTAAGATACGCACATAAACCATTTCACATTCCTTGACCGATATGTCCGTGTCTCTGTCAATGATAATAGACGCGTACCTTGTTGATTTCAACAGGTCACAAAGATCAGATTTCATGTTTTCACAAATACAAGAAATAAATTCCGCGCATTTGACGTCGTCGTCGTTTGTTGGTCTGATGTCTACTCCGTTCTTTTTGTGCAGCAAAAGCAGCGGCCGATACTTTGTAAACGGGAGTTCCTCCTTCGCTATCGTATAAGCAACATTGAATTTAGGCGCTCGTTGGACGTCCGCCCGCTGGGCCGTTTCCTTTCTGACCAAAACTTCCGAAAGTGCTTCTTGCTGTGTAACTGCTTTGGATCTACCACTACGGGTCAAAAAACAGTCCCTGCAATAAACATGACTCTTACTCTTCGAGTGCTTAGTAAGTGTCTCGTGTTCAAAATTGTCGCATCCACTGACTAAGGATGAAGATCCATGCATTGGGAAGGCTTTACAATATCTACAGCGTATCATTTCTTTTTCTGAATCCCAGTCAAGCCACTCGAATTCCTTTAACCATGCTCTCTGAAACTTGTACACTTTTCTTCTTTTTCTCGCTGGCTCGTCTTCTTTTTCTTGGACTAAAGTATCATTGGAGTTCGATGCTGATGAAGTTTTGGAGTTCGAGGCTGAAGAAGAAGGCGGCGGCCCGCTGTTTTTAAAATAAGAAATTATAGTTATGCAAATGAGCGTTTCGTAAGAGAATAAATTACATTGTTGACTGCGCATTGACTTTTTTTAGTAACTGGGATATAATTCATTGTTTTAAAAATTGTTCTTACCTTGAAGAAAAAAAGTCTCTTAACCCAGCTTGTTTAGCCATTCTTGACTCTGGATTGACCTTTCACACCGGCAACGCAAACTCGATTGCGCAAGAAGCACGTGTTTTAAAGGTAGACTTCACTCACACGTGTCAACGGAGTCTTTACAAAAGCGAAAAGAGTCTGGGATGGAATGGAAACGTCGAGAAGAAATGGACCTCCGAGTTCGGAGAAACCACCGGGGAAAGCGACCAATAAAACACACTCTGATGCAAGGAAATGATGAAACTTTATTATTTGGAGCCTGATTGTGTTATATCTACCTTTGAATTTATTATTTCAAACTTCCGTTTCGTGTCTAACTAGTCGGAGTACCTGAAGACGATCAGGTTAGAAAGCAGAGTTGAGCAGCAATTCAGTCGCACTGAACTCGGGTTTTTAGCCACGCAAGTGCGATCACACATGATTTTTTTAGGCGCACAATAAAAATCTAGTCGCATGTGCGACCAGCTGGTCGTTAACTTTGAGCCCTGTCACAAGCATCTATTTTCTCATTACACCATCACTACTTGATCAGAATACAGGTCATGAGAATAAAGGAAACCGGTTAAATAGTATCAAAAAGAAATATATGGAGAACAGCAGGGAGAACATGCATGTTGATATTGGGGCTAAAAGGATTAAAAAGACCCCTCTATCTTGAACTGAAACTCATATCTCTTGGATGATTTGCTGACTTTTTACAATCTCGCTATCACGAGCAAGGTTTGGTTTCTCTTGAGTGATTGAGATTGTAAAAGTGTAGTGATAGCCAATGATAATTGAGAACTATCTCATAAACCCTCTGACCTCCTTATCTAGATTACTTCACGTGCCACACCGTCCTCGATATATACATAAGCAGTAGGGTGTTGTCGTACATTGTCGTTCGAACTGAGTCGAAGACTGAACATCTCGCAGGAATAATCATTTACTTCGACAAAGGATGGGTATGATAAAGCTAGCTAGCGCTGTCACTCTGGCTATTTACTTTGTCATAGCAGAGGCGGCTGCTGAGGGTGAGTCTGTGATCATTCTTAACTCAATTATTATCTAGCAACATTCAACGCGGTTCAGTGTAGTATGCATAATTTGCGCTTCAGATCATGCCCGCTACAGTTGTAATTGGGCTGCATCTCCCCTGCCCCGCTCTGGGGAATATAAGATATTTGCTGTGTTTCTGGTAAGCTGCTTCAATTGAGTCAGTGAGATATTCTAGGCTAGTAGTAAATCTAGGCGACATGGTTCATTTAAAGCCATGTGCTGTTACTCGGTGGAGTAAAACGTCGAAAACTTAAGTCCGCGGAACACTTCCTGTCCTTTTCATAGTTTTAGTACTTTTAGAGTATAAGAAATATCTGAACTGGCTCGTTGGAAACCTCTTTTCTGTTAAGTTCAAGGATCACTAGTCTGTTGTTAATAGAAACAGTTGTATAAAGTGATCGGAATAACAGTGAAGCTTCTGAATTTTGGAATTTTACGTCTTTATTTAGGAAAGATTAACTGTTACACCTAAACACTTGATTTATCATACTTTATTTCCTCGCGTTTTTCCGCCATAATAACGAGCGCATGGGCCTGACCAAGGAAGGGGATGGAGTCCCACACTATACATACATTAGATGCCTCCTTAAAGGGTGTGGGTTTTGAGCTGTTCTGATTTAAGGAGTCATAGATTTTGCCCTTTCGGTATTGGCTATGGTTTTGCTTTCTGGTCTGATATCGGTTATGGTTTTCAAGGAAACCACGACAGACAATAAACAAAGTTAACTCTTTTCATCTTCAAACGGTACCGTACCTCGCACTCCTAGTTTAGAAGTACGCCAACTCAAGCATGGAACCAAACGCGAGTTACTCGAGTTCAGTGCGGCCTCTGGCAGGATTGTCGACCTCCCCTCACATCTCCCCCCTCCCCCCTCCCCCTATAAATGACACGTCGGACATAAAGCAGCTAATTTTAAATCCATAAAGAGTTTCGTTACGTCATTTTTATCATGTCATTTGGCTTGAATAAGTGTTGGTTATGAATTCAATGCAATTAGAGCAATCTAGTTTTATTCTCGTGAACTAGTTTTTCTTTTCTTTTTGTACATTAAACAAAAGACTGAAATTGTTTCGTCGCCTCGATTTCATGTAGAGAAAATCTTCTTTCAAGAGAGCAGTGACAGTAGTCTGTTAGCTTCTAAACGACGTACTCGGGGAAAACAAGGCCAGGATCTGAAACGGGTATGGATTTATGAGGCTAAGTATGAAACAGGCTCCAAACTTAAGTATTTTGGTTCTAAGTGGAGTTAGGAAATTCGAGGATTACCTCCCGTCGGGGACGAGTACATTTATTATTCATCATTAATTACTCAATTTTTATGAACGACTATTTATTCTCTCAATTCATAGGTCCTGGAGTATGCTCTGGCATTTGTATTGGACAAAAATCAATATTTGAACAATGCACTGCCACAAACCGAAATACAACCTGTACCACATCACCTTTTGGTAGCTCACATTGCTTTGTAGCTGTAGGAAAATACAAAACGCAAACTAAAACTGGTATTGAAACTGGTATTGGATACGTAAGTGGATGCATAGATTGTACAGGTGAGCCATAAACAAGTAGAAGACTATATTCCACACATAACGCTGTGCTGCTTCAATGAAGCTTATCGTAAAAACATTTCATTCCAAAGGACGTCCTTCACATTAAAGTTAAACTTAATACAGAAATAAGTGCTTTGAACATCTTCATCATGATGAGTCATACTTTGAATTTAACCCTTTTTGTATTCACCTAACCAAACGAACTGTGATTGTTAACATAAACAAAATATTTACTTATTAAATTAAATACTCCCTTTAATAAAGGGTTAAATTCTGCAACTTTCTCTGATTCCCAGAAAAATGGAATTAACCAAAACAAATACAGCTCAGATGCTCTAAAGAAACATTGTCCCCAACCACAACAATGTGTTTTTGTTGTTGTTGTTTTTAATCCCTAGTACAGTTTCTACATTTTCCGACAGCACTTTTTTTATCCTTTAAAATTTGGGGTGCAGCTTATACAAAATAAGACTTGAATGCACTGTGTTAATTTCAAATCTTTAAGAATATAAGTTATTTGGAATGGTACTGTATAGGAACCAGCATGACCATTCACTTATTATTATTATTCCTGAGCATGTCTTTTTCCTCTCTCATCCAGTTATTTGGGCACAATATTCTCATAATTTCTGTTTCTTCTAGATAAAACGAAGGCTTGCAGCAAAGTTGAAGAGTACCTTGAGCAACAGTTAACAGTTAACGCAACCTTCTGTGAGATTGAGTGCTGCACTACTGCAATGTGTAACAAGGACCTACTGCCAACCCTACCATCCATAGGCATCCCAACCACAGGCATCCCAACCACAGGCATCCCAACCACAGGCATCCCAACCGGTGAAGGTGTCCCAAACAATTGCAGTCCTGTGGTTCTTGTTGCAGCTTTGGTAGCTGTAGTCTGGTTTGGCATTTAGATGACCAAGAAGCAAGACATTTCCAAGTGACATGGCCAGTCAACTTTGTACTTGCCCGCCTTCCTATAGATGACAGTAATGAACCCATGGTGATTTTAACGAGCATTTAAATTGTTTAAAAATAATTAATTGCTAATGATTTTTGTATTTCCTGAAATCATTTCATTACAACCTGATTAACTTGCTCATGAATCGAAATGATTATAACCTTCTGATGTTCTGCATGTAGTTGATTTAATTTTATGGAACTGAACTGCTTGTGATATAGAAATGGTGTCTGCTTTTCCAATAAACAGTGCAGTGACTAAAACACTGATAAGTTACCTGTGATGGAATAAATACGAGTCTATTTTAACATTTTCTGCCTGCTGTCATTGACTCATGGGTCGAAGGCTAAAGTCTGATAGTAAACATACTTGTTGGATTAATGAAGAGCTTTTCCTGGAACAAGTGCTAACGCCTGTTTGCTGAACTCTACCCCGCCCCTTCCCATCACCCCTTATGAAATTTTAAACAAACATTTTAAAGGTATATCATTGCAGTAAACAGAAAATTGCAATATGACTGCAAATTCAGTCACAAGTGAAAACATAGGCACGCAATGCGTGCAGAGTCAATGACGTTTTGTTCCGCAATATGGTGAAATTTATGAACACAACCTATAGGTTTCACGCCACTGCTGTGCGGTCCCCTCCCCCTTCCCCGACAACTTGCGGCTAATGTAACATGTCTTCGCCAGAGCAAGGAATCAACATATCCAGCTATCATAAAACAGGGTAACGAGCAGCGTGACTACGTGACAGTTTATAATTATAGCGTGACATTAGCATTGCGTGCGAAGTAAATAAAGCTCTTCCTTTCCCTTCTCTTCAAAGACACGTCTGTTAGGGGTCTCAGCTTGCTCATAGTGTATTCAACTCCGGATAGGCGTGAAAAAAAAAATTGCAAAATTCAGTGGGTCTCCATTAGAATGCTTTGTCACTTGCGTTCGTTTCGAGGTGTTAAAGGCGATGCGTTCCATTCCGAAGGTTCAAATTACAAGCAGCTGTTGGCTATGCAAATTTGTTCAACATACGCTTTGAACTGCAAATAACCCGAAGTAAAGTTTGGCATCTTGTAAAGATTTTACTCTAATTAATTGATCACCACTGTAACTTGGATTTTTGATACTAGTTTCACTCAAGTTTTTCAGTTTTAGGTCTGGAATAGCTAGGAACAAGCCCCGCAAATCCCGATTTTATTTTTCCTAATTTGCATAAGCGGGGTGAAATTTAATTTGTGCGAAAGACGCAGATTCTCACAGTTCATCTATTTTTAGAACCCGTTTTGGGTCTCGGGTTGTACTTGTAGCGTTTCTAGCCGGATAAATATTCTGCTTTGCTTGCAAACAGCACCGAAATATTTATATCCAGAATAAATAAATTGTATTAACCGTATGCAAAAACCGCTTGCTTCTCAATCTCAGCTTGTGATTCTCATTATTCATCTTTCTAGATAGATAGTTTAAGATAGCTAGTTAGAAATTATGAATATATGAAATTCATATATTTGAACTGCGGAATGAAGAAATAATTATAAAGAAGATCCTAGCAGTTATTAACGCAACTTATGCAGCTGCTAAAAGAAAGCCTGAAAAAATCAGGCTTGCCGGGATTCGAACCCTGACCACTCAATTGGTTAGAGCGCTGCACCGGTATCGCAGAGGTCAGGGTTCGAATCCCGGCAAGCCTGATTTTTTCAGGCTTTCTTTTCGCAACTGCATAAGTTGCGTTAATAACTGCTAAGATCTTCTTTACATTTATAGATAGATAGTTTAATAAGTAAATACTTATGCAGCCCAACGGCTGAGTTCCGTATTTACATTCTACGACTAATATTATTTACATAATTATGATATAAAAAATTAGAACCTAAAGCCTAAACCTTAAAAACCTACTTACAATTTAGTACTTGTCGAGACATTATTCTTAATACAGGAGGACATAATGAACGTATTTCTAAAGTGTTTGGTCCTCCACTTAGGGATTGCAAAGCGCCTATGTTCCTTTGAGGAATATGGGTTATCAGTCTATGCTCCTTGCTAGTAATGATCGAGGTGAAAGTACTGTTACAGAGACCTTCATTGTATGAAACAATAGTAGGGATACCTGCTACATCTAGGGCCTCCTTGTAATCTAAACCGGCGCAAATAATTGATAACGCTCTCTCTTGGACACGTTCTAGTTCACGCTGCAAGTACATGGGTAGTGCGTGATGGAAAACGGACACTGCGTAAGTTAAGATAGATCTAATGCATGTGACGTAAAAAAGGACTAAATCTTTGCTAGGGAGCTTTGCCCTTTTTAACTGCACAAGAAAATACAACCGTTTCGAAGCCTTCTTAACTATACCATTAATTTGTTCGTTCCATGATAAGTTACTGGTTACTGTTACACCAAGCAGTTTCGCGCTTTGGACAACTTCTAGTTCTTGTCCATTTACAAGAATGGGCTGAAATTCCTGCTGGTTTCTAGCGAATGAGATTCTTAGTTCCTTGCATTTGTCACTATTCAGCTTTACTCTGTTGTCAGAGGACCACTGAGCTACGCGTACTGCTAACTGCTGTGCGTTGCTGTCACTTCCTTTAACGACAACTTCTGAAGTTGTCGTATCATCAACATACTTCCATAGCTGGGCATTTAAGTTATGGCTAAGATTTAAATCATTGATTAAAACAAGGAAAAGCCACGGTCCCAGCTTTGTTCCCTGGGGCACGCCTGAGGGTACTGAGCCCCACTCAGAAAACCACCCATCAGCAAGTTTGATTCGCTGTGAACGGTCGGTCAAAAAATTCAATGATCCAATTAATTATACTAGTCGGCAAAACTAGCTTAATAAAGCTTGTCTAGGAGAATTTTGTGATCAACTAAGTCAAATGCTTTGCGGTAGTCAAATAGTATAGTTCTCACAGTGGCGCCGTTGCCAATCGTTTCTTTTACCCAGCAGTGAACCATGTGTAATAAAGCTTGTGTAGTCGATGACTTGGGAACCGCGCTGTATTGTTGAGGATCAAGAACTGTCTACAGCGCATTCGAAGTAACATTAAATAGTTCCTGTTGATCGCAAAACACTTCAAAGCCCGGGGGTCGTACTCCCATAGTATAAGCTGTGTGAGCATGTGCCGCTGATAAGAAGGATTTCAGTGTCCCGGTGGCATACCCCCACCCAACATCTCACAGAATCCCCCCCTGGTTTTACAGACGAAGACAGATACCGTATATCGCCGTTCTTCTAGCCTTTGACATTAGCCATGACGTCATTGGCTAAAAATTAGTGGATTAAAACACATGATGGTGGTCCACGTTACATGTAAGTTTATTGCCAAGCAAATTGAACAGAACTCAGGTTCATTTCACATGAACTTTAAATCGATAAAATACGATAATAACAAAGACACACTTGCCATTTGTTCAAACGAAACACTCTAATTTGGCTGATGTACCGAAGGAGAAGAAGAAAAAATAAACATAGTATCAAGGATACTAAGGATTTTAGGGACCGGTCATTATTTATAACTAGTAGTAATCAAAGATTAAGAGAGTGCGTTCGATTGGTTGCATTATATCAGACAGCCAACACTTCTGGTTCCCAAGTTGTCACCAAGGAGATGAAAGCCTTTGAGTCCTTTACTTTCCTGTAAATGAAAGCATGGCTCTGAGGTCGGGTTTACATATTGTTTTGACTCAGAATTGCTGTGAAAAGATTTGACGGTGGTGAACAAATTTTCTGCTGACGACAAATGTCCTTGAATATGTGCTGAAAATGTGTTTCAGTCAGTAGCACAGCGAGTGCCCAACTCAGCTATCAACAGGCGATGAGGTCGATTGTTTACGTGTCGCTATTTGTAGCATGATGGTTCGCTGCTATTGGTGCATTTCGATCCTCATTATTATTCCGACTATTAGATGTTGTTCCTTCACAGGTCCGCCTTGTGGTTGGTCGGCTGTTGTGCTTTCTGATCGTAGGTAACCAAGCTTCAGGAATTTCGATTCCCCTATCTCTATTGATGTTGTTAGGATGAAGTCTTATATGGATAGCCTCTTTGACCCTACGTGTGTACCAGTGAGGGTCACGATCAATAAACTTAACTTCTTTCCAAATAGGGAGATGCCCCGTTTCATTAGCGTGCTCCGAAACTGCAGAGGTTTGCGTACGAGTAAGCCGTATATCTCTGTCGTGTTCTTTTATCCTGTCTTGCATCGCTCTCCCAGTGTTTCCTCGATGTATACTTTGCCACACTGATATGGCATTTTATAGACGACACCGTCTTGTTTAGTTGGTTCAAGGACGTCTTTCGGTCGCACTAAGTGAGACCTAAGAGTTGTGTTTGATTTGAAGACGGTGCGTACGCCTTGTTGTTGTAGGCAGCGGCGAAGAACCTCTGATACACCTTTTATGTAGGGTTATTGTAGAACCGCAGTAGATTTAAATTCCTGCGTACGTTCTTTGTTGGCTGTTGGTCTTGTTGTCTTTGTGAGCTTTCGTACAAATGAAGAAGGATATCCGTTCGAAACAAGTACCGATGGTAAATGTTTCTTTTCTTCAGAGATAGCTGATGGTTTTGATGTGAGGTGTTTGGCTCGGTTGTATAGACACTTAACAATACCACGTTTCACTGACTGAGGATGGTGTGAATCATAGGCTAGGTATTGGTCTGTGTGGGTGGGCTTTCTTTAAACAGTGGTGGTGAGAAGACCGTTTGAATCCCTTGAAACTGACGTGTCGAGAAAGGGGATGATGTTATCTTTCTCGATTTCCATGGTAAAACGAAATAGTAGGCTGTTGACTGTTAAGATGTTGTAAAAAGCCGTCTAAATGGTCTTTACCTAAGACTGTAAAAGTGTCATCTACATATCCTAGGTTTATAGGTCGCTGTTGCTATCGCCCGTTCCTTAAACTCTTTCATGTAAAGGTTAGCAATAACCGCGGAGACAGGGCTCCCCATGGCTGCTCCTTCTTTCTGTTCGTAAATCGACCCGTTGTATTGGAAATACGTGGATCTTAAGACAAAGTTTAAAAGGTCGGCAATTTGTGTAGGTGTAAGGTTTGTGCGGTCGGCAAGACCGGGATAGTTCTCTAGTTTGCATAATGCGGCCTTTACGGCACCCTCGACTGATCGGCACGTTTGTAAATAACGATTCTAGGTCAAAAGATACCATGACTTCGTTTTCTTGTATTCGCTCATGGCTGATGGTAGACACAAAATGAGAAGAGTTGGTAACTGTGTAGTCTGATTTGCCTGTCAACGGGGACAAGATGTTGGCTAAGTGAGCAGACAAATCGTAAGCCAAGGTGTTTACACACGATACAATAGGTCTTAATGGTACCTCGGGCTTGTGTATCTATTCTTTTTAGCATTTGATAAGTATGAAATCTAATTGTCGGAAATAAACAAACTTTCTTGTTTTAGTGACAGATTTTTAAGTAAATCCGACAATCGATTGCTAGTGATTGTGGCTAATAATTCATAGACCGTTGACTTATTCATATTGTTTGATCCCTCATCACAGGAGTAGAAACTACTGTAACTGTTGTGACTGGTTAAAAATACTCTTATTAAATCAGTCAATATAACCAATTAAGAGTGGTTGTGACTAATCAAAACAGTCATTTTGCAAGAGGTAAAAACATCAACTAAAGACAAGTTGAATGAATTGATGTTCGATTTACTATGTTGGTTACAATATAACAAAACAAAATGACCCGTAAAGGAAGCTAAGGTTGTTTCTACTTAACTCTTTCACGTCAAGAGTTGTATTTTCTCGACGTTGAAGTCGGGAACCATTAAGCCACTTGTGACGTCATCATTTTTGACGTCACCAGATTGTTTTTATAAGCAGCTAACACAGCAAGGACAGATCCATCCATACGTGTGTCCGTTTTGAGTATCGACCAAATTCTGACAGAGCTATACCAGAAAAAATGTGTCCAATTTTGGCTGCAAAGTTGGTGGTAAGATAGGCCAAGTCACTTACTTGATCAATGTTCCATTTCCAGGTTTTTAGAAGGGCTGAGGCCAAAACTTTTCCAGTGGATAGAAAGAGTAGAAGATAAAGAGAAAAGAAAGGGAGAGAAAAAGGAAAGCAAAAGAAGCGAGAAAAAAATTAGAAATGAATCAGCAAAAAAAATAAAATAAAATAAAAAAGTCCAAATTTTGGCTTATGCGCATGTGTGAAAGCAAAATATTGTACAATTTACAACAGAACCTGGCTCAAAATTTAGCTAAATTGTAAGAAAACGCTTTTGTAGCAAAGTTTAGTGGCATTTAAGCATTAAGCTATTAGCTAAGATAAACTCAGCTAATAGGATTAGTTATTACCGGGTAGAAAATAACGTGACTTTTACTGACCCACAGGAAATAATGCGCCGATCAATTCGAAACTTCAACATCCCCCCCCGGGCATACCCCGGGCATTTGACTGTGCATCGTGCCCGGGGAGGGGGGAATTTGAATGTTGTGTTGAAAGGGTGTGGAATTTGAACCGGATTTATCTCTTGTTCTGACGTAATACGCCGTGAGTTTTTTCGGTTTTTACAGGGTTTGACGGATTTACAAAATAGAATTTCGCTTTGTTTAGTGAATAACTCATGTATTTTGTAATGTTTTGGTATGTAACTGAAGTATGTAGGAATGTATTCATAAGATTGTGTTAATGATTTAGTTGTTTATTAATC
The DNA here is from genome assembly GCA_964030785.1 of Siderastrea siderea. Lineage (NCBI taxonomy): Eukaryota > Metazoa > Cnidaria > Anthozoa > Scleractinia > Rhizangiidae > Siderastrea > Siderastrea siderea. The sequence goes on along the minus strand of OZ034976.1, from coordinate 34,934,317 downwards.
CTGTGGGATTCGTTTGGTTATTTAAGAGATTGTAAGTTATGCAGAAACCATTCGAAGGCATCTCTTTATACTTGCTTTTAGTGATGTCCGATTCCGAACAGCACGATATTCCTCGTGATTCCCAAAGTACTACGCCTCTTGAACATGAGGATTCCTTGTCTAATGCCGAAACCCTTCGGTTATTTTCACAACTGTTAGACTCTAAGCTTGATCAGAAGTTCACTTCTTTCAAGCGCGAACTTGAAGAGAAAGACATCCTTACACAGAGCCAGCTAAAGAAGCTGAAAACTGAGACGAAAGCTTCGAATACCTTTAATTATAAAGGTAACAGAGTACAGTTCGAGTTTAATCTCAACGTCCTCGACCAAATCGAGACGGCCTCTAAGAACCTTCGCGCAGGGAAAGTCTCTTCTGCAACTTCCGATCTCGAAGAAGCAAAGAAGCTCATCGATAAGCGCAACAAACTTGTGCGTTTCGCCGACAAGAGCCCCGCAGGTTGGACTGCTGTTGAAGAGTATGAGTCCGACGAACTCGCCGACGATTCAGAAGACGAGAAAAAGCTCCGTTCAGCCGAGAAGAGGGCGCTGTCGAAGATTCGTGAAAAGAAAAGAAAATTTCAACCTGCCCGTCCCAGAGCTCCGCAGCGTGAGTCAGCAACGGAAGCCCAAACTTCTTTCTCGGCTGCTCCTGCTCAGCATTCTTTCAATCTTCAACAGCCCTTTCGCCATCAGTCCTTTCGTGCAAGACAACCAGTTCCCGCTGACAAATGTTTCAGCTGCGGCCAACGCGGACATTGGGCAAATTCCTCAGTTTGTCCCAGTCGCAACAACCTCACTCGAAACCCACCGAGCACCAAACCAACAAACGGATGATGGGTCCAGGGACAAATACGATGCTGCCTTAAAACGATTGGGACAAGATGAGTATCCTTTACCTGTATCTCCAGTGAATTCTCTGGGCGATTGTGACCCAGTTGACTTTTTCTACCAATCGACTAGCGATCCTAATTTTCATGATTCTCCGGAAATTTGTCCGGATTATCAAGAGGACGTGCAGAACATTGCCGTTAAAGGTAGATTAAGGCGTAATATTAGTTTCTGGGAGTATATAGGCGCTTCTTGGTTTATTCGCCAAACCATTTTGGAAGGCTACAAAATTCCTTTTTATTTTACACCTGCTCCTGCCACCTTCGGTAATAATAAGTCTTCCTTGCAGCATGCGGATTTTGTTCACAAAGCAATTACTGATCTTTTAGCTGTTGGTTCTGTTGTGGAATGCTCGTCTCCACCTTCAGTAATTAACCCTTTGTCTGTTTCCATTCAGTCTAACGGCAAGAAGAGGCTAATATTAGACCTCAGGTATCCTAATTCTTTTGTTAAAAAATTCACAACTAAGTTTGAAGACGCTAAAACCATGCTCAATTCATTTATTGACCACTCCCAAAATTGGTTCTATTCATTTGACATTAAATCGGGATATCACCATATTGATATCTTTCCTCCCGACCAAGACTTTTTGGGGTTTTCTTGGTCATTCAGTGGGGTAACCAGATATTTTAAGTTCACTGTTTTGCCATTTAGATTATCTACTGGACCTTATATCTTTACTAAAGTTATGAGGCCTCTAGTTAAATATTGGCGCAGCCAGGCGTACAGGATAGTCGTTTACTTAGATGATGGCTTGGGGGTATGCCCAACATTCGCGTGTTGTCGTTTGGAGGCCTTAGCCGTTAAGTCAGATTTGTCTCGTGCCGGGTTTGTTCCCAATATGCTTAAGAGTGTTTGGTCCCCGGTGCAGTGCCTTAGATGGTTGGGTTATTTTTGGGATCTTAAGAAGAAATCGCTCTCGATCCCCAGTGACAAAATTGACAGGCTCTTTACATCAATAGATGACGCACTTTCCCACACCACTATGCCCGCTAGGCAATTAGCTTCTGTCACAGGCAGTATTATTTCTAATATGCTTGTTATTGGTAATCTTTGTAAGCTTATGACCAAAAACTTGCACAGGGCCTTGGATTGCAGAGCAGGGTGGGAGTCGTCTGTTCTTTTGGATTTGCCATCTCGCAAGGAATTAATTTTCTGGCGGGAAAATTTACTTCGTCTTAATTCTAGGCCCCTTTCAGAGGATGTTCGCCCAGTTACTCGGATTGCGTATTCAGACGCTAGCTCTCTGGGCTGTGCCGCCTATTTATCTATGGATGATTTTCCAGTTGCACACAAGAACTGGGACCCACTGGGAATGAGTCAAAGCTCCACTTGGAGGGAACTTCATTGTGTTTATTTTGCCCTCCAAAGTTTCGCACTACGTTTGTCTAATAGTTCTGTTAAATGGTTCACTGATAATCAAGCAGTCCCTATTATTGTTGATTCGGGCAGCATGAAAGAAGAATTGCATAAATTATCTGTGGATATTTTCTATGTCACCAGGGATTATAATATCGACTTAGACGTCGAATGGATTCCTCGTTCCCTCAACGATAAAGCGGATTATCTTAGCAAAATCGTTGATTGCGACGACTGGAAAGTTAAGGATTGCTATTTTTACGCACTTACGTCCTACTGGGGACAGTGCTCAGTTGATTGTTTCGCTAGTTCCAAAAATTGCAAAGTTCCTAGGTTCTATTCTCGATTTTACAATCCGTATTGCCTAGGCGTGGATTCATTTGCTTTCAGCTGGGCTGGCGAGTTTTGCTGGTTAGTCCCTCCTGTCACACTGGTGACCAGAGTCATTCGCCATGTTTGCCTTTGCAAATGCAAAGGTATATTAGTCATTCCTTATTGGCCATCCGCACCTTTTTGGCCTCTTCTGGTAGATTCTCAAGGGTCCTTTAATTTATTTGTTATCGATTACCTCTTCGTTGAGAACGGCAAAGATGTGTTCTTACATGGGTCCAATAAGAATGCTATTTTTGGATCGGAGAATTTTAGCACACCGGTGCTTTTTCTCTTGCTCGATGGAGCTCTGTGATCGGTTTGGCTAGAAGGCACTGGCCTTCTATGATGCTATATAGGCACTGGCCTTTTGTTGGTGTGCAGCTATTCACACCGCCGTTTCACACGGCCATTTCACACATTTTGGAGTATTTATGTGTTTATTTTCTTCCTTTGTTTTTTGTTTACATGGTGGAAATGCATTTGCAGACAAAGTTGGTCGTCTTCTTGACCCCGAACTTCGGAGACTAGCATCATGCCTGCCTGCCCGTGCGGTTGAGGCCAAAGCTTCTTCTACCACAGAGCGGTATTCAAGGGCTTTTCAGAAGTTCAGAGAATGGGCTTCCTGTCATCGTGAGATTACTCCTTTACCATCAGATGACATTTCAGTTGCTTTATATTTGGAATTTTTACTCCTGTTATGATTAACGAATTGTGTATCAAATTTGCAGGCCCTTCCGCCAGCCTTTCAGATTTGCGTTTAGCTGCTATTTGTGTTACCGCTTATGCTGCATTTCTCCGCTTTAATGAATTAGCTGCTTTGCGTTGCTGTGATGTTAAATTTTGCGATAACACCTTTGTCGAGATTACTGTAGTCAAGAGTAAGACAGATCAGTACAGGGATGGTTCCAGAGTCTTATTAGCCAAGACGGGTTCTATATCCTGTCCTTTTGATTTGCTGGAAAGATATGTTTGCTCCGCTGGTCTGCAACTGTCTTCTACGTTACCCTTTTTCCGTGCCCTGTATTATCAAAAATCCAATTGTTCTTATAAGTTACGTTCTGAGGGTATGAGCTACACTAGGACTAGAGAGATTGTTTTGCATGCTTTTGCTGAGTTAGGTTATCCTAAGAGTATGTTTGGCTTGCATAGTCTTAGGGCTGGAGGTGCATCTGCTGCTGCTAATGCCGGTATCAGCGATCGCTTATTTAAGCGTCACGGCAGATGGAAATCTGACAGCGCTAAGGACGGCTATGTCAAAGACAAACTTGATTCTCTGTTATCCGTTTCTCGTAGTTTAGGTTGTTAAGCATTAATTATTAGCTTTTCTCTTTCTTTATTTTTCGAACGCGAGCATCAATAAACGAGATGCTCGCCCCTAGAACTGTGTGGTGTGTTTATTGAAGATTAATTACAAAATGTTTTATACTCGTTTCACAGTGATTAGAGTATAAATGTATTTTGTAATGTTTTGGTATGTAACTGAAGTATGTAGGAATGTATTCATAAGATTGTGTTAATGATTTAGTTGTTTATTAATCCTGTGGGATTCGTTTGGTTATTTAAGAGATTGTAAGTTATGCAGAAACCATTCGAAGGCATCTCTTTATACTTGCTTTTAATTTGTGTAACCTACTGTACTGTTTTCTGTATATTTGTATACTTGTTAGCGTTCCGATTTGCAATTGTAACCTGTGTGTGCTCACGGACATCAATAAACGAGATGCTCGCCCCTAGAACTGTGTGGTGTGTTTATTGAAGATTAATTACAAAATGTTTTATACTCGTTTCACAGTGATTAGAGTATAATTTCAAATGCGTCTTTAAAAGAAGTTTGATAGGTTTTGAAAGGTATCATTACGGCATATCTCTCTCTGAAAAACGCGTTAAGTGCTTGATTGAAGACGTAATTGGCTTGGTGGAGAGGTATTTCAGTACTAATTGGTGGGGCATTTGAACGGCCTTTTTGCCCGAGGGGAGGGAATTTGAACAAGCCAATCTTCAAAAGTTCAAATGCCCGGGGGGTTGCCTAGGGGGTTGCCCGGGGGGGATGCTGAACTTTCGAATCGGATCGGCGCATAAGGTACACGTTATCGGCTCAAGCGCCGCCGAGCAAGGTTGTTTGAAGCTTTTCTTTACAAGTATTTTGCAGCCACAATCAATTTCTAAACCAAAAGGCGTTTAGACCTTTTAAAACTGAACGTTGGCTTCTTTCAGTGTCGTTTGGATTTTGAATAACTCATTGCTCAAAGCGGTACTGTGTCGTTCAATTATTATTCCTACTCTCAATATGTAAACATGTATTAATTCACACCTTGTGCCACTACATGTAATTAATAAACCTTCATTATTATTATATTATTATTATTATTATTATTATTATTATTATTATTATTATTATTATTATTATAATTATGCAAGGAATCCGCATACCCGCCGCAAGTATTTGCAGTTATCTACCGCAAGTATTATTGAGTATAAATTAAAAAATTTCGTAGTGCATTTCCAGCCAAGTCAGAAGACCCAAATATAATATATAATATAAAAATTTCCCGGCAGAGTAGGAACAAGAAATTCTGGAGAATTTACAGGCGGCCCATGGTAACTCTGCCCGATTCTTAAAATTCCAAGGAGACCCAGCAAGTGAATCTGTGTGACCAAAACAGTGACTATTTGAAGCAACATTTTGACCAATGTTGTGACACTATCGAGAAAGTCTATCGAGAAAGTCTATCAGAAAGTCTATCAGAGTCTATCAGAGTGGCTCTGTGGAAACAAACTTCTTTTGAATTTGAAAAAGACCGAATTTGTGGTTTTTGGTACACAACAGAGACTATGTCGTCAGGGCATCGATGGGATCGACATCACCTTGGGAGGAGAATCTGTGAAGCATTGTGATTCCTTTAAATATCTGGGCGTTATATTGGACAGTAACCTTTCTATGAATCAGCATATCGATTATGTAAAGAAGAAAGTTTCCAAGATGCTGGGGATTTTCTCAAGAGCACGACCATCTTTAACAATTGAATCAGCGAACAGATTGTTTAAATCGATGATTCTTCCTATTTTGGATTATTGTGGTGCTGTTTTCCATGGATGTGGTAAAGGGAATGAAGAAGTTCTGGAACGCCTACAAAGGCGTGGTGGTAGAATAGTTTTGAATACTGCCCATTTGTCCACGGAACAGATGGTTACAAGTCTTGGCTGGGACACTCTTACGAGAAGAAGAGAAAATCACATTGTTAACTTGGTTGAAAAGTGCCTCAAGGGAACGGCCCCAAGTTATTTCTCTGAATATTTTCAACTAAAAAGACATAATATCCATGATTATGACATTAGGAATAAGAACAAATTAGTTATTGAAAGGGTTAAACTAGAATCGACCAAAAGAGCGTTTTTTTATAAAGGGGCCGATATTTTTAATAATTGTATATGAACCTAGTTTTAGTCTTTTTATCGCTTTTTATATGTCTTTTCTCAGATTTCTTATTTTAACTGTTTTAATATTTTATTTTATTAACTATTCATTTATTTATTTTTAACGCAGGACCCATGTTGATAGCAGTTTTTATAACTGAAATGGTCATCCTGCATAAATATGTTTATTTTTTATTATTATTATTATTAAAGATATTTTGGGTATTCTGAAGAATTTATTCGCGTTGCATCCTCGGTCTTGAATGTGTGACCTTAGCACTAACTTATAGTATCGATAACAAGAGATATAAAGGAAATATAAATAAATCCGAATATTAATTCTGTTTATCGGTTACACTATACTAAGAACGCTATATCCCTCCCCAAGTTGAGATAAGAAATCTAAATCAATCACTCGACGAGAAGGTCATCATTACTACAATCTAAGATGTCCGGCTAAAATCGGATATGTCTAAATGTCTATGAGAAATAACAAAAGCGACTTTCAGTGAAACGTTCAAATTTCGCTCAACCATAACAATCAAAATAATATACATGTAGTCAGAAACGGTTGTTTTTCGCTACAGTCACCAACAATATTTCTCAGCACTTGTAAGTTCAGTTCAGGTGAGAACATAGTCTCGGAGATATATAGTCCGGGGATCGTGGCAACTCTGAGGCCTGTTTCTGCACGTGTCGCTGCTCTTAATGTAAACAGTTTTAATTCTATTCTTAGAAAATATTGTAATTTACTTTTAAATGAGTGTGCAATTACTGATTGATGTAAATAGTTTTTAGCTTATTTTTATTAGTTAAGTTTGTTTTTCATTCCGAGATAGTGTCCTGTTGGGGGCGTCAACAAAACCCGGAACATGGAACATTCCGGAACATCCCGGAACATTCCGGAACATTCCGGAACATCCCGGAACAGGGCAAATTGTCACAAAATAAATGAAAAAAAAGTAATATAAAAAAAGGCTGATCGTCGATAAAAGATAATAAATAAAATAGAATGAAATGAAATAAAATAAAATAAAATAAACGATATAGAATAAATGGATAAATAAATATATGATCTGTGACTGAATGAACGAATATACTAACTCTGACTAAATGCGCCTCATTTCTCGAATTCAAAAATATCTCGGATAACATTGAGGCTTTATTTTGGGCATCGAGAGACGGTTTACTCGATATGAGAAAATTAAAGCATTTTCTTAGTCACGCACGCAGTAGTCTCCTTTGGCGTTGAGTGACGACCCTAAGAGCGGCTGCGTAGGAGACTACGCATGCAGTCACGAAGTTCCACTTTCCTGGCACCCTTTTGAGTTTTCTGGTCTCATGTTTATTCGAATGTTTAAGGACGTTTTGTATTTAAGTTGATATCCAAAGTTAAAGTGTGCAGAGATGAATGAACCTAAATTATACTAACCAAAAGAAAACGTCAGCTGTTCTACACTTGGGGATCGCACCTTCTAAGATAACAAATTTCCCTCCCTTTCTTAAGCTGCAACTGTAAAAAGGCACCGCTTTCGGTGAAGGTTAGTGTTTCAAACTGAAATATCCGACACAAAAACTATATCAGTTTTTTAATTTAGGGACTGTGCAATAATTACGTGGAGGGGGGGTGGGAAACCAGGGGGGACATAGGGGAAAATCACAACTAGAGAGAGGGGGGGTTGGATGTAAAATTTAATGCATACAGGGCGGGCATTACTTTTTTCACTCTTTTTCACAAACTGGGAAAGTGGTAGAAGAGCTATTAGAGTTCAAACGTTAATTTATACTTGCTTACATTGGAATTAAACTTGGAAAATATCAACTCCAGGTGCTTTGATCTCTGAACTGGCTGATTATTTAATATTTGCCTGTCTGTCATGCAGTAAGAGAGGAATGCCTCTGTTATATAGTAAAACAGTTCTACTTTACTGGCACCAGAAATGCTGTTAAAGTTAGTTTGGATTTTGGTTATGTTTGGGGGAAAACACCACCAGGAAAACGCTTAAAATGGCATTTCCGAGCGTCTAGATTTCGAAATTTTCTGGGGGAGCATGCCCCCAGACCCCCTTAAAAGCTCGCGCCTTCGGCGCCTTCGCAATTTTCTCGGTTATCAGAAACGTCTGGATACGGCCCTGACACTATGATGTCAATGTAGGAAAGCCTACATTGTATTATAATTAAAGAGAATGGAAAACCCAACTGTTGACTTTAATAGCAATAAATTGATCTATGTAAATATAAACAGTTTGATTACTTTGCAAAGTAAGCTTATAAACTTCTCCCGAGTGTCCAGATAAAGAAATTGTTCAACGAGGGAAAATTTCCTCCTCTGAAAAAAGGTCTTTGCAAGAGTTCTGTTCCCAGTACAATGTGGACGAGACTGCGTGTAAAAGTTATGTAGAGCACCTTGAGTTCTTGGATGCAAAGGCGAAAAAAAGAGTAAGAAAAAGGAACGCTCTTCCTCCTACTATTTCTTGGAAAATGAAACAGATATGGAAGCGCTTGCGAACAACCAGTAGAAAATGTATTTGAAACAACATGGTCTCAAGATAAGTGGAAGTAAGGCTGATTTAACTTGTGTGAAGACGACACAACTTCAGAATCAGAGTCAAGTGATTCCGATGGAGAGAACTCATACGTTGAAAAGTCATTTGAAGTACTTTTTGTGCCTGAGGAAGACATCCAAAACGTAAATTAAGTATGAGGGCACCAATGCGGGGAGGAAGCATGGGATGGGGGGGGGGGGGTTGACCTTAATATTATCAGCAGGTGAGGGGAGGTTAAAGTTAATTTTCGCTTAGTGAGAGGGGGGGTGCGACTTAATTTTGAGCCTTATTTTACCCATTTCCCAACCCCCCCTTCAGGTAATTATTGCACAGTCCCTTAGTTATTATTTTTATAAATTTATTCTTCTTGTCTTTGTCTTTTCTCCGCCGTAATGATGAGTTAATTTGATGTGGTTTTACTTTTGTTCAGTTTTTCTGCAAATCCAGTTCTTTGTCACAGATCTGGTAACTCTTACTGGTTACTATGTGGCTTAATCCATTTTTTTTTTTAATTCAGAAGGAGGCCAAGAAACCAACACGGTAGAAAATCACATGATAAAATTGGCGGGAAAGTACTACTGTTAGACCTTATTTTAAATTTTGTTTGTTTGTTTGTTCGTTTGTTTTGGGCGTTAACAAAACCCGGAACATCGAACATTCCGGAACATTCCGGAACATCCCGGAACAGGACAAATTATCACAAAACAAATGAAAAAAAAAAATACAGAAAGACAGAAAGAAAGCGATTAAGGAAACAACCAAAAAACGAACAAACAAACAAACAAACAATAAAAAAAATGTTAAAAAAATTTAACACTGGTAGCACATAAAACTACCGTGATGGTTTCTTTGCCTCCCCCTTAATTAAAGAAAAAAATGGACTAAACCACATAGTCACCAGTGAGAGTTACCAGCTCTTTGACAAAGATCTGGATCTGCAGAAAAATTTGGGCTGAACAAAAGTAAAACTACATCAAATTAACTCAACATTGCAGCGGAGAAAAGGTAAAGGCAAGAAGAATAAAATAATAAATAAACTAAAAAACTGATATAGTTTTTTTGTCAGATATTTCAGTTTGAAACACAGACACAATCCTTCACCGAGAGCGGTGCCTTTTTTCAGTTGCAGCATAAGAAAGGGAGGGAGATTTGTTATCTTAGAATTTTAAAGGGTGGAAGGCGTACTCTTAAATTAGGATACTATTAAGAGTGAACAATTACAACTTATGCTTCATTTCCAATTTTAAATTGGTAAACGATTTTTTTTAAGTGAATGGACGCCGCATGTCTTGTATTCTGTTGTTATTGTTACTGATAAAAATGATGATGATGACAATAATAATAATAATAATAACAATCAATTTATTTAGCGCTAATACCATAACATATTTAAAGGCGCTTTACACTAAGTTATTATTATTCATAAATTAAAGGCTTTCTTAAAATGAAATGTTTTCAGTTGCTTTTCAAAAATGGCGAGGCTGCTACTTGTTCTTCCAGTTAATGGCAACGAGTTCCATAAAATAGGTGCAGCATGAGCAAAGGGGCGCTCCCCAAGTGTAGAACAGCAGACTTTTGGAATGAACAGAAGAGATCGTATAGACGAGCGAAGAGAATAATAAGCAGCTGGTTTGACAAAAGGTCTTTAATGTAGGGTGGACTTCTATTTTCTTGGTTAGTATAATTTAGGTTTATTCATCCCTGCACACTTTTACTTTGGAAATCAACTTAAACACAAAAAGTCCTTAAACAACCGAATAAATGTGAGACCAGGAATGTTCCGGGATGTTCCGGGATGTTCCGGAATGTTCCATGTTCCGGGTTTTGTTAACGCCCTTAGTGTGGCGCGGCCAACAGACGGGCGTCAACAAAACCCGGAACATGGAACATTCCGGAACATCCCGGTACAGGGCAAATTATCACAAAATAAATGAAAAAAAAAAGAAAGGAAGGAAGAGAAAGCGATTGAAGAAACAACCAAAAAACAAACGGGCGTTAACAAAACCCGGAACATGGAACATTCCGGAACATCCCGGAACATTCCGGAACATTCCGGAACATCCCGGAACAGGGCAAATTATCACAAAACAAATGAAAAAAAAAAGTAAAAAAAAAATTGCAAGCGTCAAAAAAAGATAACAAATAAAATAGAATAAAATAAAATAAAATAAAATAAAGGATATAGAGTTAATAAATAAATAAATGAACAAATAAATATATGCATCTGTGACTAAATGAACGAATATACTAATTCCTAAACCAGGGTACCGAAGGAGTGCCTGGATTACAAAATGCGCCTCATTTCTCAAATCCAAAAATATCTCAGATAACATTGAGGCCTGATTCTGGGTTTCGAGAGAAGGTTTACTTGATATGAGAAAATTAAAGCATTTTCTCAGTCACGCACGCAGTGGTCTCCTAGGGCATTGCGTGACGACCTAAGAACGGCTGCGTAGGAGACTACGCACGCAGTCAGGCAGTTCTTGTTTCCTGGCACGCTTTTGACTTCCCTGGTCTCACATTTATTCGGTTGTTTAAGGACTTTTTGTGTTTAAGTTGATTTCCAAAGTAAAAGTGTGCAGGGATGAATAAACCTAAATTATACTAACCAAGAAAATAGAAGTCCACCCTACATTAAAGACCTTTTGTCAAACCAGCTGCTTATTATTCTCTTCGCTCGTCTATACGATCTCTTCTGTTCATTCCAAAAGTCTGCTGTTCTACACTTGGGGAGCGCCCCTTTGCTCATGCTGCACCTATTTTATGGAACTCGTTGCCATTAACTGGAAGAACAAGTAGCAGCCTCGCCATTTTTGAAAAGCAACTGAAAACATTTCATTTTAAGAAAGCCTTTAATTTATGAATAATAATAACTTAGTGTAAAGCGCCTTTAAATATGTTATGGTATTAGCGCTAAATAAATTGATGATGATTATTATTATTATTATTGTCATCATCATCATTTTTATCAGTAACAATAACAACAGAATACAAGACATGCGGCGTCCAGGATTGTGTCTGTGTTTCAAACTGAAATATCTGACAAAAAAACTATATCAGTTTTTTAGTTTATTTATTTATTATTTTATTCTTCTTGCCTTTACCTTTTCTCCGCTGCAATGTTGAGTTAATTTGATGTAGTTTTACTTTTGTTCAGCCCAAATTTTTCTGCAGATCCAGATCTTTGTCAAAGAGCTGGTAACTCTCACTGGTGACTATGTGGTTTAGTCCATTTTTTTCTTTAATTAAGGGGGAGGCAAAGAAACCATCACGGTAGTTTTATGTGCTACCAGTGTTAAATTTTTTTAACATTTTTTTTATTGTTTGTTTGTTTGTTTGTTCGTTTTTTGGTTGTTTCCTTAATCGCTTTCTTTCTGTCTTTCTGTCTTTTTTTTTTCACTTGTTTTGTGATAATTTGTCCTGTTCCGGGATGTTCCGGAATGTTCCGGAATGTTCCGGGATGTTCCGGAATGTTCCATGTTCCGGGTTTTGTTAACGGCCCCACACTAAAAGGTCTAAGTTCCAGTGACGGACGACGACGACGAACGACGAAAGGAATGCAAAAGGAATGCAACTTCAATTTTATGAGTCGGCGACGTGCACTCGTGCACGACGACCGCCTAAAAAGCGGTCCAAAGTTTTCTCTATTTGCTGCACTTTGTTTTGAGCCGCAATAAAATGTGCACGTGAAGGAATCTGGCGCGATTGTGCATGGACTCATCTTGAAACAAACCCTAAGCAAACAGGAAGTTCACAAGGCAAGAGAGGTTGCCCTGCGGAACTATCAATCATTTTCAAATTCCCTGTTTTGAATTCTCTCCATTCTTTCTTCACTGAGCTGACGATATTGATGTCATTAAAGAACTAAGCTAATCCAAAGCTTAGATTCCCTTTATATAAAGATTAGGGAAGAAGAGGAAGAAATACGTTTAGCGACTTTCTTTAAGGCATACAAAGACATACAAACCCCTTTTTTCGGGTTTTTTAAAAGCCGTTTACTCAGAGGTTTTGTTGACTTGAAACGTGACAGATGTAATATTTTTTTAAGGCTCTTTCATAACCTATAAGACTATTGTCCGTTAACCGCCCGCCAGCGGAAGTCGTGTGAAAACTAATGCCCGTTAGTCTATAATACATGGAAGCTTAAGGTTGTAATTGTATTTGTGTCATGAGAAAAATGTTTCTTTCATGCAACTTAAATATAACAGACCCTGCAGTTCCACCTTATGGACCAGGCTACCGTTTTCGTGCAATCATGTTGTCTGAAGGTCTGAAGAGATATCAGGATATAAGCCCCAAGAATGACAAGCATCCAGTTTCTCCTTACAAATATCACTACTTGATCAGACAGGCGGGACATACAGGTCATAAGAATAAAGGAAATGACTACCAAAGGTGATGTGCCTCCAAGTTTAATCAAAATCTCACAATTAGTATCAAAAGAAATGTATGGAGAACAGTAGGGAGAACCTGCATGTTGATATTGGAGCTTAAAGGATTCGATTAAATTAAACCACAGTAGAGCCCTCTATCTCGAACTGAAACTCATATCCCTTGGATGATTTGCTGACTTTTTACAATCTCGCTATCTCGAACAACTTTTGGTTTCTCTTGAGTGATTGAGATTGTAGAAGTATGTGATAGTCAATGATAATTGAGAACTATCTCTTATACCCGCTGACCTCTTTATCTAGCTTACATCAACTGCGGATTGGCAAGCGAAATAGTACGTGCTGCAGGCCATACCATTCTCCATATACGTAATACGTGCCATACCGTCCTCGATATTTACGGGCAGTAGGGTGTTGTCGTACATTGTCGTTCGAACTGAGTCGAAGACTGAACATCTCGCAGGAATAATCACTTCGACAAAGGATGGGTATGATAAAGCTAGCTAGCGCTGTCACTCTGGCTATTTACTTTGTCATAGCAGAGGCGGCTGCTGAGGGTGAGTCTGTGATCATTCTTAACTCAATTATTATCGGGCAACATTCTACGCGGTTCAGTGTAGCATGTATAATTTGCGCTTCAGATCATGCCCGCTACAGTTGTAATTGGGCTGTATCTCCCTTAGCCCACTCTGGGGAATATAAGATATTTGCTGTGTTTCTGGTAAGCTGCTTCAATTAAGTCAGTGACATATTCTAGGCTAGTAGTAAATCTAGGCGACGTGGTTCATGTTTAAAGCCATGTACTGTTACTCGGTGGAGTAAAACGTCTGAAAAACGTCGAAAGCTTAAGTCCACGGAACACTTCACGTTCTTTTCATAGTTTCAGTACTTTTAGAGCATAAGAAATATCTGAACTGGCTCGTTGGAAACCTCTTTTCAGTTAAGTTCGAGGATCACTAGCTTGACAAATTTCTTAGTTGTTTAATAATAGAAGCAGTTGTATAAAGTGATCTGAATAACAGTGAAACTTCTGAATTTTGAATTTTACTTCTCTATGTAGGAAAGATTAACTATTACACCTAAATACTCCTACTTGATTTATGATAATAACGCCATAATAACGCCATAATAACGAGCGCATGGGCCTGACCAAGGAAGGGGGTGGAGTCCCACACTATACATACAGTATGTGCCTCCTTAAAGGGTGTGGGTTTTGAGCCGTTCTGATTTTAAAAAGAAGACATAGATTTTGCCCTTTTGGTCTGAAACAGGGTATGGTTTTTGCTTTCTGGTCTGATATCGGTTATGGTTTTCAAGGAATCCACGACAGACAATAAACAAAGTTCACTCTTTTCATCTTCAAACGATACCATACCTCGCACTCCTAGTTTAGAAGCACGCCAACACAAGCATAGAACCAAAGGCGAGTTCAGTTGTCTACCTCTACGTCTACATCTGGGAGACCTGGTGATGGGTACACAAACCCTTCTGGCAGGATTGTCAACCTTCACCCACCCCCCCCCCCCCCCTCCTTCCCCTAAAACTGACACGTCGGACATAGAGCAGCTAATTTTAAATCTATAGAGAGTTTCGTTGCATCATTTTTATCATGTTATTTGGCTTGAATAAGTGTTGGTTATGGATTCAATGCAATTCGAACAGTCTAGTTTTATTCTCGTGAACTAGTTTTTTTTTTCTTCTTGTACATTAAACAGTAGACTGAAATTGTTTTGTCGCCTCGATTTCATGTAGAGACGAGAAATTCTGAAGAATTTACAGGCGGCGCATAGTCTCTCACCCCCTCCCCCCTCCCCTTTTCTTAACTAGTTCGTGGTTTCCGGTGACCTGTTATGGACAATTTGCACTTTCGGTATGTAAGGAATTAAATGTATGTATGCAACGTGAGAACTTCGTTTGTTTGTAACCAGTGACCTCTGTACGACTCTTTCAAATCGTTCCTAAACCGTGATATCGTTAAGCTACAACAGGCGGAAACGTTTTTGGCTCAGAAAGCTTTACTTCTCCTCTTTTGAGCTCAAACTTCATTTTGTCTAGTATTCTTGATTTCACGTAGGGGTTCAGACCAATTTTTTATCGCCAGAAAGCTGTGTTTCTAGAGACATCTGGAAGACATATTCACGTCAATGCTGAGATAGCTAACCGACTCGTGAAGTTCATATTTTTGCGTGTTAACCCGTGCTCTAATACAGACTAAAATGAATGAAACTTTATTAAATTAGTTTGAAACCGTGGAAAGACAGAAAGGAATCGAAAGACTGAGAGGTCTTAGACAAGTTTAGACAGCCAAAACTCTAAAAATTTGGCAGAACCGAAAAGCAGAAATGTATTTCTGACCTGGTGCGAATCAATTTAGATTGCTGATACTCAGGCCTTGTTTGTTATTTGATTGAGATTTCATCACCACCGAATTTTTTTGTTTACTGTTTTCCTTTTTTTTTAGTGTTATAGTTTTTTGGGACGCTATTTATTAAACTATAGAAGTTAGTTCCAGCTTTGATTCTGTAAGGGCCCGGTTTACAGTGGTAGGTATAGATTGCTTTTGTCTCGTGCAACTCCCAAGTTCCAGGGGCACCCAACGAGAATATAGTTCAAAACCACTTAACTTAGCATTATTGAACGTATTTTAGTATTTAAATGGTAGATATAGGCGTATTTTTATCCCCTAAAAACTTTTCATCTGTTCGGATTTCTTAACTGAAAGTCTAGTGATCCGAAAATTATAGGGATCAAAACTTACCTTTTCGAAAATTTTTAGCCAGAAAAAGGCTCCCGAAAATTCTGACCTTTTAAGGGTAGAAATCCGTTAAAAAATGGGCAATAATACCATATTTTAGATGTTCGAAAATCCTAGAAGAGGCAGGCAAGCAAGAAATTTTACAACAAATGTTCCGAAAATTCTAGATCTCAAATCGTCTTCCGAACAGATATTTTCCCGACAATTGTCGTTGGGTGCCCCTGAAGTTCTCACTAACCTTTGTAGACACTGCCCCTTAAAAACGAAATCTCCTCAAAACAGCGAAATAAACATTTCAACGCTTACCTTTATTCAACTTCAATAGGCCGCGAAACTCAAAACATCAAAATTACGCTTCACATGCAAGAATGGTCATGTCACGAAATCGTCCCGTATTTGAAACATTAGCTTTCAATCTCGTAAAATCCACCTCATTATAACGAGCCTGATTGTTTAGAGCCTGCGCGGAGACTAAGTCTACTGACTTCCGCCAATTCAGGAATGTGCGTTGCATTTTATGAGACGGTCGCACGTGCCTAGCACGTGCACCGCCTAAAAATCTTCTTTGGAGAGAGCAGTAACAGTAGTCTGTTAGCTTCTAAAAGACGTACTCGGGGAAAACAAGGCCAGGATCTGAAATGGGTATGGATTTATGAGGCTAAATATGAAACAGGCTCCAAACTTAAGTATTTTGGTTCTAAGCGGTGGAGTTAGGAAATTCGAGGATTACCTCCCGTCGGGGACGAGTACATTTATTATTCATCATTCATTAATCAATTTTTATGAACGACTATTTATTCTCTCAATTCATAGGTCCTGGAGTGTGCTCTGGCATTTGTACTGGGAACAAAACAACATTTGAAGAATGCACTGCCGCAAACCCAAACACAACCTGTGCCAAATCACCTTTCGGTAGCTCGACACATTGCTTTGTAGCTGTAGGAAAATACAAAACGCAAATTAAAACTGGTATTGAAACTGGTATTGGATACATAAGTGGATGCATAGATTGTACAGGTGAGCCATCAACAAGTAGAAGACTGTATTCCACACATAACGTTGTGATGCTTCAATGAAGCTTATCGAAGTTTTTGTCCATTTAAACGAATATTTTTATCTTCATTGACTCCTTTTCAGACTTGAAAATCACCTGTAAAAACATTTCATTCCAAAGGACGTCCTTCACATTAAAGTTAAATTTAATACAGAAATAAGTGCTTTGAACATCTTCATCATGATGAGTCATACTTTGAATTGAACCCTTTTTGCATTCACCTAACCAAACGAACTGTGATTTTAAACATAAACAAAATATTTACTTATTAAATTAAATACTCCCTTTAATAAAGGGTTAAATTCTTCAACTTTCTCTGATTCCCAGAAAAATGGAATTAACCAAAACAAATACAGCTCAGATGCTCTAAAGAAACATTGTCCCCAACCACAACAATGTGTTTTTGTTGTTGTTGTTTTTAATCCCTAGTACAGTTTCTACATTTTCCGACAGCACTTTTTTTTCCTTTAAAATTTGGGCTGCAGCTTATACAAAATAAGACTTGAATGCACTGTGTTAATTTCAAATCTTTAAGAATATAAGGTTATTTGGAATGGTACTGTATAGGAACCAGCATGACCATTCACTTATTATTATTATTCCTGAGCATGTCTTTTTCCTCTCTCATCCAGTTATTTGGGCACAATATTCTCATAATTTCTGTTTCTTCTAGATAAAACGAAGGCTTGCAGCAAAGTAAAAGAGATCCTTGAGCAAAAGTTAACAGTTAACGCAACCTCCTGTGAGATTGAGTGCTGCACTACTGCAATGTGTAACAAGGACCTACTGCCAACCCTGCCACCCACAGGCATCCCAACCACAGGCATCCCAGCCGGTGAAGGTGTCCCAAACAATTGCAGTCCTGTGGTTCTTGTTGCAGCTTTGGTAGCTGTAGTCTGGTTTGGCATTTAGAAGACCAAGAAGCAAGACATTTCCAAGTGACATGGCCAGTCAACTTTGTACTTGCCCGCCTTCCTATAGATGACAGTAATGAACCCATGGTGATTTTAACGAGCATTTAAATTGTTTAAAAATAATTAATTGCTAATGATTTTTGTATTTCCTGAAATCATTTCATTACAACCTGATTAACTTACTCATGAATCGAAATGATTATAACCTTCTGATATGATGTTCTGCATGTAGTTGATTTAATTTTATGGAACTGAACTGCTTGTGATATAGAAATGGTGTCTGCTTTTCCAATAAACAGTGCAGTGACTAAAACACTGATAAGTTACCTGTGATGGAATAAATACGAGTCTATTTTAACATTTTCTGCCTGCTGTCATTGACTCATGGATCGAAGGCTAAAGTCTGATAGTAAACATACTTGTTGGATTAATGAAGAGCTTTTCCTGGAACAAGTGCTAACGCCTGTTTGCTGAACTCTACCCCGCCCCTTCCCATCACCCCTTATGAAATTTTAAACAAACATTTTAAAGGTATATCATTGCAGTAAACAGAAAATTGCAATATGACTGCAAATTCAGTCACAAGTGAAAACATAGGCACGCAATGCGTGCAGAGTCAATGACGTTTTGTTCCGCAATATGGTGAAATTTATGAACACAACCTATAGGTTTCACGCCACTGCTGTGCGGTCCCCTCCCCCTTCCCCGACAACTTGCGGCTAATGTAACATGTCTTCGCCAGAGCAAGGAATCAACATATCCAGCTATCATAAAACAGGGTAACGAGCAGCGTGACAACGTGACAGTTTATAATTATAGCGTGACATTAGCATTGCGTGCGAAGTAAATAAAGCTCTTCCTTTCCCTTCTCTTCAAAGACACGTCTGTTAGGGATCTCAGCTTGCTCATAGTGTATTCAACTCCTGATAGGCGTGAAAAAAAAATTGCAAAATTCAGTGGGTCTCCATTAGAATGCTTTGTCACTTGCGTTCGTTTCGAGGTGTTAAAGGCGATGCGTTCCATTCCGAAGGTTCAAATTACAAGCAGCTGTTGGCTATGCAAATTTGTTCAACATACGCTTTGAACTGCAAATAACCCGAAGTAAAGTTTGGCATCTTGTAAAGATTTTACTCTAATTAATTGATCACCTCTGTAACTTGGATTTTTGCTACTAGTTTCACTCAAGTTTTTCAGTTTTAGGTCTGGAATAGCTAGGAACAAGCCCCGCAAATTATTTTTCCTAATTTGCATAAGCGGGATGAAATTTAATTTGTGCGAAAGACGCAGATTCTCACAGTTCATCTATTTTTAGAACCCGTTTTGGGTCTCGGGTTGTACTTGTAGCGTTTCTAGCCGGATAAATATTCTGCTTTGCTTGCAAACAGCACCGAAATATTTATATCCAGAATAAATAAATTGTATTAACCGTATGCAAAAACCGCTTGCTTCTCAATCTCAGCTTGTGATTCTCATTATTCATCTTTCTAGATAGATAGTTTAAGATAGCTAGTTAGAAATTATGAATATATGAAATTCATATATTTGAACTGCGGAATGAAGAAATAATTATAAAGAAGATCCTAGCAGTTATTAACGCAACTTATGCAGCTGCTAAAAGAAAGCCTGAAAAAATCAGGCTTGCCGGGATTCGAACCCTGACCACTCAATTGGTTAGAGCGCTGCACCGGTATCGCAGAGGTCAGGGTTCGAATCCCGGCAAGCCTGATTTTTTCAGGCTTTCTTTTCGCAACTGCATAAGTTGCGTTAATAACTGCTAAGATCTTCTTTACATTTATAGATAGATAGTTTAATAAGTAAATACTTATGCAGCCCAACGGCTGAGTTCCGTATTTACATTCTACGACTAATATTATTTACATAATTATGATATAAAAAATTAGAACCTAAAGCCTAAACCTTAAAAACCTACTTACAATTTAGTACTTGTCGAGACATTATTCTTAATACAGGAGGACATAATGAACGTATTTCTAAAGTGTTTGGTCCTCCACTTAGGGATTGCAAAGCGCCTATGTTCCTTTGAGGAATATGGGTTATCAGTCTATGCTCCTTGCTAGTAATGATCGAGGTGAAAGTACTGTTACAGAGACCTTCATTGTATGAAACAATAGTAGGGATACCTGCTACATCTAGGGCCTCCTTGTAATCTAAACCGGCGCAAATAATTGATAACGCTCTCTCTTGGACACGTTCTAGTTCACGCTGCAAGTACATGGGTAGTGCGTGATGGAAAACGGACACTGCATAAGTTAAGATAGATCTAATGCATGTGACGTAAAAAAGGACTAAATCTTTGCTAGGGAGCTTTGCCCTTTTTAACTGCACAAGAAAATACAACCGTTTCGAAGCCTTCTTAACTATACCATTAATTTGTTCGTTCCATGATAAGTTACTGGTTACTGTTACACCAAGCAGTTGGACAACTTCTAGTTCTTGTCCATTTACAAGAATGGGCTGAAATTCCTGCTGGTTTCTAGCGAATGAGATTCTTAGTTCCTTGCATTTGTCACTATTCAGCTTTACTCTGTTGTCAGAGGACCACTGAGCTACGCGTACTGCTAACTGCTGTGCGTTGCTGTCACTTCCTTTAACGACAACTTCTAAAGTTGTCGTATCATCAACATACTTCCATAGCTGGGCATTTAAGTTATGGCTAAGATTTAAATCATTGATTAAAACAAGGAAAAGCCACGGTCCCAGCTTTGTTCCCTGGGGCACGCCTGAGGGTACTGAGCCCTACTCAGAAAAACACCCATCAGCAAGTTTGATTCGCTGTGAACGGTCGGTCAAAAAAATCAATGATCCAATTAATTATACTAGTCGGCAAAACTAGCTTAATAAAGCTTGTCTAGGAGAATTTTGTGATCAACTAAGTCAAATGCTTTGCGGTAGTCAAATAGTATAGTTCTCACAGTGGCGCCGTTGCCAATCGTTTCTTTTGCCCAGCAGTGAACCATGTGTAATAAAGCTTGTGTAGTCGATGACTTGGGAACCGCGCTGTATTGTTGAGGATCAAGAACTGTCTACAGCGCATTCGAAGTAACATTAAATAGTTCCTGTTGATCGCAAAACACTTCAAAGCCCTGGGGTCGTACTCCCATAGTATAAGCTGTGTAAGCATGTGCCGCTGATAAGAAGGATTTCAGTGTCCCGGTGGCATACCCCCACCCAACATCTCACAGAATCCCCCCCTGGTTTTACAGACGAAGACAGATACCGTATATCGCCGTTCTTCTAGCCTTTGACATTAGCCATGACGTCATTGGCTAAAAATTAGTGGATTAAAACACATGATGGTGGTCCACGTTACATGTAAGTTTATTGCCAAGCAAATTGAACAGAACTCAGGTTCATTTCACATGAACTTTAAATCGATAAAATACGATAATAACAAAGACACACTTGCCATTTGTTCAAACGAAACACTCTAATTTGGCTGTTATGTACCGAAGGAGAAGAAGAAAAAATAAACATAGTATCAAGGATACTAAGGATTTTAGGGACCGGTCATTATTTATAACTAGTAGTAATCAAAGATTAAGAGAGTGCGTTCGATTGGTTGCATTATATCAGACAGCCAACACTTCTGGTTCCCAAGTTGTCACCAAGGAGATGAAAGCCTTTGAGTCCTTTACTTTCCTGTAAATGAAAGCATGGCTCTGAGGTCGGGTTTACATATTGTTTTGACTCAGAATTGCTGTGAAAAGATTTGACGGTGGTGAACAAATTTTCTGCTGACGACAAATGTCCTTGAATATGTGCTGAAAATGTGTTTCAGTCAGTAGCACAGCGAGTGCGCAACTCAGCTATCAACAGGCGATGAGGTCGATTGTTTACGTGTCGCTATTTGTAGCATGATGGTTCGCTGCTATTGGTGCAATTCGATCCTCATTATTATTCCGACTATTAGATGTTGTTCCTTCACAGGTCCGCCTTGTGGTTGGTCGGCTGTTGTGCTTTCTGATCGTAGGTAACCAAGCTTCAGGAATTTCGATTCCACTATCTCTATTGATGTTGTTAGGATGAAGTCTTATATGGATAGCCTCTTTGACCCTACGTGTGTACCAGTGAGGGTCACGATCAATAAACTTAACTTCTTTCCAAATAGGGAGATGCCCCGTTTCATTAGCGTGCTCCGAAACTGCAGAGGTTTGCGTACGAGCAAGCCGTATATCTCTGTCGTGTTCTTTTATCCTGTCTTGCATCGCTCTCCCAGTGTTTCCTCGATGTATACTTTGCCACACTGATATGGCATTTTATAGACGACACCGTCTTGTTTAGTTGGTTCAAGGACGTCTTTCGGTCGCACTAAGTGAGACCTAAGAGTTGTGTTTGATTTGAAGACGGTGCGTACGCCTTGTTGTTGTAGGCAGCGGCGAAGAACCTCTGATACACCTTTTATGTAGGGTTATTGTAGAACCGCAGTAGATTTAAATTCCTGCGTACGTTCTTTGTTGGCTGTTGGTCTTGTTGTCTTTGTGAGCTTTCGTACAAATGAAGAAGGATATCCGTTCGAAACAAGTACCGATGGTAAATGTTTCTTTTCTTCAGAGATAGCTGATGGTTTTGATGTGAGGTGTTTGGCTCGGTTGTATAGACACTTAACAATACCACGTTTCACTGACTGAGGATGGTGTGAATCATAGGCTAGGTATTGGTCTGTGTGGGTGGGCTTTCTTTAAACAGTGGTGGTGAGCTGAGAAGACCGTTTGAATCCCTTGAAACTGACGTGTCGAGAAAGGGGATGATGTTATCTTTCTCGATTTCCATGGTAAAACGAAATAGTAGGCTGTTGACTGTTAAGATGTTGTAAAAAGCCGTCTAAATGGTCTTTACCTAAGACTGTAAAAGTGTCATCTACATATCCTAGGTTTATAGGTCGCTGTTGCTATCGCCCGTTCCTTAAACTCTTTCATGTAAAGGTTAGCAATAACGGCGGAGACAGGGCTCCCCATGGCTGCTCCTTCTTTCTGTTCGTAAATCGACCCGTTGTATTGGAAATACGTGGATCTTAAGACAAAGTTTAAAAGGTCGGCAATTTGTGTAGGTGTAAGGTTTGTGCGGTCGGCAAGACCGGGATAGTTCTCTAGTTTGCATAATGCGGCCTTTACGGCACCCTCGACTGATCGGCACGTTTGTAAATAACGATTCTAGGTCAAAAGATACCATGACTTCGTTTTCTTGTATTCGCTCATGGCTGATGGTAGACACAAAATGAGTAGAGTTGGTAACTGTGTAGTCTGATTTGCCTGTCAACGGGGACAAGATGTTGGCTAAGTGAGCAGACAAATCGTAAGCCAAGGTGTTTACACACGATACAATAGGTCTTAGTGGTACCGCGGGCTTGTGTATCTATTCTTTTTAGCATTTGATAAGTATGAAATCTAATTGTCGGAAATAAACAAACTTTCTTGTTTTAGTGACAGATTTTTAAGTAAATCCGACAATCGATTGCTAGTGATTGTGGCTAATAATTCATAGACCGTTGACTTATTCATATTGTTTGATCCCTCATCACAGGAGTAGAAACTACTGTAACTGTTGTGACTGGTTAAAATTACTCTTATTAAATCAGTCAATATAACAAATTAAGAGTGGTTGTGACTAATCAAAACAGTCATTTTGCAAGAGGTAAAAACATCAACTAAAGACAAGTTGAATGAATTGATGTTCGATTTACTATGTTGGTTACAATATAACAAAACAAAATGACCCGTAAAGGAAGCTAAGGTTGTTTCTACTTAACTCTTTCACGTCAAGAGTTGTATTTTCTCGACGTTGAAGTCGGGAACCATTAAGCCACTTGTGACGTCATCATTTTTGACGTCACCAGATTGTTTTTATAAGCAGCTAACACAGCAAGGACAGATCCATCCATACGTGTGTCCGTTTTGAGTATCGACCAAATTCTGGCAGAGCTATACCACAAAAAATGTGTCCAATTTTGGCTGCAAAGTTGGTGGTAAGATAGGCCAAGTCACTTACTTGATCAATGTTCCATTTCCAGGTTTTGAGAAGGGCTGAGGCCAAAACTTTTCCAGTGGATAGAAAGGGTAGAAGATAAAGAGAAAAGAAAGGGAGAGAAAAAGGAAAGCAATAGAAGCGATAAAAAAAATTAGAAATGAATCAGCAAAAAAAATAAAATAAAATAAAAGAAGTCCAAATTTTGGCTTATGCGCATGCGTGAAAGCAAAATATTGTACAATTTACAACAGAACCTGGCTCAAAATTTAGCTAAATTGTAAGAAAACGCTTTTGTAGCAAAGTTTAGTGGCATTTAAGCATTAAGCTATTAGCTAAGATAAACTCAGCTAATAGGATTAGTTATTACCGGGTAGAAAATAACGTGACTTTTACTGACCCACAGGAAATAATGCGCCGATCAATTCGAAACTTCAACATCCCCCCCGGGCATACCCCGGGCATTTGACTGTGCATCGTGCCCGGGGAGGGGGGAATTTGAATGTTGTGTTGAAAGGGTGGGGAATTTGAACCGGATTAATCTCTTGTTCTGACGTAATACGCCGTGAGTCTTTTCGGTTTTTACAGGGTTTGACGGATTTACAAAATAGAATTTCGCTTTGTTTAGTGAATAACTCTTTCAAATGCGTCTTTAAAAGAAGTTTGATAGGTTTTGAAAGGTATCATTACGGCATATCTCTCTCTGAAAAACGCGTTAAGTGCTTGATTGAAGACGTAATTGGCTTGGTGGAGAGGTATTTCAGTACTAATTGGTGGGGCATTTGAACGGCCTTTTTGCCCCGAGGGGAGGGAATTTGAACAAGCCAATCTTCAAAAGTTCAAATGCCCGGGGGGTTGCCTAGGGGGTTGCCCGGGGGGGATGCTGAACTTTCGAATCGGATCGGCGCATAAGGTACACGTTATCGGCTCAAGCGCCGCCGAGCAAGGTTGTTTGAAGCTTTTCTTTACAAGTATTTTGCAGCCACAATCAATTTCTAAACCAAAAGGCGTTTAGACCTTTTAAAACTGAACGTTGGCTTCTTTCAGTGTCGTTTGGATTTTGAATAACTCATTGCTCAAAGCGGTACTGTGTCGTTCAATTATTATTCCTACTCTCAATATGTAAACATGTATTAATTCACACCTTGTGCCACTACATGTAATTAATAAACCTTCATTATTATTATATTATTATTATTATTATTATTATTATTATTATTATTATTATTATTATTATTATTATTATTATAATTATGCAAGGAATCCGCATACCCGCCGCAAGTATTTGCAGTTATCTACCGCAAGTATTAGCGGTATGACAGATCTTGCCTTGTGTAAACACTACAGCCAATCGTAATAGGGGAATTTAAATCCTATTATTTTTTTTTACCAATCAGTGAATAACATCCAACAAAGCCTTAAGCAATTATAGTTCCGTTCAATTTAGTCCACTTTCAGTCACTGAACCTGAAATCGTGTTTGCGTCTTTCAGTCGGGCATGGATTTTTCGCTCTAGTTCGGAGGCATGGACAATGGACAATTCGCACAACAGTGGTTGTTTCTTTATATTGACTACATGCCAGTTGCGTTCTTTGGAATCAGTTCGGGAGTTACATGAGATGGAATGAGCCAAACGAAGATCACTTCTTGCCGATGTTGTTCAGCCTCCCACATTTGCTCGAGCTTATATTTTCCACTTCTTGTTTCATTTTATTTTTACGGCAAGTACAACTTAACACAACGGCAGGACGTATTTCTCCGTAAGCCGTGAAGGAAATCCTGGTAAGTAAATTAACGTTATTTAAAATATATAAGCAAAGTTGCTTATAAGACGATCAAAGCTATCAATATTTACGGAGTTATGACTGTTTTATGTGCAACAATGTGAAGCTTCTGAATTTTGAATTTTACGTCTCCATGTAGGAAAGATTAACTATTACACCTAAATACTCCTACTTGATTTATGACACAGATTATTACCTCGTTTTACGCCATTAAATAACGAGCGCATGGGCCTGACCAAGGAAGGGGGTGGAGTCCCACACTATGCATACAGTATGTGCCTCCTTAAAGGGTGTGGGTTTTGAGCTGTTCTGATTTTAAAAAGAAGACATAGATTTTGCCCTTTTGGTCTGAAACCGGTTATGGTTTTGCTTTCTGGTCTGATATCGGTTATGGTTTTCAAGGAAACCACGAAGGACAATAAACAAAGTTAACTCTTTTCATCTTCAAACGGTACCGTACCCCGCACTCCTAGTTTAGAAGCACGCCAACACAAGCATGGAACCAAAGGCGAGTTCAGTTGTCTACCTCTACGTCTACATCTGGGAGACCTGGTGATGGGTACACAAACCCCTATGGCAGGATTGTCAACTTTCACTCCACCCCACCCCCTTCCCCCTAAAACTGACACATCGAACACTGAACAACTAATTGCATAAAGAGTTTCGTTGCATCATTTTATCACGTTATTTGGCTTCAATAAGCGTTGGTTTTGGATTCAATGCAATTTGAGCAATCTAGTTTTATTCTCGTGAACTAGTTTTTATTTTTACGTTAAACAACAAACTGACATCGTTTTCGTCGCCTCGATTTCATGTAGAAAAGATCTTTTTTGGAGAGAACAGTAAACGTAGTCTGTTAGCTTCTATTAAAAATGGCGTGCTGAAACTGGTATGGATTTATGAGGCTAAGTACAAAACAGCTGGCCTCAAAAATAAAGTATTTGGGTTCTAAGTGGAGTTAGGAAATTCGAGGATTACCTTCCATCGGGGACGACAAGAGAGGACGACAAGAGAGTTCATCCTCGGCTTGGGGACGAGTACATTTACTGTTCATCATCCATTACTCAATTTATGAACGGCTATTTATTCTCTCAATTCATAAGTCCTGGAGTGTGCTCTGGCATTTGTATTATAACAGTATTTGAAGAATGCACTGCCAAAAACCCAAACACAACCTGTGCTAAACCACCTTTGGCTTTTGGTAGCTCACATTGCTTTGTAGCTGTAGGAAAATACAAAACGCAAACTAAAACTGGTATTGAAACTGGTACTGGATACAGTAGTGGATGCACGGATTGTACAAGTGAGCCATAAACAAGTAGAATACTGTATTCCACACATAATGTTGTAATGCTTTAAAGCTTATCAAAGTTCTTTTCCATTTAATCGAATATTTTTATATGCATTTTCTTTTAAGCCTTGAAAATCACCTCTGAAAACATTACATCTAGAAGGACGTCCTTCAAATTAAAGTTAAATTTAATACAGAAATAAGTGCTTTGCGTATCCCCATCATGACGAGTCATATTTTTTATTTAGCCTTTGTGCGTTCACCTGACCATAGGAGCTGCGATTGCAAACATAAACAAAATACTTATTTAGTAAATGAAACAAAATACTTCCTCCAAGGAAGAGTCAAAGTCTTGAACTTCCTCTGATTCTCAGCAAAATGGAATTAAGCCTTAAGCATTCCAAAACAAATACAGCTTAGATGCTCTGATGAAACATAGTTCCCAACCACAACATTTAGTGTGTTTTATTGTTGTTGTTTGTAGTTTTTTTCTTTAAACACAAACAACAACAAAAGGGATTAAAATCCCTGGTACAGTTTCCACATTACCCGACAGCACTTTCTTTCTTTTAAGTCTGGGGTGCAACTTATACACAGTAAGATTTGAATACACAGTGTTAATTTCAAATCTTTAAGAATATAAGTTATTTGGAATGGTACTGTATAGGAATCAGCCTAACCATTCACTTATTATTATTCCTGAGCATGTCTTCTTTTTTAATTTCACACCTCCAGCAATAAAATCTTCCTCTCTTATTCAGTTACTTGGACACAATATTTTCATTCTGTTTCTTCCAGATAAAACAAAGGCTTGCAACAAAGTTAAAGAGTACCTTAAGCAACAGTCAGTATTGACATTACCTCCTGTGAGATTGAGTGCTGCACTATTGCAATGTGTAACAAGGACCTACTGCCAACCCTACCATCCACAGGCACAGATATCCCAATCAGTTGTAGTCCTGTGGTTCTTGTTGCAGCTTTGGTAGCTGTAGTCTGGTTTGGCGTTTAGAAGACCAAGAAGCAAGACATTTCCAAGTGACATGGCCAGTCAACTTTGTACTTGCCCGCCTTCCTATAGATGACAGTAATGTAAAAATGGTGACTTTAACGAGCATTTAAATAGTTTAAAAAACACGTAATTGCTTATGGTTTTAATTTGTATTTCTCTAAATAATTTCAACTTGATTAACTCACTCACTCATGAACCGAAATGATTATGACCTTCTGATATGATGTTCTGCATGTAATTGATTTAATTTTGTGGAACTGGACTGCTTGTGATATAGAAATGGTGTCTGCTTTTCCAATAAACAGTACAGTGACTAAAACATTGATAAGCTACATATGATGGAATAAATACGAGTGTGTTTTTACATTTTCTGCCTGCTTTCATTGACTCATGGATTGAAGGTCGGATAGGTATATAGTATACATATTTGTTGGATTATTGAAGAGCTTTTCCTGGAACAAGTGCTAACCCCTGTTTGCTGCACTCTACCCTGCCCCCTTCCCATCACCCCTTGTGAAATTTTAAACATTTTTTTGATATATCATTGCAGCAAACAGAAAATTGCGATGTGACTGCAAATTCAGTCACAGATGAAAAAATACTGAATTAAAACATGGTGGTCCACTTTACATGTAGGTTTATTGCCAAGTCAATTGAACAGAATTCAGGTTCATTTCACATGAACTTTAAATCGATAAAACACGGTAATGACAAAGGCACACTTGAAATATGTCCAGGCAATACATATGACCAAACAAAACCCTCTGATTTGGCTGTTATGTACCGAAGGAGAAGAAGAAAAAATATACATAGAATCAAGGGTACTAAGGATTTTAGGGACCGGTCATTATTTATAATTATCGCCTGGGGAGGCCAGAGGCTTTTTTTGCGGGGGGTTCACTTGATTTCACGTTTAACAAAAGGAGGGTTCACTGAGTGCAAGTAAGACAGAAAGGGGCGCGTGCAAATTTGAACCCGTTTTTTCCATCTTGTAGTATGATTTCGAGCTTCATGCATGTGAGAGATTTATGCCATGATAGGAATCTGGGTCATTTGTAATGAGTATAAATTAACAAATTTCATAGTGCATTTCTAGCCAAGCCAGAAGACCCAAATATAATATATAATATACAAATTTCCCGGCAGAGTAGGAACAAGAAATTCTGAAGAATTTACAGGCGGCCGATGGTAACTCTGCCCGATTCTTAAAATTCCAAGGAGACCCAGCACGTGAATCTGCGTGACCAAAACAGTGACTATTTGAAGCAATATTTTGACTAATGTTGTGACACTATCGAGAAAGATATTTTGGGTATTCTGAAGAATTTATTCGCGTTGCATCCTCGGTCTTGAATGTGTGACCTTAGCACTAACTTATAGTATCGATAATTAACAATTATTCTACGAGGGCGCGCTGGATATCGAATGATAGATAACCAACGAGGCGCGTAGCGCCGAGTTGGTTATAATCATTTGATATCCAGTAAGACCGAGTAGAATAATTGTTTTATTAAAAACTTAACCACTATTAAAAAAAAATCAAGAAAGAAAGGGAAAAACGAGAAAAGAAATTTAAGCGGAACAAGAATCGATCACATGACTGAACGAAAAAGGCGCCAAAACCTTGCGAAGTGCTGTAGCGTTTCATTGCAAAGCTGAATGAATCAATGAAAACTGCTCGAAAGTGAACAAAGTACCACAAGTTTTGGAACAAATCTTATAATTATTGGCTCTGAAATATGGTACATGTTTGATTTTTCCTGAACATTGTTGTAATCATCGTTCAAAGCAGATTGAAGCTGTACAATTTCACCACATAGCTGCTGGAGTAGAACTGAACAAGTTTTAATCTGTTCGCACAACGGAGCCATCATGTGCGTGTTTGATCGAACTGAAGACAGAACAAATTTGAACAGCTGAACTTAAAGCGGTAAGCTTATTTTCTATGCAGCTCAGAAGCAAGATTACTGTAGCGAGGAACATTAGAATTCACCATCATAGTTTGTTAAACGCAAAGCGCAAAATGCAGTACTTCTCGGTTTAGAGGTTGCGGACGGAATGGTAAGCTTAACATTCAAACAACTGGAAATTGATTCAACTCCGTTTAGATGGCATCCGATTTCTATCTGAGCATTTGGACCTGTTGGAGCACAGAGCTACAACAAGTGTAGGTAAACCAGTGTCAATTCTGCGTGTTAAAGCCGAAAAACAATCTCGCCCTTCCTTCCTTCTTGGTAGTTTGCAGCTGTATTTTTTTTAGTAAGCTTACTTGTTTAGACTGCTTCATGATTTTCGCACCGACTTGCCATGAACGTGTGATAGTTTTTATTAAATGCTCCTGCCCCATTTCACTGTGTTTTATTTTATGTCTTGTCTTGATATTTTGAAGTGGAAATCCTCCTTTCTGATAAAACCTACCGTTTGTTCAATTTCAATGATCGACGTGACGATCGATGAAATAAATTAATTGTAACACAACGCTTAATGCTTAAACTTCTACTTCTGCACAGTTTCTTCAAACAATTATGACTTTTGTTAGACGACGCTGTTGGTGATGCTTGTTGGTGACGCTGTTGGAATTTCTGCTTAATTTAAATTTGCTGGCAAGTGATTTTTCTCGTCCATTTTTCTACGAACTAACTGAATAAAGTCCATGAAACATTACATGATGTTGTTTGCTATCCTTACAAAGCATTTCGAGCAATTTTAGGTCCATTTACTTAACTGTGTTAGTACTTGTATAATACATTGACAAGGAAGGAGTCATTTGGCCCGATTTAGCCACTATCACCGCTCGACACGTTTCGGAATTCGCTCGAATTTACCCACAAATATAGTTCAGGCTCCCATTCTGACTTAGCGACTTGACAAAAGGAAGACATACAAGTGATTTTCTCAAAACCAATTGCACATACCTCATGTCCCAAAAGAATTATCCACTGCACAAAATCATAATAGCATCTCAAAATAGGCCGCCATGGATCCGTGAGGATCCCGATGGTCCCATTTGATCGCGGTCGGCACTGGACACCAGTCAAATTATGCCCTTATGGTGAGGGCCACGCTCGTTTTGGTCGTGTTACAATTGTAGTAACTATGACCCGTTGCGGACACAAATTGTCGCTCCAACGTAGTTTGGTTCGCGCGAGAAAGGTAGAATCGCTGCGCGGGACTCCGTGACCTTATGGCGAGAATTAAGTTATCGAAAGAAATTAAAACGGTCTTGGCTGTTAGAAAATGGAAACGAGTCAAGAAAAAAAGAGAGTGAACCGTGTCTCTCCTTCCTCCTATGTTTCTATTCATGCGTGGTAAATTGGACATATTTGCGTTCATGTACAAACGTTTGTAATACAAGTCAGTCTACTGCGTAAATTTTAAATACGAACTCTGCGTGAATTGAATGTGTTCAATTTTTTGGAATCGTCTTTAGGTTTTATATATCAGATATATTTTTTCGAACCGAAGTCGGCAAATTCATTTAAATTCATATCCTCACGCGCGTGAAAATGTTTTATTTCAAAATTGTTATTGTATATACTATATCTATTTCTATATTTGCATGAAGCCGGTCAGGTAACCTACTTATTAAAAAAACAAGAAAACGTACACCCTGAAAATGGATATAAATTCAGAAATGGGAATAATTTACTTTTGCTATCTGCTTGTAACACGCAGCCATTTTCTCACGCAAACCAGACTGCGTCGGAGCAACAATCTTGTGTCCGCACCGGGTCATAGTTACTACAATTGTAACACGACCAAACCGAGCGTGGCCCTCCCCATAAGGGCATAATTTGACTGGTGTCCAGTGCCGACCGCGGTCAAATGGGACCATCGGGATCCTCACGGATCCATGGCGGCCTATTTTGAGATGCTATTATGATTTTGTGCAGTATATAATTCTTTTGGGACACGAGGTATGTGCAATTGGTTTTGAGAAAATCACTTGTATGTCTTCCTTTTGTCAAGTCGCTAAGTCAGAATGGGAGCCTGAACTATATTTGTGGGTAAATTCGAGCGAATTCCGAAACGTGTCGAGCGGTGATAGTGGCTAAATCGGGCCAAATGACTCCTTCCTTGTCAATGTATTATACATGTACTAATACACAGTAAAGTAAATGGACCTAAAATTGCTCAAAATACGTCATAAGGATAGCAAACAACACCATGTAATGTTTCATGAACTTTATTCAGTTAGTTTGCTGTTATGTATTGCTCAAAATGTTCGCTTCGAAATCCCATACAAAGTCTTATATTTTGAAACGCCATTTTTAATGATATTCAAATATCATGCTTGGGTGTCCTGTGGACTCACGCCTGTCGCTCGATGGCAAGGATCAAGCCCTTTTGTTTTGCTTCTGTGTTATGTTTTCCATCGCAACTATTAAACTAGTGGTTTCCATTGGAAAGTGAAGTGCCGCGGGTAAAGCGCATGCAGTGGTTTAACGGTCAAAAGTGAATTAAACACAAATATCTTGGTCGTTGTGAAACGCGTGTCGGACAAGTGCCCGTGACGGACGTCAGTGACGCATCCGTGACACAGACCTGACGAGTAGGTTTTTCCCCTAAATCTTCGTCATGAATGAAAGAACGGAGAACGAAGTACAACAATTATTTTTAGGTAATATTTGACTCAGAAGAGACCTGCTTTGCTTAAAAAAGCGTTTACTTAAATAAGAATTGCTTTACCTCAAAAAACGAATCGAGTTCAATCCTCGCTTCATCGAGCAAAGCGCTTTCTTCACCTGCTTTCAAACTCGGTTTTCGTCGCCGCCTTCGCTTGAAACGTGGCGTCCTACACGAAACAGGATTTCTCCGCTGTATAAGTTTTCCAAATCCCACTTTACCGACGGTCGAGTGTTCATTAAGGTTCCAACGTTAAAATGGTGTGTTTTCTTTCTAAATCGATTGATGATTCAATAAAATAAATACAACAAAATAGAAGAATCCTCGATAAAACATGGAATTTAATAATACTGCACAGTTCCAGGAATTGCTAAAAATATTCTGCGAAACGTATCGGCTGCAATTCAAGACAAGAAAGCCCACTGGGCATTTTAACCGGCCATTCTGACCCTCCCCACCCCTAGGTTTCACAAATGTTAGCACGATCCTCTTTTTTTACGAACCGGCGTGAGGAAAAGTGTGATTGTGTGACACAATATTTTGACTATAGCGGTACTGGATGACGTAATGTTTAAACTCTGATGACTCAGCTTATCTTTCTTATCGCTTTATTTGTGCTGAAAAACGCAAAATCACTCAAACGTTGAATGTCGATATGAATTCGTCCACAACTGAGAATGCTCACACAGGGACGACGAAGTATTTACTGTTGTGCCTAGACCTTACATACAAACAGTGAACATAGCAGTAGAATCAAAAAACACGAGCTCGAGCAGATCGTCAGAGTATGGGGCACGTCAAGATATCTCATGACGTGATGTTTAAATCCAGTTTGCTAACCCGCTAACCAGGTAAACAAGCGAGCGGGGACGAAAGTCGCCCACGTCTTTGAAAGCTAACGCGCCTGTCGAGTCGCAATCGATTTCGCGCTCACTCGCCTGTTTTTCTTTTCCTTCACTATCTACCTCTGAACGGAAAGTGAGACTGCTCGTAGCCTTTAGCGAACACCACACGCAAACCACACAAATCCGTCGATAATATTCAGATATTTTCGTTCTTTCAATGCAAAAAGACTCGTAACACCTGCCTTATTAATAAAAAAACTCCTTATTAATGACGATTCCTTCGTATCAACTTCTCGCCTCAAATAAACACTCATTTCTCTCCGTTCACAAGAACTATCATGTACTGATGTGCAATCAACTAATATTGCATCATCATACTAGTACCAATTCCTTCTCTTCCTAGCCCACGCCGGCAAAACGCAACTGTCCTTTTTGTCCGCTGCGAAATACCAGTTAGCCAATCAGAAACCTTACAATCCACTTCGCAAACCACCCCCCCCCCCATAAAACGCCAAGGGAAACTGCCTCTCACGCAAAACGCAACTTTCAAAGCAAATCACATTCACAGAAGCGTGATATGGTCCTGACATTCACAAATCCTTCTGACTCCCACATTTTTACACCCCTCAAAATGTCAATCCCAATAAAAAAAACTCCTGCGCTAAAAAAAATTTCACCATAGCCACTAACTAGATCAGACAACACAGTCAATTTCGCATTCAATCCTATTTTCGCATTCAATCCTATCAAAAATAATGCACGCGCAAGAAGTGGCGCAAGAAGTTCTTGCGCCGCAAGAACACGCAAGCCCGCGCAAGAAGTGAAAGTGCTAGGTTTTTGCAGTTTACCCGCAAGAACATTCGAAACGCAAGAAGTTGAAAATCTAGCCGCAAGAAGTTACTAATGTTACCGCAAGCCGCAAGAAGGCGCAAGAAGTAGTGAGGGTCCAGCCGAAGAAACTTGTAGTGCTCGTGTTAGTGTGAGGTATTGCAAAAGTAATGAGAGCGAATCTCGCGCTCTATTCTCTTTGAAATATCACCGAGCTTTCGAGCGATTTTTCGTCGTGTTGGCGTGTTGGCGCGACAATTCGCCAAGTCAAGCGAAAGTTCACAAGGCTAATCAAAAAATCAAGGAAGCAAATGTTCGAACAACCGAAGTATCGAAGAAAATTCACATCACGAAATGGAATATCCGCCAGCTTTCCGACTGCAAGATAAACACCCGGTAAACATGATCTCCGGCACATGACAAAACATGAACAATTTTTTTAAGCGTGTCTCAGATACAGTGATACGGGTTCAACTCAGAACTGAGTCAATTCAGTTTTTCATTCCATCCAAGAAATAGAAACAAAAAGGTCCAAAAGCTATAATTGCGGCAAACTGCGCGAACTCTTCTTTGACAGGCAAGACAAGACCAGACTTACACATGCAGGAGGTCATGCCATCGCGTGGGTGAAGTCATCAAGAATCCCTGCATCTTTACCAGTTTAATTTCCCAGCAAAAAAGGGATACTCGAAGAAATAGCATAGACATATGATTTCAACTACACATTCGCCTTTCGACACAGCTTGCTGCCCGGGGCTTGCTGTCTTGACGACTTAGAGAACTGCTCATGCATTGCGTTACAAAATGTCATTCAAGCAAATCATACCAAATTTGCATACGGCAGATTTGTGTTTACTCAGGTTAGAATTGACGTGCCGAATTTCTTTCAGATCGCGGAGTTTTAGTTTCCTTCAGACTTTTTTGGTTTACTTCGAAGATTTAAAATGTGATATCGACTTCAGCGTAATGAGTGGAACTATTTTTACAAACATAATGTGTTTTTCCAATTAAGACTTCGGGTATTATTTCTTCTCATCTGAGTGACCATGTTCATTTCTCACACGTGTGAGCGCAACTAATTAAAAGTATTTGTCCGAGTTTAATATGTTGGTGGAAGTACAGCAACACTGAACAGGTGAATGTCGGTTCTTTAATAATGTGACTGATGGACTGTGCTTTGCCATTGTTCCTCATTTAAGTGAAATAAATCGAGCGAAACCTTTCGCGCCGCTAAGCGTACCGCATGTCTGGGGCTCCGGGACACATAAACAATAACACGCGTGCTTCGTTTGAGTCTCGTTTCTCCCTAGCCGTTAAAAAATAACATAGAAGGCGACCAGTGTCAAATTCAGAACCTAGTGAACTCTTTATCGGATAAAAAATTCAAAACCGAAGAAAAAAACTTACAAGGGACCAAATAAACAACTGATTGCAAGTTACAAAGGCAGCCAATTTCGAACGTGCCTTGCGCTATAAAGTGGTCTCTTTTTTACCTTCTCCGGGTTCCGGGTTTTTAAGATGTTAGGGCAAAGACGTTCTTGCGCTTACTTGCGGTCCAGATATCTTACCACAAAGAAGTTCTTGCGGTTTTAACTTCTAAACGCAAAGACGTTCTTGCGGCTTGCAGTATTCAAGTGCAGGCATCCTGCAAGTAGCCGCAAGAAGTTCTCGGCTTGCGGACGCAAAAAGAAGTTCTTGCGCGTGCATTATTTTTGGGCTGTACTGTACAAAAAACCCCAAACTTAAACAACCCTTCGCCGTTCATATCTTAAATACTGTAAATTAAAAGACAAAAACATAGGAAGGTAACATTCAGAAGACTAACATGCGCATGCGTCTTGTATAAGACAGTACCGCTCTTGAGTACCCGTACCACAAGCTTTACAGCACTTTCTTCGTATGTTAAGCCAACTTGCTTTCACCAAAAACCGTGTCCATTTTATAAACCGGCGGTCGCCATGGCGACGGCCGGTTAATAATTTACCTTCACTTGCTTTCAAACTCTTCGCCGCCTTCGCAAAAACGTGGCTTTCTGCACAAAACAGGATTTCTACAGCCCACTTGGTCATTCATGAGAGCAACCAAGGGAGAAATAACAATAATGATACAGTGTGCTTCAAATTGTGTACACGATTTGGAGAGTCTGGAAAATCATAGATTTCCCATAGCTCGTCGGAAGATTAACGAAAACATTTTCCCTCGACGGGAAGTGAAAGAGAGCGTTTACCCGTTCGGCGTATAACTTAGTTAACCCAAGATTTGATACTGCTTCTTTGAAAGCCTTCGCACAAACTGGAATCCCCGCAACCGCCACTTTGTAAACATTCCTCACACTTTGAGTAATTAATGAAATAATTCATGCGAATAATTGAGAATCAGCCAATCAACACCGCTGTCTGGTTTTTGGACAGAGACGTCACTGGACGGCAATAGCGGTTAATTGATTCAGACGTCTCTCTCGGGAGTGAGCGACCAGAGGAGACGGCTGAAATTCAGGCTAGATTCATTTATGGTTTGCAGAAAGAAGTCAGTGAAGTGACTGCAATATTAAGCTGTTCTTCAATTAAAAAGAAAATACCCCAGAGAAGAATTATGGAGAATAGCTCAATATTCTAGTCACTTCACTCAGTTCTTTCTCAAATCATAAATGAATCTTCATTGTAACTCAAATATGAACGCCATTAAATTAAAATCAATTCAAAATTCGATGGTAAGTGCTAAAAATAATTCAGCGCGGTCAGTTTCAATTTTCAAGGCGTATTCTCGTTTTCATACCTTAAACAAAGATTCATTCTCGGCATTTGCAAACATAGAATCATTTTCTGTCACTGGTTCGTCGCTAAAACGTCAAAATACACAGAACATTTACTCTTGGTTTTGATAATAACACTCGAAGTGACTGTACTCAAAGTGATACGAATCTTTTTACACCAACCTGTCGATAACGGTATAAACCTCGTGATCCTTAGCATTATCGTCGCTCACATTACCTGCAAAACAACAGTTTTGGTCAATTTTGATAAACAGAAACTCAGTAATTGCAAAACTCGGGAAAAACTGACAGATAAATATTCTTACCTTCCATCTTTCGCTTACCACGTCCAGTCGTCGTCTCTTTGCCGTACTACGCAAACTCCAACTTACTTTTTTAGATATTACCGCTGACCATTATTTCTCATTCCCCATTCCCCATTCCCCATTCCCCATTCCCCGTTTTAGTAACATCCCGACTAAAATCGGATATGTCTAAATGTCTATGAGAAACAGGGGCGGGGGAGAACACTTGACTACGCCTGGGACCTTTTTTGTGGTCGGATGATCCACCGAAAATTGACGTCACATCCGGTCCAAAAACAGCCTTTTTCTTCCGCGGGCGGGAAAATCAAAATTGACAGCGACAGTTTCGTTCAGTTGGTGAGTAAAATGGCCATATTTTTTCATCGGCGATAAATTTTCCTGTTACATTTTGGTGACAATGAAA
This sequence comes from Siderastrea siderea, assembly GCA_964030785.1. Taxonomy (NCBI): domain Eukaryota; kingdom Metazoa; phylum Cnidaria; class Anthozoa; order Scleractinia; family Rhizangiidae; genus Siderastrea; species Siderastrea siderea. The sequence continues at coordinate 34,896,740 of OZ034976.1, read as the reverse complement.
TGAAATATGTACTCTTTCCTTCCATTTGATTAGTGAAGAGATTATTCTAAATAAAGGTTTATAAACTGCGTTGTTTTCGAGCGTTCTTTTCTGTTTTGTATGGAAAATGGCGGCTTTGTCTCCCTCGAATTTCACAGGATTCGGAAAATCAGTCAAAATGATGACTTCAAGGTGAGTAATTCTTTATTTAAATAGCCTATGTCGTAGAATAAGACTCCTTTTAACAAAACATCGCAAAGACGGCGTTTCTAACAAGTGGGAACCCCATTAACACTCTTTGTTTTTAGAGAGACTGTTCACAACACAGAATCTGAAACAATACTCCTTGTGGTGCTTTGTCGCTGTTGACCGCCAAGACTTCCCTTTTTCTATTTTTCTTTTCTTTTTTTCTATATTATTAAATTCTCAATATATAATTGATCTACATCACAAGTGACCACATCGTAAGACAAACAATAACGCTTTATTATTATTGTCCTATTAAGTATTTTTATACATTTTGATTACTTAATTGTGCACACTACTAGTAACAGCTTAGTAATTTCATAATTAAACTGCTACATAAAAGCTGTCTTTAATTAAAGCCAGATGCTGACTGAAGTCAATATGTCAGCTTATTCATCGCACAGTCCTTATTTGTAATCATCCACTGATACTGTGGTTGTGGACAGAAGATTTACAAATCAAGGAATCAACCAGTAACCTTATACGACAAGGTCAAGTTCAAGCAACCCAGCCTGATCATAAGGGTCATGAATATTTTTTACCAACAGATTTGCCTGACAGATAATCAAGACTAACAATTAAGTGTAGCCCCAACCTACTTTATACAGTACTGGGAATTACAAACTGGTTTCTGTATGGTAATGCCATTATGGTCACCTACACATAATGGATGATGACCAATATCTTTCCCTACACTTTGGATACTGGTTACATGTATGATGTGTAGTTCCAGAAAAAATTCTATCTTTACTACCTCCACAGAAGGTTTTTCTGTTTTGTCCCCCCCCCCCCACAAGAGATTTCAGCTTAGCTTCATACTTTGCTTCTAAAATTTTGCCTTTTGAGAGCCCCTTTCCCCTAGGAATTTCCAATGACCTTCCATGTGGTGGGTATGGATTTTTTTTTCTGGAACTACACAATAATTGTGACACAACACCAGATGAGTACTGTTGCGGGTTAACAAATGTTTGAGACCACATCTGTTGAGTACAACACAGGAAAAAAGACTGACAAATCTTCAACATCATCATGCATCCGTGGTTATTATTATGGATGACTGTTGACAGTATCTCATCATACCGTACAAGTTGTTATGGTAGCACAATATATATATATATATGTATATATATTTTAAGGACCTTTGATCTATTTTTACCATATTTGTACTTTTTATATTTTTAGTTTTAGCTTGTATCTATTATAATGTTTAGTTTTATTTTATTCTTTTGTTATAGAGGACCTCCCTGAAAACCACTCAACGTGATGGGAGTATCCTCTTTAAAGATTAATTATTATTATTATTAATTATTATTATTATTATTACAACACTGTTTCTGTTGCTGAGTAACAAATTTTATGGACAGCAACTGATATACAGGTATTCATGTGCTTCATGTAACTACTACTATAATGATGGCTAACAATGTTAACAAACACAGTTCAAAAGAATTACATAGGTCTGGGCTCAGAAACCAACATCTCTTCCTCCGTTGTATGCTGCAGGTCATGTTTCCTTACATGACAGACCCAGCCACTTTATTGAAAGGAAAGCAATAAATCTTTGTGTCCAGCATGCTAATCAAAGTGAAAAATCCTGTCTGCAACCAAAGTACTCATCTCAGCGACAAACCTTTGCAGGCTCAGGAATCTCACAAGAATAGTCCCAAACTATGTGTTGAAAGCAACTTTAGGAGTCTTCACAGCCATCTAGATCAAAAATGAAACAGTTAAAAAACAAATATTGCTCATTTTCTATTCATTACAAGAACTGCTTGATATTAAAATTATATCTACCTTATTATTAATCATTTAGCAAATACGTGTAAATGTATGTGATAGTACATGATAATGTACACGATATTAACATAGTTACATATTTGGGCTTACTCAATTTTATTTTTGTTATATATTTTTATTCATGAATCTGAACATGCAACTATGTAACTGTATGCCAATAAGCTAAAGATTTGATACTAATTACATGAATGCTATAGATTTTATTAACCCCTTTACTCCCAGAGTCAATTATGGAGACATGTGATGTAGTGCTAACTTTTGAGTCTGTGGATGAAATCCTATGGTGTGACCATTCAAATGAAATCTCTTTGGCAGTACTTTCGCAGGGTACTGTTTGTTTGGGGGGATTTGAAAAAAAAATGAAATGAAATTTAGCATTTTCTCGAATTTTAAATTTTGGCCACTACTAGGGGTGAAAGGGTTAAGTAAATGTCTGTGATAGTACATGACAAATATATACCTGACATTAAAATAGTTACATACTTGGGCTTTTGGCTACTCAATTTTATTTTTGTTATACATTTGTATTCACAAATCTGAATGTGTATGTACCTATACGTAAGATTAATAAGCTAAAGATTTGATACTAATTACATGAATGCAATAGATTTACCTAAAGTTAAGGGTTGGTATGTTTTCTACATGAAGAGACTTGGTAGAAGTCACTGTGTTGTAACAAAATCAAATAACTACAGCAGGCAAAGTGCAGACAACGTGTAGCCTCAGGTGCAAAAAGTCATTAAAAATAATCATTTTTTTTAAAGAGCAAAAATGGATAGGTCTTAAAATTGGGACTACCAATAGTTGAAAGACAATAGTTATGTCCTAGTGTAACAAGACCTTTAGGACAGAATGTCACATGACAAAGTTGACACCAAAGAATATGAAATTCATGACAGCTAGGGTGCACATATAATGCTTTATACTTGAATGAGCAGCGACAATTGTCCATGTAGATCACATGTGAATGACAAATACCACTGTCTATCCTTGCAGTTGAAAGTACATGTACAAACGTAGTAACCAATGCCAATAAAGACATTGTACAGTACCATTCAAAAGTAAGCTGACAGTTTGTTGTGAGTCTCAATTCTTGACTTGCTACTCATTACTCAATTCCTGCATGAATTGAGTATCGAAAATTAGTATCAAGACTAACACAATACTATTCCAATTTGCGCAAATCCAAAATCGAGTTTGAGTTAATTATGTATAGAGCTGAAACGTTTTGAAATGTGGGGAAAGATAAACTTTTTTGGTTTTGGTTTTGTTTGTTTTGATGTTTTATCGAGGCAAATACTCGAAACTGAACAAAGGCTGTTCCGGTTCGGTGATTTGTGCAGTAATCAAGTATTGTGAGTCAAAAATCAATTATCAAGTCTCGATTCTCGATACTTGATTCATCATGGTCAACTTACTTTTGAATGATGCTGTATAATTTGTAGAAAAGTGACCAACATGTTGATGCCTTTGTATTTAAGTACAAAAACATCAACATTACAAGCAATGTATCACTGGAATTAATTAAAAATTCCAAACAAGCCTGATCAATAAAGGCCTATTTCCTTTTCTTGTAGTAATATAAAGGGAATACATGTATATTAAAAGGGCAAGATAGCTAGATAATCCCGCAATTATGCCGACAATTTGTATTGGTAATCCCAATCTTAAACATACAGTGGAATCCCGATTTTTTGAACCTCCTGGGGAAAAGGAAATTGGTTTGAATTATCTGGGGGTTTGAAAAATCGGGGTAAAATTACAGTGTCTGACTAGGAAAGGGAAGGCAGTTTTCAGAAACCGAGAGCTTGAGAAATCATGTTATTACAACGCTGGTTTGTTCGTCTCACCATCCCTACTTCCCCACCCCCCCCCCCCCTCCCACCTACCTAGGAATCGCTCAATCAGATAAAATTCATTAATTAATTATGCAGTTCTCTTTATTCAGACTTCTTTTAAAACATCGAAAAACAAAAAATACATTCCCATAGAAAAACAAATTGTGTCTACCCATCATTGTAAAACGGAAACTTCGAAAACACAAGACTACTAACCTTGAGTCTACTTGAGTACACAGATGTCTGCCACATCAGGAGTGCTTCTAAACATGTCCGCGGTTGGTTTCGATACTGCTTCCAGCACTTTTCTGCGAGTGTTAATTACCTTCCCAGTGTTAACACAACATACTGTGACTACCGACGTTTTCTTCTTTGTATTATACTCGGGATAGACTATTTTAATTGACGATTCCTTTGAATCAAGGGTCACGAGAGGCAAAAGTTTGAGCGGCTTCGTTAGAGACGATATCAGGTATCACTGTGCAGAGTAGTTTCGATAGAGTAGGACTTCCAGCACTTTACGTCGAGTGTTAATTACCTTCCCGATGTTAACAATCCAAACTGTTACTTCATTATATTTCACGCATCATAGGCTATTTAAATTGACGATTACACTGAATCAGGAGTCACGAGAAGCAAAAGTTTGATCCGCACCTGTATCGAAAATTGCGACATACTCGCCATGACATTACACGAAGCTGCCTGGAAAATGCCATCAAAACTGTACTAAACATTTCTGTTTTGCCAATATATCGGCTAAAATAGATAATCCAGTAACTTTGTAACATCTCTGGTATTCAAGGTAAGCATCTGCGTGTCAGTGGTGGTCACAAGAAAGAAGAAACCATAAACTCCCGAGCGTCCATCTTCAACTCACTGAGTGAGCTGCTCGCCGATTTTTAAAACCGGATGTGACGTCAATTTTCGGTGGATCATCAGGTCACGAAAATTGGCGAAGTTTGCTTTCCCCCCCCCCCCTGATGAGAAATAACAAAAGCGACTTTCATTGAAACGTTCAAAGTTCGCTCAACCATAACAATCAAAATAATATACATGTAGTCAGAAACGGTTGTTTTTCGCTACAGTCACCAACAATATTTCTCAGCACTTGTAAGTTCAGTTCAGGTGAGTACATAGTCTCGGAGATACATAGTCCGGCGGTCGTCGCAACTCTGAGGCCTGTTTCTACACGTGTCGCTGCTCTTAATGTAAACAGTTTTAATTCTATTCTTAGAAAATATTGTAATTTACTTTTAAATGAGTGTGCAATTACTGATTGATGTAAATAGTTTTTAGTTTATTTTTATTAGTTAATTTTGTTTTTCATTCCGAGATCAGTCCTGTTGGGTGCGTCAACAAAACCCGGAACATGGAACATTCAGGAACATCCCGGAGCATTCCGAAACATTCCGGAACATCCCGGAACAGGGCAAATTATCACAAAATAAATGAAAAAAAAAGTAATTAAAAAAAAGGCTGATCGTCGATAAAAGATAATAAATAAAATAGAATGAAATGAAATAAAATAAAATAAAATAAACGATATAGAATAAATGGATAAATAAATATATGATCTGTGACTAAATAAACGAATATACTAACTCTGGCTAAATGCGCCTCATTTCTCGAATTCAAAGATATCTCGGATAACATTGAGGCTTTATTTTGGGCATCGAGAGACGGTTTACTTGATATGAGAAAATTAAAGCATTTTCTTAGTCACGCACGCAGTAGTCTCCTTTGGCGTTGCGTGACGACCCTAAGAGCGGCTGCGTAGGAGACTACGCATGCAGTCACGAAGTTCCACTTTCCTGGCACGCTTTTGAGTTCCTGGTCTCTTGTTTATTCCGTTGTTTAAGGACGTTTTGTATTTAAGTTGATTTCCAAAGTTAAAGTGTGCAGAGATGAATGAACCTAAATTATACTAACCAAAAGAAAACGTCAGCTGTTCTACACTTGGGGATCGCACCTTCTAAGATAACAAATTTCCCTCCCTTTCTTAAGCTGCAACTGTAAAAAGGTACCGCTTTCGGTGAAGGTTAGTGTTTCAAACTGAAACATCCGATACAAAAATTATATCAGTTTTTTAATTTAGTTATTATTTTTATAAATTTATTCTTCTTTTCTTTGTCTTTTCTCCGCCGTAATGATGAGTTAATTTGATGTGGTTTTACTTTTGTTCAGTTTTTCTGCAAATCCAGTTCTATGTCACAGATCTGGTAACTCTTACTGGTTACTATGTGCCTTGATCCATTTTTTTTTAATTCAGAAGGAGGCCAAGAAACCAACACGGTAGAAAATCACATGATAAAATTGGCGGGAAAGTACTACTGTTAGACCTTATTTTAAATTTTGTTTGTTTGTTTGTTCGTTTGTTTTTTAGTTGTTTCTTTAATCGCTTTCTCTTCCTTCCTTTCTTTTTTTTCATTTATTTTGTGATAATTTGCCCTGTTCCGGGATGTTCCGGAATGTTCCATGTTCCGGCTTTTGTTGACGCCCGTCTGTTGGCCGCACCACACCAAGAGGTCTAAGTTCCAGTGACGGACGACGACGACGAACGACGAAAGGCATGCGGTCCAAAGTTTTCTCTATTTGCTGCACTTTGTTTTGAGCGGCACTAAAATGTGCACGTGAAGGAATCTGGCGCGATTGTGCATGGACTCATCTTGAAACAAACCCTAAGCAAACAGGAAGTTCACAAGGCAAGAGAGGTTGCCCTGCGGAACTATCAATCACTTTCAAATTCCCTGTTTTGAATTCTCTCCATTCTTTCTTTTTATAGCCCACAAAAGAGATGAGAACACTGGGCTGACGAGTCTGTGATATTGATGTCATTAAAGAACTAAGCTAATCCAAAGCTTAAATTCCCTTTAAGATTAGGGAAGAAGAGGAAGAAATACGTTTAGCGACTTTCTTTAAGGCATACAAAGACATACAATCCCCTTTTTTGGGTTTTTTTTAAAAGCCGTTTACTCAGAGGTTTTGTTGACTTGAAACTTGAAAGGCTCTTTCATAACCTATAACCTATAAGACGATTGTCCGTTAACCGCCAGGGGAAGTTGTGTGAAAACTAATTCACGGTAGTCTATAATACATGGAAGCTTAAGGTTGTAATTGTATTTGTGTCATGAGAAAATGTTTCTTTCATGCAACTTAAATATAACAGACCCTGCAGTTCCACTTCATGGACCAGGCTACCGTTTTCGTGCAATCATGTTGTCTGAAGGTCTGAAGAGAGAATGACAAGCATCCAGTTTCTCCTTACAAATATCACTACTTGATCAGACAGGCGGGACATACAGGTCATAAGAATAAAGGAAATGACTACCAAATGTGATGTGCCTCCAAGTTTAATCAAAATCTCACAAGTAGTATCAAAAGAAATATATGGAGAACAGTAGGGAGAACCTGCATGTTGATATTGGAGCTTAAAGGATTCGATTAAATTAAACCACAGTAGAGCCCTCTATCTGGAACTGAAACTCATATCCCTTGGATGATTTGCTGACTTTTTACAATCTCGCTATCTCGAACAACTTTTGGTTTCTCTTGAGTGACTGAGATTGTAGAAGTATGTGATAGTCAATGATAATTGAGAACTATCTCTTATACCCTCTGACCTCTATCTAGCTTACATCAACTGCGGATTGGCAAGCGAAATAGTACGTACTGCAAGCCATACCATTCTCCATATACGTAATACGTGTCATAACGTCCTCGATATTTACGGGCAGTAGGGTGTTGTCGTACATTGTCGTTCGAACTGAATCGAAGACTGAACATCTCGCAGGAATAATCACTTACTTCGACAAAGGATGGGTATGATAAAGCTAGCTAGCGCTGTCACTCTGGCTATTTACTTTGTCATAGCAGAGGCGGCTGCTGAGGGTGAGTCTGTGATAATTCTTAACTCAATTATTATCGAGCAACATTCTACGCGGCTCAGTGTAGTATGTATCATTTGCGCTTCAGATCATGCCCGCTACAGTTGTAAGTGGGCTGCATCTCCCTTACCCCGCTCTGGGGAATATAAGATATTTGCTGTGTTTCTGGTAAGCTGCTTCAATTAAGTCAGTGACATATTCTAGGCTAGTAGTAAATCTAGGCGACATGGTTCATTTAAAGCCGCCATATACTGTTACTCGGTGGAGTACAACGTCTGAAAAACGTCGAAAACTTAAGTCCACAGAACACTTCATGTCCTTTTCATAGTTTCAGTACTTTTATAACATAGCTAGCAAATCCGCACAATCAAATTCATCTTACGTAAGCGTGTTCAATAATCCTGTTGACTGCACGCTGGTGGCGTGAGCAAGCTTAACTTTGCTTTTTCTGTCTGTAGCGGCCTAAAGTGTCTTCTTCGCGAACGACTCGGCAAGTAAACGACCAAGAAAAATCATTTTACAGCAGAGTAAACTAAGGAGAAAGTACAACAGCGAAATTGCTGCAGAGTGTTTGATTTCTTACAACGAGCAAGGAACTCCGTTGAAAAAAAAAATTTAATTCATTTTGGCGTTGTGTTTACGATTTCTTTCACCGTCGCACTCTCAGCAAATGTTCACTAAGGGTAGGCTTTCTACGGAAAACTTTTGACACCAAAATATCAAGACATGACACAAAATAAAACACAGTACAATTGACGAGAACCGTTTAATAACAAGTGTCACACGTTTTCGGTGATTCACTACGAAAATCAAAATTAAAAAAGCCTGACTGACAACCAGAAAGGACGACATTTTTCTCGGCTATAAATAACATCGTTCTACCTGCAGACGATGTAGCTCTGTGTTCAAGCAGCTCTAAATGTTCAAATAAAATAGAATGTAATGCAAAATAAGTTAAATGATCGCTTTCCCAGTTGTTTGATTCATTGTTGTTGTACCACATTCCGTCCGCGGCCTCTGAAGCTAGAACCACTACGTTTTGTGCTCGTTTCAACTCTCGCAGCTACAATGCTGAAATTATACAGCTTCAGTCCGCTTTGGACGACGAATACAACAGTTTTTCAGGAAACATCAAACCTATACCACATTTTAGAGCCAATAATTGGAAGACTTTTTCAAAACATTATTCTCGGACGTTCACTTCGAAGCAGTTTCATTGATCCATTCACCTTTGCAAAAAAACGCTGCAACACTTCGCAAGGTTTTGGCGCCTTTTTCGTTCAGTCATGGGGTCAATTATTGTTCCTTTTTTCTCTCTTTCTCCTTTTTTTCCCGTTCTTTCTTGATTTTTATGGTAACTAGTGATTGAGTTTTGAATCAACAGCGCACTGATTCGTGTTGCTCGGTATAATTTCAAATTTCAACGGAAGCGAAATGGAACTGCAACATCCTGACGAAAAAGTACTACAGTTAGTAAGCTTATAATCGTTCAGTTTTTGTCGGCATATCAACTGGCTATGTTATAAAACAATTGGTTCATGCTTTTAGCTGTGCGTACATCGAGTTATAGATGCACTTGGGAAGTTTGGAGAGCACTCAAAAAGCTAGAGTTGCTCTCGGCTGCGCCTCGAGCAACTCTTACGCTTCTCTCGTGCTCTCCAAACTTCCCGCGTGCATCCATAACTCGATGTACGCACGCTAAAGCATAAACCAATTGTTAATTATAGCATAAGAAATATCTGAACTGGCTCGTTGGAAACCTCTTTTCAGTTAACATGAGTTAAGTTCGAGGATCACTAGCCTGACAAATTTCTTAGTTGTTAATAGAAGCAGTTGTATAAAGTGATCGGAATAACAGTGAAGCTTCTGAATTTTGAAGTTTACGTCTCTATGTAGGAAAGATTAACTATTACACCTAAATACTCCTAATTGATTTATGACACAGATTATTACCTCGTTTTACGCCATAATAACGAGCGCATGGGCCTGACCAAGGAAGGGGGTGGAGTCCCACACTATACATACAGTATGTGCTTCCTTAAAGGGTGGGGGTTTTGAGCTGTTCTGATTTTAAAAAGGAGTCATAGATTTTGCCCTTTCGGTCTGAAACTGGGTATGGTTTTGCTTTCTGGTCTGATATCAGTTATGGTTTTCAAGGAAACCAGGACAGACAATAAACAGAGTTCACTCTTTTCATCTTCAAACGATACGGTACCATACCTCGCATACCTCGCACTCGTAGTTTAGAAGCACGCCAACACAAACATGGAACCAAAGGCGAGTTCAGTTGTCTACCTCTACGTCTACATCTGGGAGACCTGGTGATGGGTACACAAACCCCGCTGGCAGGATTGTCAACCTTCACCCATCCCCCCCCCCCCCCTTCCCCTAAAACTGACACGTCGGACATAGAGCAGCTAATTTTAAATCTATAGAGAGTTTCGTTGCATCATTTTTATCATGTTATTTGGCTTGAATAAGTGTTGGTTATGGATTCAATGCAATTCGAACAGTCTAGTTTTATTCTCGTGAACTAGTTTTTTTTTTCTTTTTGTACATTAAACAATAGACTGAAATTGTTTTGTCGCCTCGATTTCATGTAGACACAAGAAATTCTGAAGAATTTACAGGCGGTGCATAGTCTCTCTCACCCCCCTCCCCCTCCCCTTTTCTTAAGTAGTTTGTGGTTTCCGGTGACTTGTTATGGACAATTTGCACTTTCGGTATGTAAGGAATTAAATGTATGTATGCAACGTGAGAACTTCGTTTGTTTGTAACCAGTGACCTCTGTACGACTCTTTCAAATCGTTCCTAAACCGTGATATCGTTAAGCTACAACAGGCGGAAACGTTTTTTGCTCAGAAAGCTTTACTTCACCTCTTTTGAGCTCAAACTTCATTTTGTCTTGTATTCTTTATTTCACGTAGGGGTTCAGACCAATTTTTTATCGCCAGAAAGCTGTGTTTCTAAAGACATCTGGAAGACATATTCACGTCAATGCTGAGATAGCTAACCGACTCGTGACGTTTATATTTTTGCGTGTTAACCCGTGCTCTAATACAGACTAAAATGAATGAAACTTTATTAAATTAGTTTGAAACCGTGGAAAGACAGAAAGGAATCGAAAGACTGAGAGGTCTTAGACAAGTTTAGACAGCCAAAATTCTAAAAATTGGGCAGAACCGAAAAGCAGAAACGTATTTCTGACCTGGTGCGAATCAATTTAGATTGGTGATACTCAGGCCTTGTTTGTTATTTGATTGAGATTTCATCACCACCGAATTTTTTTGTTTACTGTTTTCCTTTTTTTTAGTGTTATAGTTTTTTTGGGACGCTATTATTAAACTGTAGAAGTTAGTTCCAGCTTTGATTCTGTAAGGGCCGGGTTTACGGTGGCAGGTATAGATTGCTTTCCGTCTCGTGCAACTCCCAAGTTCTCACTAGCCTTTGTAAACACTGCCCCTTAAAAAGGAAATCTCCTCAAAAATAGCGAAATAAACATTTCAACACTTACCTTTACTCAACTTCAATAGGCCGCAAAACTCAAAACATCAAAATTACGCTTCACATGCAAGAATGGTCATGTCACGAAATCGTCCCGTATTTGAAACAGTAGCTTTCAATCTCGTAAAATCCACCTCATTATAACGAGCCTGATTGTTTAGAGCCTGCGTGGAGACTAAGTCTACTGACTTCCGCCAATTCAGGAATGTGCGTTGCATTTTATGAGACGGTCGCACGTGCCTAGCACGTGCACCGCCTAAAAATCTTCTTTGGAGAGAGCAGTAACAGTAGTCTGTTAGCTTCTAAAAGACGTACTCGGGGAAAAAAAGGCCAGGATCTGAAACGGGTATGGATTTATGAGGCTAAATATGAAACAGGCTCCAAACTTAAGTATTATGGTTCTAAGCTGTGGAGTTAGGAAATTCGAGGATTACCTCCCGTCGGGGACGAGTACATTTATTATTCATCATTCATTACTCAATTTTTATCAACGACTATTTATTCTCTCAATTCATAGGTCCTGGAGTGTGCTCTGGTATTTGTATTGGAAAAAAACCAATATTTGAACAATGCACTACCGCAAACACAAACACAACCTGTGCCACATCACCTTTCGGTAGCTCACATTGCTTTGTAGCTGTAGGAAAATACAAAACGCAAACTAAAACTGGTATTGAAACTGGTATTGGATACATAAGTGGATGCATGAATTGTACAGGTGAGCCATAAACAAGTAGAAGACTGTATTCCACACATAACGCTGTGCTGCTTCAATGAAGCTTATCGAAGTTCTTGTCCATTTAAACGAACATTTTTATCTGCATTGACCCCTTTTAAGACTTGAAAATCACCTGTAAAAACATTTCATTCAAAAGGACGTCCTTCACATTAAAGTTAAACTTAATACAGAAATAAGTGCTTTGAACATCATCATGATTAGTCATACTTTGAATTTAACCCTTCAGTTTTGCATTCACCTAACCAAAGGAACTGTGACTGTAAACATAAACAAAATATTTACATATTAAATTAAATACTCCCTTTAATAAAGGGTTAAATTCTGCAACTTTCTCTGATTCCCAGAAAAATGGAATTAACCAAAACAAATACAGCTCAGATGCTCTAAAGAAACATTATCCCCAACCATAACAGTGTGTTTTTGTTGTTGTTGTTGTTGTTTTTAATCCCTAGTAAAGTTTCTACATTTTCCGACAGTACTTTTTTTCCTTTAAAATTTGGGGTGCACCTTATACAAAATAAGACTTGAATGCACTGTGTTAATTTCAAATCTTTAAGAATATAAGTTATTTGGAATGGTACTGTATAGAAACCAGCATGATCATTCACTTATTATTATTATTCCTGAGCATGCCTTTTTCCTCTCTTATCCAGTTATTTGGGCACAATATTCTCATAACTTCTGTTTCTTCTAGATAAAACAAAGGCTTGCAACAAAGTTGAAGAGTACCTTGAGCAACAGTTAAAAGTTAACGTAACCTCCTGTGGAATTGAGTGCTGCACTACTGCAATGTGTAACAAGAACCTACGGCCAACCCTACCTCCCACAGGCATCACAACCACAGGCATCACAACCACAGGCATCACAACCACAGGCATCACAACCACAGGCATCACAACCACAGGCATCCCAACCGGTGATGGTGTCCCAAACAATTGCAGTCCTGTGGTTCTTGTTGCAGCTTTGGTAGCCGCTGTAGTCTGGTTTGGCATTTAGAAGACCAAGAAGCAAGACATTTCCAAGTGACATGGCCAGTCAACTTTGGACTTGCTCGCCTTCCTATAGATGACAGTAATGTAGCCATGCTGATTTTAATGAGCATTTAAATAGTTTAAAAAAACACATAATTGCTTATGGTTTTAATTTGTATTTCTCTAAATAATTTCATTTCAACTTGATTAACTCACTCACTCATGAATCGAAATGATTATGACCTTCTGATATGATGTTCCGCGTGTGATTGATTTAATTTTATGGAACTGAACTGCTTGTGATATAGAAAACGTGTCTGCTTTTCCAATAAACAGTGCAGTGACTAAAACATTGATAAGCTACATGTGATGGAAAAAAAACGAGTCTATTGTCACATTTTCTGCCTGCTTTCATTGACTCATGGATTGAAGGCCTCAGTCTGATAGGTATATAGTATACATACATGTTGGATTAATGAAGAGCTTTTCCTGGAACAAGTGCCCACCCCTGTTTGCTGCACTTTGCCCCCTTCCCATCACCCCTTGTGAAATTTTAAACATTTTATTGATATATCATTGCAGCAAACAGAAAATTGCGATATGACAGCAAATTCAGTCACAAATGAAAAAATTACTGAATTAAAACATGGTGTTCCACTTTACATGTAGGTTTATTGCCAAGCAAATTGTTCAGAACTCAGGTTCATTTCACATGAACTTTAAATCGATAAAATACGGTAATAACAAAGACACACTTGCCATATGTCCAAGCATTACATAAATTATGACCAAACAAAACACTCTAACTTGGCTGTTATGTACCGAAGAGGCGTTTTACTCAGAAAGATTGGAGACGCACAGAAAACTCCCAACAAATGAATAAATTTTTTAGATGTTCCTCCCGTGGCGTGTCCGTCATCAGTATCGCGATACCTTTGAAAACGTGTGACTGCAGTCTACCTTGCAACTTTAATCAGCTTGTAACTCATCATCAGTTTCCATGCTTAATTCCCCAAGTGGGGAATAGGGCCGCCAGCTTGTACCTCACCGAAAACGAAAACGACCAATATACCAGATCTGTGCCTGACATTGTTGAAAGCATTCGGGCACGTCATAAGACGAGGAAGAACACTAACATACAGTTTATTCTGCAAATCCTCCTCAACATGAGCCATTTCACTAACCTTAAATAGCCAGTGTCACCCAATTAGTGCTTTGCGCGGTTGTGTTTTTGTTTTGAAGTTTGGCTGCCACGTTTGCCGGACGTTTCGCAAATTATACCCTGCCGCACTGGCCTTTCAGCAAGCTGATATTTACAGTAGTAGCCTCTGAAAAAAAGTAATATCTTCATCGCTAGATGTTACCGGGGAAAACAACTCTAGATCTGACTTTGTAGTCAACGCGTATGGAGCTTTTATAACAACCGATCGATCGATCGATCGATTTCGATGGAGTAAAACCAGAATAGCCAACACACATGAAAAATGAGGGTTCTGGGCCAGAAATTTAAATAAGCGGTTTTTTCACCGAAACTCGGCTCTCGCGCTCGCCTCGTTTCGGTAAAAACCGCTTATTTAAATTTCTGTCCCAGAACACCTCCTTTTTCATGTGTGTAACGCAAACAGTATAAAAACGAAGTGTGTGACTTCGCGGACCAGTGAAGAGGATGTGTCACAGAAAATATTTTATATTTAAGAAATGTTTGCACTGGTATATATACAAAGTGGCCCAGAATTTTTTCCTATTGAACAAATATAATCACAAGTATATACACCAAAATGGCGGCCGCAAGATATTCGTCCGATGTTCTGCAATCAAACAACTGTCAGGTTATCGAAGCCATACAAAGCCTACCGCCTGAGCTACGTGAGATAATTCACAAACATTACCTCGCAATAAAACTGAGAGAGCGAGTGGCTTTTGGTTTGAAAGAGGTACACAATGAGTTATTAAAACAACCTTTCTGTCATAACAGGCAGCAACTTGTGCGTATAATTATATGTTTAGATTATATAGACTGTCGCTGGGAAGGGCTTTGTTACCCTTGTTTTAAGCAAGGAATCAAACATAAACTGTTATACACTCCTCCGATCGAGAATTTACCTTTATTAAAGAGATGCTCTGATACTTACGATTGACACAGTGCATATAACGAAATAAAATTATTAGAACGAAAATATGCCCGAACACACACACACACACACACACAAAATTTATAATCGATTAAAATATTTGTGAGTCAAATTTGATGGCAACCGGATTCAACACCTGTCAGATAACGGAAGCAATTCAAAACCTACCACCAGAATTACGTGAGATAATTTACGAACATTACCTCGCTATAAAACTGAAAGAGCGAGAGACTTTGGGTTGGAATTTGGTTCACAATGAGCTTCTAATACAACCTTTCTGTCCTGAAATGGAGCGGCTTGTACATATTATAATGTGTGTTGCCGATATGCATTGTTGTTGTAGAGGGGTTTGTTACCCTTGTTATAAACAAGAAGAAATCTTACATGAAATAATTATTTCTGTCCCCGATATACTTGATATAACCCTAATTAAGTTTTACACTGATATATGGGAAGAGGATCACATTCCCTAAGTTGTGTTTACGGTGCGTGACTTCGCGGTCTGGTGAAACCTGCAGACAATTACGTAATTTATATTCTTGTACAAACATTGAAGGGAAACCCCCGTAACAACTCAAGCTTGAAAAAACAGACAGGTTACATTAATTCATAATCAAAATATTCATTACCGTCAGCAGAAGTTTTGAGACCTATTTTGTAGACAAATTGATAATAAACATCTTCCATCAGGTCTTCTGTAAGTTGTTTAGGGGCCCACACACAAAACTCATCGCCATTTTTTGTTTCTAAAGTTAAAATAGCTGAATCCCCATATTTACCTTTTCTATATTTAACTTTTTGAATTTTGTAAATAGCGTCTGAAATATCCCGCCATTTAAAAATATCTTTTCTTTCAAAACTTTCCTCTGTTGGCCAGTCTTGTGAGATCGTATGTTGATCTGTGCAGATAGCCATAGTAAGAGATGTGTTGAAGATACATTTGTTTAATAGCGTGTACTTTTCTACTCGAGGTAAAATTTTGTGAAGCGCATGCGTAAAAACATCTTATTATTGCGACATTAAGGTGAAGGACAGAAAAAGGGTACCATAAGGAAGAGAAGAAGAAAAATTTGTTTTATATATATTGAAAGTGATCAATATTAATTAGTTCACTCATTGGTAAAGCCTTAGGGGGGTGATGGTTGGCCACCATCTGAACCCTGTTTGAGGGCTTGCATGCGGTGAATTACGAGGTACCGTGGGAGAGTACCCTCGGGTGAGCCCGCTTCGGCCCAACTGGTGACAGGGGGGTGCTCAGAGATCCCGCGGGATTTCAACCTCGCTCCCAGAGGTAAAATGTGGAAATGACAACCGCCTTGTCAGCGGTTAAATCCTCGCTTCGGTGAGGTGAAAGTCCTAGCCGAGGCTAGGCAAGAACAGCCACGAGCACCCCCCGACGAGGGTTTTTGCTCTTTTATGTGACCTGTCACGCAATGTCACGCGTGACTGTCACGTTTGCCGTCACGCAATGTCACGCGTCTTGTCACATAAGGTCACGCGTGACTATCACGCATTTTTAGTTTATTATAAGAAAAAAGGTTTCATTTTTGAGCTATTTTGTCTACAAAATAGCCTCATAGTCGGCATGCAGCCTCAAGTTTCTGGCAAGGTTGGTTCTTTGGTTGGTTGGTTTTTGGGTGGACCATGGTCGGCATTCCCGATGAATGTCGAATTTTACCGAAAGGCTAGTTGTCGGGGCCGGAACAAAAATGCCAATGAGAACGCACGGAAAATTCCGCTACGAAAGCGACACGACGAAAGTGTCCGGATTTCATTTGTTTAACGTTGGGTATTTATATATCAAAGAGAAATGGCTGGCTTCCTTGTGGTAGACTTCCTTAGAAAACGAATCGTCAGCACAAACCTGGTTTAAACGTGAGTGGAAGCGAGTTCTAGTAAATAATTCGTGGGTTATCTGCTATTTATGATGTTCGGTCTAGGAAATATTTGTCAGCTTCGTTTGTTTTGGTAGATAAGAATTGGAACAAATCCTTTGTACGCATCCGCATAACTTACGTTTGGAGTTATATGGTTCAACTTTAGAGTGTGAGAAATAACGTGACTTCTGTGCAGGGATGTCTCAGAGTAAATGATGGTAAATAGATGGCAAGTAGTTTGAAGGTATAAAAAGGGCAGAATCGTGAATTTTGAGCTAAAACGAATTATTGTTCGCACCTTTTGGTAGGTTTTAAAATTAATGCCATGCCACTCGATCACTAGGTCCGTCAAAGGCACAAGGTCGGCAAGGATAAAGATTGTATTGGTGGCATAAACGTTGCTCGTACGTGCGACTAGCTAAGCGCAAAGTTAGAGGCGACTTCCCAGAGAAATGGGTTTCTGGTTAGGCTGCGTGGCGGTAGCGGGATTGGTTTGTACAAAGTTTGAGCGGAAAGATCAGCACGACAATCAAATCAAATCAAAACAATTATCACCGCCAATACGAAGACAAAAACGCAATAGTTCCACGCAAGATTCGTTTCACAGTTTTATAGACAAAAAAAATCGGTTATCATTTTCCAGATTAAAAAAAAAACGCATAAATTTACTCATTACCCGCTTCCTTTGAAGTCTCTCCCTTTGTTACACAACTCTAGCTGCCACGAAAGTCAATAAAAAGCGCCGAAAACGAACTTATGACAGTCTCGTGAAAGTCTCGTGACTCGCCATTGAACTTTGTCTCATCACTTGTTTGTACGTGACCAAACACCACTTGTTTACACTAAACAGTAACCTGATCTCACGATCAATCAACATAACACGTTCTTTACACCTGAAACGACCCACACCAAACATTATCACATGACTGCCTGGCCGTGCGATAAAATCTCCCCCACCCCCACGCCCGGAGCTATTAAAGCAAAATTTGGCCTTGACTTGATCACGTGTACTCCATGTGATAAAATTCACGTTGTTTACCACACAGGCGAACCACTCCATTATTCTCGAATTCGCTCATTTAAAATTTCAACGATTCCTTCGCCCATTACCACCTCTCTACATAACAAAACATCCCTTAATATTATTTTCACCCAATTTTGCATCTTACTTTCACATCAAAACGCTCATGAAAACAAAATTTATTCGCTGAATTCAACCACTGATTTTTGCGTGGCTTCAGCGAAGCTGAGACCAGTACCGTGTGGCACCAGTATTTTTGCGGGAGTTTAATTTTGCGAATGGCGATTTTTTTGTGTGTTTTGCGGGACTAATTTTTGCGATTGGGGAAACTGTTTATTCTTCCTTGGAATTAATTTTTGCGATTTTCTGGAAGCCGCCTTCTATTAGGAATTATAACATTCTCGTTTTCTGAGTATAAACAATCGAATGCAGGTGAACAACATGCAGATGTATTACACGTTAAATCAGTTAATCAATGGAGTACCTTCCGACGATCCTTGTCTTTAAAGCTTTCAACAGCTCAATACTTGTAATGTACCGACTGCAATTTCATCGTTTTATTTCTGAATGTTTTGCTTCTAATTTCGTTTTATTTTTGAACGAAAGAGACGGCTTAAATAAATGGGCACCAACATAATATTACATCACATGTAAAAGGCGATGTTTGTCTACAAATTTCGACAGTGGAGTAAATTTTTGCGGCAATTATTTTTTTCGCCGGAACTTTTGCAGCGGATCGTGAAAAAACCGCGAAAATCACAAAAATTTGAATCCGGAAAAAATTAGTGCCACATGGTATGTCAGCACGTGCGACGTTTCTGGCTTTTTTGACAGTTTGCTGCGTGACTAGTCACGCAAGAGTTGCACAAGTCACACAATGGCATGATCTTTTCTAACAAGGCACTCGATTTTAGCCGTGTGTTCCAAAATGTAAGTCAGTGTGAAATAATGTGGAAAATAAAACAGAGCTTATATATATATTTGTCTGGATACGGGAGTTGCCACGTTCGTCAAGCATGGTGTCACGCAAGAAGCAGACGTACGTGACTTTCAAGATCGGCTATTCTCTTCTGGTTCAAACATTACTAAATTAATTTTTGTGACAAGTTACGCTTCCTACTAGATCCAAAATATTTGTCCATGGAAAAATAACCTTTATAATTGAAAGCCACAAAATTAAATTTCAATCCATTGAGCTTCCGAGAAACATCTGAGAATGAGCTTCAGAAAGGACTGTTTTGAATTATTTTGTTAGTCTTATATTCACACTGTTATCAGATATTTTACAGATTTTATCTCACTTTCTTCTTGTTTTTTCGTAAGTTGAAGCCACACTTGTACGCATTAGCGTACCACCTATTTGATCAATGACGCATACGAATTCGAAACCACTAACATAAACTCAAACATTGATCTTTGATAACCCTCATTCTGTAAAAAGCCCTGGGAACGAGGTTGCACAATGTCGGACACAGCTCCACTTAAAAGGTAAACTCTGTCTAAAAACCGATACTTTTCGAATGCCCAACGCTACTCAAATAAACGACATCCCAATAGTGTACCTTGGTACACGCACGTTCATTCAACAACCATTTCCGTACCTCTTCTAGACAGCTACAAAATAGCTCACTCACGCCATGCGTGCCTATGTTTAATTTTAAGAGGAAAAAATCTTACTATGGAACCACATCATAGCCTGAAATTGGGTAACCATCTTCATCACGAGTTGGTAACATTATTTTCGAAACACACTCACGAGTAATGTATCGTATTTGTCTTCTATCAGGAGGAGTGAGAAGCTCAAAAAACCAATGACAAATAGTTGCAAAAAGTGCAATCATTTTGTAAGCGTATATAATTACTTTGAAAATCTACAATTGAGTAAATTTTTTTTCATACTTTCTTTGAACAGAAAGCTGAATTTCCATACAATGATCAGTGACGAAATTATCTTTCATTTTCAAGCTATTAAGAAAGGCCTTCTCGTCGAAATCTTCGCCTCGGAGGTAAAAGCGAATCTCATCAAGGATTTTCTGGTATTCGATACGGGCAAAATTTGTTTGTTCTATTTTCTTATCGTATTTCTTAAGGCTTGCCACTGCTTTCAAAATAAGACCAACACCAGTTAAAGTTGCCATGACAGCAGGATTCAGTGTTATTCCTCCGGCTACTGCGGCACTGATAATTAACTTTCCAGCTGAAAGATTACAAACAAAATTTTTCTTCGAAAACCGCGGTGCAACTTTTCATATCCATAATGTTTCATATGATAATAACCATACAAATCTTTCAGAATTTTAACTTTCTCTTTAGAAAGTGTTTGGTCGATATGGTTGAATTCGAAAATGTCCTGCATTGTGTTATATAATAAATGTAAAAATATTTATGGCACTCGATATTCAATTAATAGTAATATTTCCTCATTTGATACACCCACCAATTCCACAGCCATACGACCAAACGCCACTACTAAATTGATATTTATTGTTTGTAATTGAGTTGCTGTGGTTGAAGTGTAAGTGATTGGTTGAGGTATTAAATGAGAACTGTGTTTTATGATTAAAGAAATAGGCGTATATTGACTTTTAATTTTGACATAGAGAGCTTTTATAGTTAATATGTGGCTATAATTTGGAATGATTATTTTATCCCAACCATTTAAGAAAAATTTGAGCCCATTTTTGGTATTTAAACGACCATGTATATAATGAACGGAATTATTTAATTTATGCCCGTTTAAAGACAAATCTGTTTCCATTACCATTTCCCCGTTTTCAATAACAAAAGCGGTGTCATAGACACTTGGGTCAACGTTTGAAAGTGTTTCTTTAACGCCATAAACAATTAGATGACCAATTGTTAAAAATGATGGATTACTAACTGTACCGTGCAGATCGAGATAAAGGTGTTGTGGGGGTGAGCTACCCCATCTGTGAAAATTGATAACCGTTTTGGTGTACGTTTCGAATGTTTTTGTTGCATAATTAGAAATTGAAATCGTCGTAGCTTGCGGGGTTACACTCAACTCATTCATTTCCGGGGGAAACCATTCAACGACTAAAGTATAGTAACCGACTGGAAGTTTATAAGGGTTAAAACCGAGGCGTGACCGGTAATGGTTGGGTGAGCCTTTTTCAAACAAGAGTTTAAGTTGGTAAGCTTTTTTATTAATTTGATGTGGAGAATTGGGAAAATCAACAATACCCAAAACCTCGATATTGTTTTCACTCGAAGATTCATCAGTGTCTTCCATCAAGTATCTGAAGGCGTCTCTTTTTTGCCCTGAATTAACGATCTGAGATTCATGAATTTTTTGAGTGACAAGATCTCTCACAGTTGTTATTTCATTTTCCATGAAATCAACATTAACTGCGCATTTCGAATCTTTGTAATCGGTTTGTAAGTTAATAATTTTATTGTCATTTAAGGTGTTTCGATACAGTTTTTTTGGGACCATACCTAACTTTTTGAATTGGCTCTTAGACAGTCTTCCCCTTGTCAGATCAACGTGAAATTTGCAATACTTGTTGGTTTTGGATTGAACTTTAGCGTGGTTTACATTTTGTAAAAATCGATATTTCCATGACAACGATAAACAAAAATCCTCGAAAACAGTAAAATTGAAATTTTGCACGATCCAGATTTCGCTTTGAAAAGCAAATACCAACATCGTAAACTGTGGTGTATGGCAAACAAAATGTTCAAGAACAAAAAAATTCTGTATGTTTGTTTTGAAGTAAATCGCAAAAACATTTTCAACCTTAGTTTTTGCCTAGTAATAGTGAATGCACCGAAAAATAATCCACGCTTTGATGAAATGGCTAGAAAATACTGTTAAAATGTATCTTTTACTTACTATTTTACGCCTAAAAAGTTTTGTTGAAACTGGTGTTCGCGATCTCGAGAACGACTTGTTTTTCTAAGATCATTCGCGTAATAATTTTGTGGTAATTTTTGAATTTGAGCGCTTTTGCGAAAATCATGAGAACGGCTCGATAGATTTTTTTAAAACATTAAACACGCGTGCTTGACGATGTGACCAATTTTACTTTTGATTCTTATTAACATTGATTCACTGGAACACTTTTAGATTTAACGTTAAAGAGGATGTATGAACCGACGGAAAGGCTTGCGTTACATATAAACAGGTGGCAAGTAAATGCTAATATATTCAAAGTAATGCGCAATGCATTCCTCCGTGATTTTTACTTTTCGTTGTAATCTACAGTGCAACAAAGAACAAAGAAACCAGATAAAAATCACGAAGCAATGAATTACGTATTACTTTGAATATATTAGCATTTACTTGCCAATTGTGAATTTGTAACGCAACCTTCGATTTAACGTTAAAAAAGAGGATGTATGAACCGGCTGTGAATAAGACTGAAAAGTGAAATTGGTCACATCGTCAAGCACGCGTGTTTAATGTTTTAAAAAAATCTATCGAGCCGTTCTCATGATTTTTGCAAAAGCGCTCAAATTCAAAAATTACCACAAAATTATTACACGAATGATCTTAGAAAAACAAGTCGTTCTCGAGATCGCGAACACCAGTTTCAGCAAAACTTTCTAGGCGTAAAATAGTAAGTAAAAGACACATTTTAACAGTATTTTCTAGCCAGTTCATCAAAGCATTGATTATTTTTCGGTGCATTTACTATTACTAGGCAAAAACTAAGGTTGAAAATGTTTTTGCGATTTAGTTCAAAACAAACATACAGAATTTTTTTGTTCTTTTATATTTTGTTTGCCATACATCACAGTTTAAGATGCTGGTATTTTCTTTCCAAAGTGAAATCTGGATCGCGCACAATTTTAATTTTACTGTTTTCGAGGATTTTTGTTTATCGTTGTCATGGAAATATCGATTTTTACAAAATGTAAACCACGCTAAACTTCAATCCAAAACCAACAAGTGTTGCAAATTTCACGTTGATCACACAAGATGAAGACTGTCTAAGAGCCGATTTTAAAAGTGAGGTATGGTCCCCTAAAAACTGTATCGAAACACCTTAAATTCAAGTTTCCAGTCATATTGTTAGTGCCATCAACTTTGAGAAACTTTTTTTGTGTCATGTCATCAATTCTGTAGTTAACAAACTCGACACATGCGGCGTCTCTTTGGTTTGATGGAAGATCAAGATTGATAATTGATTTATTTTTCATATCAATATCAGCTCCTTTATCCAGTTTTTCTTCAAGTTGATTATCGACATATTTTTTGTTTGTGGCTTGATCTGCCTGTACTGGGTCTTTTACGTTGTAGATTGTATTATTGTTCATATCAATGCTTGCTTCCATCTTTCCGCCTTCCTTTTTTGAAAGAAAGATATTTCTCGTGTCTTGATAGTTAATTACCTTTGTCAGATCACCGTGGACAGGATAAGGGTTGCTTTTTAATCGCAAAATATCGTACTTGTTTTGCATGTCAATATCAGCAGAACCGCTAACACTACCTTGAGACCCAGGATCGCCTTTATCACCTTTATCACCCTTATCGCCCTTGTCGCCTTTTAAACCCCGTGGTCCTTGTGCTCCCTCCTGACCTTGTGGTCCAGCGGGCCCTTTTTCTCCTCTTGGACCATTAGGACCCTGTGGTCCTCCAGGGCCTTTATCACCCTTCGGTCCAGGAGGACCCCCTGGGCCAGGAGGACCAACTTTTCCACTTTCACTCGTCGTTGTGTGGCTGGTTCCACCTATTTGACTGTTAATATACCCCATTATATATCTTCATCAAAATTTTTTTTCATTAATTTCTGGGGTTTGTCATAGTAAAAGAAAGAATGTTTTTTATCGGTGGCGTGATCTAAAGCGTTATGATCCACACCTATCTCGTCTGCAATCCGTTTGTTTTCTCTTGGAAGAAATCTGAAAATACAAAAATGACTGCAGTTATCACGGATGTTTTTCGGCACCTTGTAAAAAGTTTGAGTGAGGTAAATAACGCAGCAGTTTTTGTGCCGCCCGTTGATAAAATAATTAATGATATCGTTTTGGTTTTTTTCGCAAACAAGGTCATCAAAAACAACTATTTTTTGGTTGTCCGCTCGAAGTTCTTCTAGTGGAATGATTTCATCACCGTAAGCCTCGATAACATCATAACCAACCTTGGGGTTGTATTTTTCAGCAAATTCCTGCAAAAGATTCTGATATTTGTTCTGGTACAGGTTTTTTGAAAAGAGGTAAATTTTATCATACTCTAACAACTCATAAAGCATATGCAGTAATGTGTTTGTTTTACCAGAATTACTGGGCCCACAAATTAACATCCGAAAAACATCTGCTGGCATACAAGGGTGACCTTGCATGTAGTCACTCTCGGAAGAACCTGGGTCATAATTTGGAATCTTCATATTTTTTTTTCGCTTCTATATATTAACGCAAGAAATATGTCAATGAAAAAATGGCGTCAGCGGGCTGAAGAAAAGTCGAAGCTTGATGAACGAACAGAAGAAATTCACCAAAAATTCAAAATGAATAAAATAAACAAAGAGTTTGGTCAGCTTTCAGGAGAAGAGTTTTTTAAACCAATCACAAAAAGGCTTGATGATGAAAAGAGCACCGCTGTGGAAGAAGAAGAGGAAGAAGAGGAGCAGGAAGTTCCTGATTACACAATGGATGAATTTGACGAAATCAACCGTTTGGTGATGAATTCAGACCGGATGCACCAACTCCAGCACCATCACCACCAACAACACCAACAACAACCACAACACCAATAGAACCAACATCACTTCCACCCCCATATCAAGAATTTGATGATCTTCCATTACCACCTCCACCTTTGATGAAAGAAACTGTTATGCCAGGATCTTCCAAAGATGAAACAAGGGAAGAAACATCAAAACGGCTTAGAAATGTTAAAAGCATTCTTGCTAAATTTGGAAGTGATCCAACTTACAAAGTAAAAAGTAAAGGATCCAAATATTATGGATATAATGTGGAAGAACTTGAAGCTGAGGCATTTAAACTCGAAACAATTAAGGCACATCAAGAACATGCAGAAAAGTTACTGAAAAGGAAACAACCTTTATCAACACAATTACAAGAAAAAAAGGCGAAATTAAAACCACCAAAAAAACAAGAAAAAAGAGAAATCTCCAAAACTCCTCTTGAAAAAGCTGTCATGAGCCGAAGACCCGCTTTTGAACTTTCTGACAATGAAGATGACTCTTATGAACAGGATTGGGAAACCGAAGGAAGTGGCATCGCTGATGAAGCTGAAAAATTAATCAACCAACTTTATTTGAGCTTAGGATCGATAAAAGCAGGAAACAGCTCAATAAAACTGAAAAATCAGGTATCATATCTTCTTGATTCACTAGTTGACCTCGGCGCAATTAATAAAAAGGAAAAGAAAAAAATTATTTCTGATTATATACAATGAGCTTTGACCTACTGCTTGACTCGAGCCTTGCAAAAAAAGAAAGAGGTGGAGAACGGAATGTTTCACACGATTTTACAGTGAAGTTTTATCCTCCAATCGAATTGGGTTCAGGAAACTATAAAGCCGCTTTAGACGAACTTACCACAATGAGTTACTCATGGAACAACATCGATTCTCGTTATGATAATAACAAAATTCGCTGGAAGAAAAAAACAGAACAAGCGTGGAAGACCTTAACTTTCCCGAATGGAATGTATGATTATAAAAGAATCAACACATTTCTTCAGCAACACACCGGTAAAGTTGACCCAACAAAAAAAGATAGCGATTACATTTTCACAATACATTTCGATTTTTCAACTTATAGAATTTTTATTCTAGTGCACCCAGATTATGAGCTTGACTTGTCTCAAGGAAATTTCAATGAATTGCTTGGTTATGACAAAAGAATCTTGACTGGTCCTAGTTATGGAGAAAAAGTTCCAAATATCACAAGAGGTGTTGATTGGGAATATTTGCACTGCGATCTTATTTCACGCCGAACAAACAATATTTCAAGCGATGTGTTATACAGTTTCTCAACAGCAGATCTTCATGTTAGCTATCCATTTCAAAAAGAGCCGCGTCGGCTTAAGTGGCAACCTGTGAATAAAAGTTCTATTAATGAAATAAGGGTTTGGGTGACAGATGGAAGAAACAATATCCTGGATCTCAACGGGACAGACATTGCAATGATTTTAATGATTGAAAAGGAGTAAGAATTTTTTTGTTGGTAAAAATATACAATCATGTCAAAATACTTTGATGAAAAAACCGGGAGTTATCGATATAAACACAAAGGGTCGGGTGTGATCCGTGACACCTTCATGACAACTGGTAAAGTACTCAAAAACAATGTAAAGAATGTTGCAAAAAAAACTGCTGAAAAGGCCACAAAAACAATCGCTGAAAAAGCGGGTCAGAAAGTTGATGAATTTGCTGAGGAAAAAGGTTCAAAACTAATACGAAAATTACTGCAAGAGAGAAAAAAACAAAAACCGTTGTCACAAGGCGCAAAAAAGAAACTTGCAAATATTTTGCAAAACCCAACACCAAAAAAATCAGACGCTCTTGTGAAATTAAATCAAATTTTGGCAAATGTAATTTAATTAAAAAAATTTTTTCTATAAATATAATAAGCACTTGCAACATGGTCAGAAGTAAACCATACCTCGAAGATACAAAATACGTTCGAATTCTTTTAAACACTCCGATCGAACTCCCTGCAAACAACCAATTTCAAAGAAAAAATGGTTACAAATTCGATGTAACAAACCGAGACAATTTTTATGACTGGTACAACGCTTATTTTCGAGTTGATTTCAAGTTTGAAGCAAAAGCAAACGGAGGTAACATTGCTGCTGACACTGAATCAGCTCCTATTAACGGTTCTTTCTCATTTATCAAAAGTTTGAAAGTAATTTCATCAGGAAAAAAATTGTACGAGGCAAACGATATTCACAAAGGTATTTTCATCAAAAATCTGCTTGATTTTTCAGACGATTATTCAAGAAGCGTGGCAAAAAACCAATTTTGGTATCTTGATGAAGACGCCACCACAGAAACTGATGGCAATGCAACGAACAAAGGAGGAATACGGGCAAGGGCGCTTCTATCACATGGAGGTTTAATGGTTCAGACTATTATCCCTTTAAACAAATACTCTTTCTTCGAAGGTCTTTCCGATAAATTGCTGCCACCAATGCAACTTACTTTTGAAATTCAACTTCAAGACGACCAAGAAATGATTTTCCAAAACAATAACACAGATCTAAGAAGAATTGTTGTTCGTAAATTTGAGCTGTGGGCCCCCCAATTACATTTTACTGGTAAAGGACAGACTTTGGTAAATGAAAATTTTTTGAAACCAACCCAATGGAAATACCTGAATGAAACTTTGCATAACAGCAGCGCCCGAAGGGATGCAAATGGTACGTGGTTAATTACACCGGGGGTAAAAAACCCCAAGCATGTTTTTGTCTTCATTCAACAAAGTCGGAAACAAAATGATTACAGGTACAACCCTTACATCTTTGACACATTTGATATCGATGGTGATGACACAGCAAGATTGGACACTTGCCGCCTTCAGTACGGTACAAAATTTTACCCTGATCTTGCTGATTACGACCATGATTTTAAAATAAGAATTTTGAATGATTTGATCAATTTCCGATACAGAAAAAACGACTACAACACCGGCGTTCAGCTGCAGATTGCTAATTTTGAGAAGTTATACCCAATTATCTATTTTGATCTACGAAACACTGAAGAAAGTGTGACAGGCGACCCGAAAAAGCTCGAATTCCATTACAAACTTAATGAAGTCGCTAACACTCAAGATTATATTATCTTCGCTTTGGTTTTGAATGAAGAAGAATTCGTGCTGAAGCAAATTGGTAATGAGCTTGTCGCCGTCTAAACAAAATGAAAAATTCAAAAAAAAATTCTGAATATAATATACAAACAATGAGCACAACTTATCATCCATTCAAAATCGCACTGACTGATGGTCAGAAAAAGAAACTTCATAAAGCTTATTTAACAAAGACCCCTGTTGGTCTGAAAGTCAAACCAGACCAAATTGGGCGTGGTGACGAACTTTTTCTCACTGAAACTCAAATCAAGCGATTGAAAAAAAGATCGGCGGCAGGGAAAGGAATGGTAATAAAATTAAGCCAGACACAGCTTCAGAACACTGCGCAGCGTGGTGGAAATTTGTTTTCTGCTATGTTAGGTTTGGCACGACCTTTGATAAAGCCAGCCCTTGGAGCATTAGCAAGTGCAGGTTTGAGTTTTGGCGCTGAAAAGGTGCTGAAAAAGATATTCGGAAAGGGTTTTGGACCAAGAGAAATTGAGCTTTATAAACTTGTTCAGCGAATGACTCCTGCTCAGAAAAAGGCGGCAAAACAATATCTTGTTGGAAAAGGTTTGGTGAAAGGAGGCGGCGCACAATACGGCGGTTTCCTTGGTATGTTGGCGTCTATCGGAGTACCTTTGGCCCTTGATTTGGTCAGAAAAATAATTGGAAAAGGTATGCAAACGCAACCACCACCGCCACCACCACGAACAAGACGATCACCAGGAATACCAAAAGGTAAAGGGATGCAAATTCAACCTCCACCTTTTTATGGAACTTGGGAGGACTATTGTCGTTTAAAAAAAAACTGAAATTTGAAGATAAACCTCTTTCCAACATTGACCTGAGAAAATGGTGCAAATTTTTACGAATCCCCATCAAAGGTATTTTTAGCAGAAACGAAACAAAACCCTTGTTTCATTCTCCATGTATTATAAACTTGGATGATTTCGGAAGTTTGGGAACTCACTGGGTATGTTGTTGGCCAAAAGGAAAAGGTCTTTACGAGTATTTCGATTCATTTGGGCTTCCACCACCTTTGGAATGGGAAAAAGAAATGTCAATGCATGGGATGACACATTTTTTCAGAAATGACAACCAAATTCAATGGGAACAAAGTGTGAGATGTGGTTACTACTGCCTTCTCTTTTTAAACGAAAGAAATAAAGGAACAAGTTTTGCCGATATTTTGAAAATGTTCTCCAACAATTTACTTCAAAATGAGGAAATTGTGAAAAAAATTTTTTCATAACTATATAAAAAATGGAAGAAGTGTACTGTGTGAAAGAAAAAAGGCACACACCAAATGTACCTGGGAGTGAAAAGGTTGTTACAACAAAAAAAAAGAAATAGAAGAGTCTTGTTAGTAAAATGCGCAAGTTGTGGAAAAATGAAATCCGCTGGTTTCTTGCCGGGAAACTGAGTGAGCCCTCCCGCGCGGAGGGCAGTGGTATATTTGGCGACGTTGCTATGGCAGTTGGTGATCTTGCAATTACAAAAGGAATCCCATATCTTGCAAAAAAAAGTGTTGAAGCTGGACGATATTACACTTCTGAAGCAATGAGAGACCCAAAACTGCAAAAGAAAGCAATAAATTACACTCTTGCCAAAGCCCGCCCAGTTATTCAAAAAGTTGGAAGTGAAATGTTAAATCAACTTTCAACTAAAGTTCGACCAAACCAACGTTACAAAACTGACAGACCTGATTTGGATGGAGCTGGGTTTGATATACATGCAGCAATTGGAAAATTTCCGAAACCAAAAAAAGGTTGGACATTGCCGGGACATAATTTCACAGGGCCATACAATCCTCTTGAAAAGCAGGTGAAATATGATCCAGAAACGGGTGAAATTCTTGAAATATGTCAACAACCAACAGGTGCAACAGATGCGATTGCAATGCAACATGATGTTGATTATGATGTTTGTTCCAACCGTGAAAAAAAATATGGTGAAAATCTCAAAAAATGTAAAAACAAAGCGGATAAAAAATGGTGAAGTCTCTTGACGCAGTTCCTTACAAACAAAGGCAGTGGGGTCATGCGGCTGCAAGAAATGCAATCAATGCTAAACAAAAGTTAGGGTTGGGTTTGAAAAAACAAAAAGGGACTGGTGTTTTGGACAAACCGTTGGATGCAATAAAATTTGCTGAAACTTTAACAAAAAAAATGATTCCTTCCACAGAACATGTATTCGATCGGTATTGGTCAGGTGATATTGCGAAAAATGCTTTCACAGGTCCAACTGGTGTCACAAGCAAGAAATTTTGGACTCATCCGAAAAAGGGTACTGTTATGCGTTTGGTGAAAAATCCAAAAACAGGCAAATATGAAAATGTTTATGAAGAACTTTGATTGGCTTTTAACCACCATTTATCAAACTCCTGTTTTGCGAGCCACCAGCTTACTAAGCTTTTTGGAAGGTGCTGAGAAATAGATTTCACAATTTCTTTTTTGTTGGGCCAGCATTCAGAAGGTACCTTTTCAAAATAATTATAAAAAAAACAGGGATAGTTCACTGACTTGCCGGACATCTTCTGAAATTGAGCAATAACGTTACCAAGAAAATTTACCTCGCTGGAAGAAAACATTTCGTTAATTTTTCATTTCCGCAAAACACTTTTTAAATGAAAATTAGTTGCAGTGAAAATTCTTTCCCGATTTTCTTCTTGAAACTGTTCATCATCAAATTCAGACGCTCTACCACATTTTGGACATGCACGACAGAACTCATTCACCACATAAATTAATTGCTCCTCGCATGAAGGACAACGATAAATCTTTTTTGTCAATGGGTATGAATTTAATTTTTTTTGCAATGTTTCTTGAATTTTTTTCGCCGAAATTTTCTCACCTTGCAACCAACCAAATGGGTCGTCCATTTTTTATTTTGTATAGTATACAATGAGCTCCCGTATTTTCAATAAATTATCAAAAATTTATTACAGCCCGCAAGGGTATTGGAAAGGTTTTGCAGCAATTACGAAATTAGCCCAGGCAGCAAAAGTTTCGGAAGATGTGGCTCAAAACTGGTTGATGAAGCAAGCTCTTTGGCAAGTTTATTTACCAGCCCCACGTTACATTCCAAGACCGAAATTTGACGTTCCTGTTCCAAACAAAGTTCACCAAGCCGATCTTCTGTATCTCCCACACGATCGCCCACCACGCTCCCGTAAAACTTTAAAATATGCTCTCACGGTGGTAGATGTGGCCCCTCGATACAAAGAAGCCGAACCGTTAACCACAAAAGAGGCTAAAGAAGTCGCAGCTGCTCTGGAACGGATTTACAGTCGTGGTCCTTTGAAGTGGCCGAAACTGCTTCAGGTCGATCCTGGTCGTGAGTTTATGGGTGCTGTGAATCAACTGCTTTCAAAACATAATGTCGAGATTGGACGTGGTCGTGTGGATATTCACCGTGATCAAGCAATTGTTGAAAGATTCAACCGCACCCTGGCTGAACGGCTGTTTAGCCACCAATATGGAGTTGAAATGCGCCTCCCTGAGGGTCAGCGGTCTACTCCGTGGGTGAAAAGGCTTCCTCAAGTTGTTGCCGCTCTGAACAACGAGGTAACAAGCCTTACCGGCAAGAAACCCGCCGTTGCCATTAAAGAAAAATATGTTTCTGCAAAGCCATCGACACCTTATTCAAGGCCTGTTGGGCAAAGGGAAAAAAAGCTCCCCTCTCTCGTTAATGTGCGCTATCTCTACCAACCTGGCGAGTTTGAAGGCGGTGTAAAAAGAGCTACAGATCCAATCTGGTCTTTGAAAGTTTACACCATTGAAAGATCTTTTACCAAACCAAATCAACCCGTTCTCTACTATTTGTTCGACGGTCCCAAGCGCGGCTTCGTGCGTGAAGAACTGCTGGTTGTCCCTCCAAACACACAATTACCCCCCGAGCAACTTTAAAATTTCGGCATCTAACTCAATAAGTTCATCGTATGTTAATGTTGGCATTTCGTTGTACCCATAAGCTTTTGTATGAATACCATCGTCACATATCCATCGCTTTGAATCAAATGGTGAAAGCGAAATTTTGTTAAGATGCATTCCGTATATCTCATGCCCCTCGCTTCGAATAATGTTCATTCCATGCCTTTTCTGCTCCTTACCAAAAAGAGTTTCCTTTAATGTTCATGCATAATTTTTTTATTCACAACACTCTTTTTTACACCCTTTGCTTTTTTTATATTTTTTTCGTCAGCTTTCAAGATAGAATACATTTTTGGTCTAAGACAAACACACTCTACAATTGGTGTTCCATTGCATTCATCTTTCATTTTGCCCAAGACCTTTTTGTTTATATTTGAGTAAAGTGGATGCTCCTTCGGGTAGTCGCTCGTATCATAAAGATCTTTGTTTTTTTCGATGTCTTTGTATACATCATCAGTTTCAATTTCAACAAGAAGGCTGTCGGTATCTGTGTATAAAAGCTCGCACTTTGGCCCGTATTGTTTTTTTAGTTCGTTGTAGAAAAAGTCGTACATCAATATCTTGCTGTTGTCAAGGATAGTCATCCCAGTGTAAACAGGTTTGTTAAGCAGCAGCTGGCTTTTGTGCATGTCAATTCCAACAAGGTCATTTGAAAAAATTACATGCCTTGAGTACAAAGGGCTGGCAATCAATTTTCTTATTTTTTCTGTCTCATCGCTTCTTGCTAATTCTATTTCAACATGTTTACGCAAGTTTTCCATGGTTTTGCCGAAAACTGAGTTATTCATTAGCTTGTAAAAGTTCTTTTCAAAGTCGCTCTTTGATTTTTTCCTGAATTCTGTATTCATCCGGATGTACGGCTCCATCCAGCATTCTTGTTCGAACTCTAACACCCTGTGCACGCGCTTCAGTTTCATGCCCTGCTTCAGATAAAACTGCAAGTTTCTGTAATGCACGACATAGTTGCTTTTGTCCTCAAGTGTCAGCAGCAGCTTCTTGCTGTCCGGCGGTTTCAGCTCCAGCTCTTTCATCAACCTCTTTTGGTAGTCCGACATACATTCTTTTTTTACAACCTTTTTCTCCGGCGCCAGGGGATAGCTGTTGTGTTGCTCATGCAGTTCTGCTGGATATTCAAGATCCACCTCAAGAATCCATCCATTATTTGCGTTTTCTTTTTTCTTCATTATTTCTTCCTCAGTTGGCATAACACGTTTCCATTTAAAATCTCTTTTCGGGAGTGGGTTGCTCATTGCCCATCCGTAAAGGTTGTTCTCGTCAAGATACTTTGTGTATTTGTTCAGTTTGCTTGGGTCATAGTCCGGTACAAGCGGGTTGTTTGCCTTTGCGTATCTCTTGCTTACCATGGAGATTCCACCCCGCATTCCCCTTTCCACGAAAAGATGCATTTCAATGTCTGTGAATAACTCAAGCTCAACCCCAGTCTTTTTCAAGAGAGCGTCCCAGGATAGGCCTGGAGACGTGCAATAATGAGCCGGATCTAACCCGTACTGCTCTTGGCATAGGTTTCTGAAGTTCTCAAAAACATCCGCCAGCAGGGCGACATCTGTTTTCACGTAAAGATCGTGATAATCTCCCAGCGTTTTACATTCAAAAGTCTCCCATACAGTCTGCGCGTGTGAGTACTCTTCGTCTGTTATGTGCTCGTCGTTCAGCTTGCTGTAAAACTTCTCTTTGTCAGGAAGCCTTGTCTCGCTAAATCTCGCCCATGAGTCCATGTACTCGTAAGGGTAGATCCCTTTTTTGTAAAGCAGGTCGCTTCCTTTTGAAATGGTTGATGTTATTTTCAATGACTCCTTGGTGTTGCGCTTACAAGTGAATCAAGGCTCGCTTGCAAAAAGTTGAAGCTGTCGATGAAACGCAGACCTCCGACTGAAAATGTTATATATTTCTCCATGTTGTTTGCGACACATTTCACTTTTTTTTTCAGCTGTGACATCGCTTGCATTAAATGGTGTGCGTCGTAGCCCCTCAGGTTGTGAAATACAACTGGTATTTTGTACGTCTGGGGGTTTATACGAAGTTTCAAATTGCATTCGTTATGCGCGGCTCCGCGGTAGCTTCCCGTTATGTGGCAATGGTCTTTTACTGCGTCTTTGAAGTTTTTCTGAAGTAAAGGGTTTCCACAGAAATAACAATTTTCCTGTGATTTTGCTTCCAACTGGTATTTTTTGTCTGTTAACCTTTTTAGCCTAAGAATACCCCATTGTTGTTGTTCTTTCTGTGCTCTGTAAAAACATTTTTTGTGCCATTGACCCCTATAACTGCATTTTTCACTGCCTTCACCGCCTTCTATGCTCCAAACCGGTAAAGAGTCTAAGAATTCATCTTTTATCAAACTTTTGTTACAAATATGACAATCAGTTGCATTTTTAAATTTTACCCAGTCTTCTGGCTCCATCACAATTGGCTTTTTTTCTGATAAACATTCTCTTATTTTCACCTCTTCCTGAAGAATGTCTCTTAAAAACGTTCCAGCCGCGTTTTCGCCCCTGTAAACCTTTGACCCTGAAACTTCACCGTCGCTTCTCACAACCATGTAAGAATACCAGCATGCCTCATGCCATTCGGTCTTCTCTGTGTAGCTTTTTTTCTTGCTCTCTGAACAAATCTCACAGCCAAGAATCTTTCTAATCAAAGCCTCAATGTCAGCATATATAACGTATGGAACCTTCATCTTTTTATGATGATTTCGGAAAGAAAGGGTGTTTTTTCCCTCTTCCGGCATCTCGATCCTTGTCGGCCTGCCATTCACACCATTGCAATATTTTTTGTGGTTCTCAAGCAAGTCTGCTCTTGAAAAACCTGTCAGACACATCATGCAGTAGTGTTTTGCGTTTCTATTTTTTGTCTGATCGAAGAGCAAAGCGCTCACCCGTTTTACATAACAATAGTGTTGTATAATCCCCGACTCAATTAACATCAGGTTTATCCGCGGCACGCTTTTTTCTTTTTCACTTATCCTATGCGGAATCACACAGTTGTTTTCCCAGCCAAAAACGTTAATTGCTAGGTTTTTGTTTTGAGCTTCAAGCTTGTCTATCTGTTTTACAGGTGTGGGGAAATCGATTCCTTCATAGTTAATGCCATCTTTAACCGGATATTTGCTTGGTCTTTCCGCGTGATTTCCATCTTTTGGAGGGAATAAAGCAGCTCTGAGTGCCCACTTCAAACATTCGTTGTCTCTGTTTTTCACGTTAATTATTGCCTTCTTTTTTGCCAGATTGGCTGGAAGAGGTAAAAAGGTTCCTCCGCGCAGTGGCTGATAGCGTGCAACATTCACGTAGGCAACCATTATTCTTTCAAGAACCCATCCTGAGCCCCGCTCTGACCAAGACTCTATTTCACCCTTTATTCTTTCAACAAGTCTGTCGAATTCTGTTTTTATCTGGTCCTCGTCATTTCTGTTGAAAACGTGCGGTTCATTTTCTCGAAAATAATGTTCCATGTACTGTGTTCCACCATCTCTCTCAATTGAAAACTCAACTTGTAAACCAAAACTTACTTTTACGCTTTTTAATTTTTGGATTTCGTTTTCAACCAAATCAGTAAACTTTTCTTTCGTTTCCCTTGCAAACACAAAAAGATCTTTATTGTTTGGATTTTCTTCAGAAACAGCCATTCTCCAAACACGAAGCCAGTCCTGGAAATTATTTTGGGATATCAAAAACCTGTCATATGACACAACATAATTTGGTTTTAACGTTTTTGGCAAGTTTATGTTTTTCTCCGGTATTGGACCGTAAAACGTTTGCAGAACATCGGACGAATATCTTGCGGCCGCCATTGTATATACTTGTGATTATATTTGTTCAATAGGAAAAAATTCTGGGCCACTTTGTATATATACCAGTGCAAACATTTCTTAAATATAAAATATTTTCTGTGACACATCCTCTCCACTGGTCCGCGAAGTCACACACTTCGTTTTTATACTGTTTGCATTACACACATGAAAAAGGAGGTGTTCTGGGACAGAAATTTAAATTAGGGGTTTTTACCGAAACGAGGCGAGCGTGAGAGCCGAGTTTCGGTGAAAAAACCGCTTATTTAAATTTCTGGCCCAGAACCCTCATTTTTCATGTGTGTAGCCACTTCCACTCGATATAAAAATATTAAGACAAAAACAAGTAGTAAGAATATTGACGTCTTCATCGTTAGATGTCACTGGAGAAAACTACTCAAGAACTGATTTTGCATTCAATGCGTATACATGGCCTACATGGATCTATTACAGTCCGATCAATTGATTGCGCGATCGATCGCATCGACCGATGTCGATCGACGCAAAACCAGAATAGCCACTTACACTTTTTGTAAAAATAAAACATAAGCAGACAGTGAACACAAGGAATAATTAAGCAAAACAGCACATGCTCATGACCATAAGCATTATTTTGGATATTCTGTGGTAAATTAACGTTCCTTCTGTTTTTATTCGGCAAGGAATGTAGCAATATTTCGGCAAACACAGTGTCAGTCCTATTACTGAAACCCGTAGATGTTTTTCTTTCCCTCCCCTACTGATACACGGACTCCTTCAGCCGTACAACTTTGGCAGAGCCCGGAAGACTCGGCCTTCGCCTCAACTTTCCTGAACCCTACGAGGCATCCAATTTAAAGATCTTCTTCTCCACCGCGAAAACACTTCAGAATTCGGAAATATACAATGAAATCGATACGGCGACACTTAAATGTCAATGCAAAATTCACACTAGTGCTTTCGGATCGCTAACGGCAGCGATGGAGAAAGCTACAAATCAGACTTCACGACAATCAAGAAAATGACGTATTTATATGAAAAATGTACCTCGGCGCGCAAAGCACTTTGGGTGACACTGGCTCTTTAAGATGTTTCTGAGTGGAAACAAATCCAGCACTACATCTTGAAAATACAGACAGGAACTTACCGACTTCACCACAGGTAGCCAAAGCTTGAGTTATGACTGAAAATTAATAAAATTTTATGAAATAAACAGTGATTCTTTGTTTATATCTTACGCACTTGCTATCTAGGGCAAAAATTCGCTCTCCGAGCGAGAATAAGCGTCTTTCTAATTTTTGCTCCCAATTAGTATTATAATATTATGCAAAGGTTGCACAGTGATCTGCCATTTCACCACAGGACACCCAAGCATAATATTTGAATATTATTAAAAATGGCGTTTCAAAATATAAGACTTTGTATGGGATTTCGAAGCGAACATTTTGAGCAATACATAACAACGAACTAACTGAATAAAGTTCATGAAACATTACATGGTGTTGTTTTCTATCCTTACAAAGCATTTTGAGCAATTTTAGGTCCACTTACTTAACTGTGTTAGTACGTGCATAATACATTGACAAGGAAGGAGTCATTTGGCCCGATTTAGCCACTATCACCGCTCGACACGTTTCGAAATTCGCTCAAATTTACCCACAAATATAGTTCAGGCTCCCATTCTGACTTAGCGACTTGACAAAAGGAAGACATACAAGTGATTTTCTCAAAACCAATTGCACATACCTCGTGTCCCAAAAGAATCATCCACTGCACAAAATCATAATAGCATCTCAAAATAGGCCGCCATGGATCCGTGAGGATCCCGATAGTCCCATTTGACCGCGGTCGGCACTGGACACCAGTCAAATTATGCCCTTATGGGGAGGGCCAGGCTCGTTTTGGTCGTGCTACAATTGTAGTAACTATGACCCGGTGCGGACACAAATTGTCGCTCCAACGCATGAATTTTTTTTTGGAGAAAATATTTTCCTTATGCACAATTTGCTATTGAATTAATTAAAAACAATGCAACTTTGTTTTACTAAATACATAGCTTGTACTGTTACGTTACTTTACATTTTTAAGTTTATTTTATGATAAACACTTTTTAATAATGTTCGCTTTAAAATTTAATTTACTGAAGGAGGTTTCATAAGTAAATAGCGATTTACAGTGAAAAATTGTGTAATATTATTGATATACATGTATGGATTTTTTATAAAAGACGTATTCATATGAAATGATTTGATACAAACAGTGGTGTCCAGAAAGATTAATTTATAATATATACAGTACATACACTGTTATTTCCTTAATTTAAAAACAATTCTTTTCAAAAACGTAGCTCATAAATTTGCCTTTAAAACTTTTGATATAAAATACATACAGGTACCTTCTAGCTTATGTAAGGGAGTTCGAGTAACCCCTCCTGGGGAAACAATGAGACATTGAGGATCGATTTTATCCCGCAACACTGAAGTGGTCACTGTCGTAAAGATCAATGCTTACGCCATCTTTGCTTCAGAGCAGGTATAAACTAATCCATGTTTCATGTCTGTCGAAGGCACTTTAGAGTTTTGATGGGAAGTTCAAAATGTGCGGCTTATCCTATTAATTATGAAAACAATGTTTTATAGCATCCTGGCAGAGCCCCAGAAAATTTCCAATTTTTAAAACACTGGAGACACTACTTGAGGACTTTGGCAGAACGAATTATGGTTTCATATCAAAATGAAGCCCATCTTGAGTATGAATTTTTTTTTTCGGACATTTTCCCTTGCATGAATTTTTTTTTGTTTTTTTCCCCACTCCCCCCATCACTTTTCTAATGGTCAGTCCCTAAATGAGCTATATTTCCTGAAATGCGCCATTTCCACTCACAATTTCCTCAAACGTGAATGAATCCACAGTCGAAAAACAACTATACGCCTGAAAAGTTCCATCTTTCCCAACATTTTGTCACCATAAACAGCAATATTTTGAGCTTCTTGTATAAGAAATCAAATGTCGGTATTCGACCGCCGACCTCTGCGCACAAATATATGCAAATATGCTAATTTCATCTCGCTGTTCTCTTCTCACTGGACAATTCGCACAATGGCGTGGACCTGAAAAAACTACTGTGTCGGGGAGGTGTGAACGGTAAGCAAATGGTCACGCTTCACGCATGAAATGTCACACTCTGTTTACAATCTGCCAGGAAAAACCACCAGACAAAAACTCGCGGGCGTTCCCCGACGGTAACATTTTTACCTTTCCTCAAGCTTTTAACAATGCGGTTAATCAAGTACAACTTCCCAGACCCCCCTTGGCCCGTAATTAATATGTTGTGTCCACACTCTGCAGTCTCAAGAATTCTGCACTGCTCGGCGGTTAGTCTGTCAATACAAAAATAATACAATAAAATAAAATAAATACTGAATAAAAAAGAAATCTGAGACCAAAGACGGACAACCTGTGACATTTAAAATTTATAAAAAAAAGTTTCGATTGAGCGTAAATCAAAACGGCGGCTGGTCCACGTGCGTGTTGATCCTTTTGACGAAAACAGCTTCCCCGCCTTAACCATCTATGTTCAAAACCTTTTTACAGCAAGCAACACATATGTCTTGTTGTGAAAATCGTTGTTGTGAATCCGTCAAAATCATTCTATTGACTTCCTAGACAACTCCGTGCTTTCTTGTTTCTTGCAAACAGAGCGCAAAAACATTACAATCACGGCAGAGACTCGTCAAACACGCCGAGCCAAACGCAAGAGTCAGAAAAGGAATTTCCAACCCCCCCCCTCCCCCCTTAAAAATGAAACAAGTCCCTTGTGTCGTAGACTTCACTGATTTGCATCGCGCGCGTGATGGGAATTATCGTGCGCTACATACGCACGTATCATTCTTTCTCTCTGCAATAACTGTTTTCGTCCTTTTTTATCCGAGAGACTTGGAGCAAGTCTAATAGTGATACTGCAATACAATATATGATCGTAAAGATAAGAAGTACATAAAATCAGCGAAGTTTGAAAGTACTTACACGTGGGACATGGAATCCGTGTAAAGCAGCACTCCGGAGTGGAGCAAGGAGAACCGTTTCCCTTCCAAGTCTCGGATGAAAAAATTTCAGTAGTGATTTAAAGCCACAATAGAAAATAATGACAATAACGACGACTGCAACACGTATACATAATTGTTCCAATACTTGTTCGATACAACGAGCTCGAGTATGAAGTGCAGACGTCCTAGTTTATATACGACTGCTATCAACTAGCATACACGCTTTGCACGTCACTATTTCTCGCATCCTGTCAGTTGGGAGGAATAAAAATGTGAGGAATAAAAATGTCTTCTTGTCTCTTTTTTGGACAATTCGCGTAGTGCTATTAGTTTCTCTTCTTTATATGAAGTACACGTATTTATATTCGTACTGAATTCGTGCTCCCGGTTTTAAGGGAAAATGGCTTTTTAAAAAAGGGAAATGAAACCAGTTTCGAAGAGGGAGATGTTGACAGTAAAATGTTGCTTGAACTTGCAGTTTAGAGCAAACATAAGGAGGATCCAAATTTGTTTTTTGATTTTCTTCAAGACAGAGACGAGTGCAACCACAGGACACCCAAGCATAACATTTGAATATTATTAGAAATGGCGTTTCAAAATATAGGACTTTGTATAGGATTTCGAAGCGAACATTTTGAGCAATACATGACAGCAAACTAACTGAATAAAGTTCATGAAACATTACATGGTGTTGTTTGCCATCCTTACAACGCATTTTGAGCAATTTTAGGTCCATTTACCTTACTGTGTATTAGTACATGTATAATACATTGACAAGGAAGGAGTCATTTGGCCCAATTTAGCCACTATCACCGCTCGACACGTTTCGGAATTCGCTCGAATTTACCCACAAATATAGTTCAGGCTCCCATTCTGACTTAGCGACGTGACAAAAGGAAGACATACAAGTGATTTTCTCACGACCAATTGCACATACCTCGTGTCCCAAAAGAATTATCCACTGCACAAAATCATAATAGCATCTCAAAATAGGCCGCCATGGATCCGTGAGGATCCCGATAGCCCCGTTTGACCGAGGTTGGCACTGGACACCAGTCAAATCATGCCCTTATGGGGAGGGCCACGCTCGTTTTTGTCGTGTTACAATTGTAGTAACTATGACCCGGTACGGACACAAAATTGTCGCTCCAACGTAGTCTGGTTCGCGCGAGAAAGGTGGAATCGCTGCGCGGGACTCCGTCACCTTATGGAGAGAATTAAGTTATCGAAAGAAATTAAAACGGTCTTGGCCGTTAGAAACTGAAAACGAGTCAAGAAAAAGAGAAAGTGAACCGTCTTTCTCCTTTCTCCTGTTTCTATTCATGCGTGGTAAATTGAACATATTTGCGTTGGTGTACAAAACGTTTGTAATACAGTCTACTGCGTTAATTTTAAATACGTACTCTGCGTGAATTGAATGTGTTCAATTTTTTGGAATCCTCGATAGGTTTTATATACCAGGTACATTTTTTCGAACCGAAGTCGGCAAATTCATTTAAATTCATATCCTCACGCGCGTGAAAATGTTTTATTTTAAAATTGTTATAATTGTATATACAATATCTATTTCTATATTTGCATGAAGCCGGTCAGGTAACCTACTTATTAAAAAAACAAGAAAATATACACCCTGAAAATGGATATAAATTCAGAAATGGGAATGATTTATTTTTGCTATCCGCTTGTAACACGCAGCGATTTTCTCACGCGAACCAGACTACGTTGGAGCGACAATTTTGTGTCCGTACCGGGTCATAGTTACTACAATTGTAACACGACCAAAACGAGCGTGGCCCTCCCGATAAGGGCATGATTTGACTGGTGTCCAGTGCCAACCGCGGTCAAACGGGGCTATCGGGATCCTCACGGATCCATGGCGGCCTATTTTGAGATGCTATTATGATTTTGTGCAGTGGATAATTCTTTTGGGACACGAGGTATGTGCAATTGGTTTTGAGAAAATCACTTGTATGTCTTCCTTTTGTCACGTCGCTAAGTCAGAATGGGAGCCTGAACTATATTTGTGGGTAAATTCGAGCGAAATCCGAAACGTGTCGAGCGGTGATAGTGGCTAAATCGGGCCAAATGACTCCTTCCTTGTCAATGTATTATACACGTACTAACACAGTTAAGTAAATGGACCTAAAATTACCCAAAATGCTTTGTAAGGATAGCAAACAACACCATGTAATGTTTCATGAACTTAATCCAGGTAGTTCGTTGTTATGTATTGCTCAAAATGTTCGCTTCGAAATCCCATACAAAGACTTATATTTTGAAACGCCATTTTTAATGATATTCAAATATTATGCTTGGGCTTCCTATGGTGCAACGCGCGCGAGTTTTTGTCTGGTGGTGTTTCCCGGCAAATTGTAAACAGAGTGTGACATTTCATGCGTGAAGCGTGACCATTTGCTTACCGTTCACACCTCCCCGACACAGTAGTTTTTGTCACGTCCACGCCATTGTGCGAATTGTCCAGTGAGAAGAGAACAGCGAGATGAAAGTAGCATATTTGCATATATTTGTGCGCAGAGGTCGGCGGTCGAATACCGACATGTGATTTCTTAAACAAGAAGCTCAAAATATTGCCATTTATGGTGACAAAATGTTGGGAAAGATGGAACTTTTCAGACGTATAGTTGTTTTTCGACTATGGATTCATTCACGTTTGAGGAAATTGTGAGTGGAAATGGCGCATTTCAAGAAATATAGCTCACTTTGTGAAAAGAAGTATGCTTTTGTGCGGGTGAAATGGCAGATCACTGTGCAACCTTTGCATAATACTATAATACTAATTGGGAGCAAAAATGAGAAAGAAGCTTATTCTCGCTCGGAGAACGAATTTTTGCCCTAGATAGCAAGTACGTAAGATATAAACAAAGAAACACTGTTTATTTCATAAAATTTTATTAATTTTCAGTCATAACTCAAGCTTTGGCTACCTGTGACTTCACTTGCCTTCGCGGACGCCATGTTTGTACTCCATGTAAGCTTGATAACCATTCCTTTAGTACCCAGTCTCTTGCAAAGAAAGCCTGGCATCTTAGAGTTGTGATTTTTTACAGTGCATGTTAACTTACTGTTGTGGTGATTGATCGTGTAGCTGAATGCGTTAACTGATACCTTAGAAAATACCCAAAATTTAATGGCACGAGACAATTGACCACACCCAGCCAGACCCCCTTCCTTACCAACTGCTAACGACTCCCATCCCGCCCCCTTTACCACCCCAGCAAGGGAAACGAAAAATGCAGTTCAGTGTTAAAGTAAATAAAGTGAGCAACATCGTCCAAGGGAACAAGTTTCAGTTCGAAATGATCGACATGTTGCCTAGTTCCTGTAAGGCTTTTTCCCAGGCCCTAACGGTCAATCCATTTCGGTGACGTAT
This sequence comes from Siderastrea siderea, assembly GCA_964030785.1. Classification (NCBI taxonomy): domain Eukaryota; kingdom Metazoa; phylum Cnidaria; class Anthozoa; order Scleractinia; family Rhizangiidae; genus Siderastrea; species Siderastrea siderea. The sequence goes on along the minus strand of OZ034976.1, from coordinate 34,853,817 downwards.
CCGACCACGTGTCCCGAAACGGCTCGACCGCGACGAAATAAGGAGGCCTAGGAACTAGGCAAATCGACATGATCGAGTATTCAAAATGTACGGGAGCTTGAGTGAGTGCGTCTACTACCTACGTATTTTACTTTAGGCCTGCTATCGATCGGTAGCCATCCTGAATTTCAGACTAGTTTCGGAATTTGTCCTGCCTTCTTAGTACATGGTTGTACTTGCAAGGAAAGAAAACGCGAGAAAAATATGTCGTTAGAAAAACTGAAAGGAATCCCTAGCTTGAATAAATCGTGCTCGACTCCAATCCGCTACCTATTCCCCGAAAACTCGCGGAAGCAATTATGACAGCGTTTATCAGGCTTGCACAAGAACCTCGCAAGCCAGTCCACTACCCGTCTTTCCCTCACGCCGGACCATTTCACTTAAGACTATTTCCGTTCCACGCGTCAACCCTTTCCCTCAACCAGAGTCAAAACCTGAGCCAGTTCCCACACAGTAATACGTTTTAAGTATTTCGTATAAGGAGTCGTCTACGCAAATAAAGCTCTTGTGAGTAAATGTTGGTCTTTTGTCTGCATTTACTGTACAGTTCTTTTTAATGCTGAATACTGATGTTCCAACATATGTCAAGTTCCGACTGACTTAACCCTTTCACTAGCTCCCAAGAGCGCTTAAAATCAAAATTCAAGACGAATCCCAGATTTGATTTTGTAAAATTCCCAAATATAAATTCTACCACAGGAAAGTACTGCTCGGTAGCTTTCATTTGAATGGCACACCATATAATTTCATCCACAGACTCAGAAGTTAGAATCACCTTAATGTCTCCATAACTGACTCTGGGAGGGAAAGGTTTAAAACCCCCAGGCAGTCGACAGGAAGTACACGAGGCACTGAGGGGTCCCTACGAATCACCAATCGACCACCCCGCCCATATTTTCTCTCCTTTCTTTCCTTTGAAATCCCTTTCAAAAAAGGAGAATGGCTGAGAGTGTTGACTTGATTAACAATGTCAGCTCGTCCAAAGATAAGAACATCTTAAGACTGAGCATGAAAAGGAAGAAATATGTCTAGTACCTAGCAGTTTTGAAGCCCAAGCGCTAGCACATTCTGTAGTAGGTAGACACCTGTCGACACCAGTCGTATAACTCTCACCTAGCTCTTTTTCGTTTTTTTTTAAAGCCTTCTATTGAGAAGCTCTGCATTCAAGGTAGTTAAACTTTGACAGAAGTACTTATCTCAGTTGAGATAATACTTATAGGAACTATGAATTACGAGTTTTTCTCTTCACTTCAGTGTTTCTTGGTGGGCAGTTGCCAAAGATATTGTTAGTTATAGAGGGTCCCCAATAGGTTTCTCGGGATCCGGGATTTTCCTTATGTGAAGTGGGGGATTACAGAGTTTAGAGGAAAGAGGGAGCGAGATTCGGGATTGTAATTATGACGGGATAAGTGACTTAACAGAAGTAGTAGTAATAGGTGTAGTTGACAAATACCACCTCATTCTTACACAGGTATTTTCCTAATTTAAACCACCCAGCATTCAAAATAAGAAGAAAATATTAAAACAAAGCATCTCGTATTATTTTTAAAAATTCTTTCAATTAGATAAACACAAATCTTGTATCATAGCAAAAGTTTCTCAATTAGAGCATTACATATCTTACCATGAAAATAAGGCAACAAACAGCTTTTGGTTGGAAAGAGGTACACAATGAGTTATCAAAACAACCTTTCTGTACAGGCAGCAACTTGCGCGTATAATAATATGCTTTGAGTATAAACTGCCGCTGGGAAGGGCTTTGTTACCCTTGTTTTAAGCAAGGAATCAAACATAAACTGTTGTACACTCCCCCGATCGAGAATGTACCTTTAGTAAAGATTTGCTTTGATACTTACGACTGGCACAGCGCATATAACAAATTAGCAAGGGGTTGGAAAGAAATTCATGAGGATATTCTCAATGCGCCGTTTTGTGAAGAGCGCCAACGAATCGTAAATGTATGGACGTTTAGAAATCTTTATGATATAGGTGCTGAATTAACCGGGGTATGTTCAATTTGTTATGAAAATGGAGTTATTCATCATATCAACTTACGATACAACGAAGAATTTATTCGTTTTTGGGAAGAGGATGATTAAATATTCTTTCGCACGGTCGCGTCTGCAGAACAAAAAAAAATGAAACAAAACTAAAACAGAACACATGTTTTCCAATTCCTTATGACTTTTGCCGTTTCTTCACCGTTCCGCTTAAGTGAGATACAAATGTTAATTAAGTTTTCGCAGACAATGACGTAATTTGTATTCTCGTACAAGCATTGAAGGGAAACCCCCTTAACAACTCAAGCTTGAAAAAATAGTGCGACTTCTTAAATCACTCATTCTGAAAAACAAATCTTGGTCTTAAAATTTTTCAAACCTTCAGGAATTCAGACGCCATTGTTTAACTATATCGGTGGTCTCTTTGCTAAGTTTTTATAAATATTGACTCTGTTCAAGTACAAAAAACAGCTTTGCATCTCAAATCATTGAGAAAATCAATATACACAGACATACATAATTACATTAATTCATAATCAAAATATTCATTACCGGCAGCACACGTTTTGATACCTATTTTGTAGACAAATTGATAATAATCATCTTCCAGCAGATCTTCTGTAAGGCGTTTAGGGGCCCACACACAAAAGTCATCTCCATTCTTTGTTTCTAAAGTTAAAATAGCTGAATTCCCAAATTTGCCTTTCCCATGTTTAACTTTTTTGATTTTGTAAATAGCGTCTGAAATATCCCGCCATTTTAAAATTTCTTTTCTTTCAAAACTTTCCTCTGTTGGCCAGTCTTGTGAGATAGTTTGTTGATCTGTACAGACATCCATAGCAAGATACATTGGAGATACATTCGTTTAATAGCGTGTACTTTTCTGCTCGAGGTGAAATTCTGTGAAGCGCATGCGTAAATATGCAATTATTGCGACATTTAGGTGAAGGGCAGAAAAAGGGTACCATAAGAAACAGAAGAAGAAAAGTGTGTGTAATATATATTGAAAGTGATCAATATATATTAGTTGACTCATTGGTGAAGCCTTAGGGGGGTGATGGTTGGCCACCGTCTGAACCCTGTTTGAGGGCTTGTGCATGCGGTGAATTACGAGGTATAGGGGAACTCCTTCCAGTGGGAGAGTACCCTACGGGTGAGCCCGCCTCGGCCCTACTGGTGACAGGGGGGTGCTCAGAAATCCCTCGGGATTTCAAACCTCGCTCCCAGAGGTAAAATGTGGAATTGACAACCGCCTTGTCAGCGGTGAAATCCTCACTTCGGTGAGGTGAAAGCCCTAGCCGAGGCTAGGCAAGAACAGCCAACGAGCACCCCCCGACAAGGGTTTTGCCCTTTTTGTGTGACCTGTCACGCAATGTCACGCGTGACTGTCACATTCGCCGTCACACAATGTCACGCCTCTTGTCACATAAGGTCACGCGTGACTATCACGCATTTTTCGTTTTTTAAGAAAAAAGGTTTCATTTTCAACTTTATGAGGAAAAAATTGTATTATGGAACCAAATCTAGTCCTGAAATGGGGTAGCCATCTTCATCACGAGTTGGTAACAATATTTTTGAAACACACTCACGAGTAATGATTCTTATTTGCTTAATTTCGGGCGGTGAAAGAAGTTCAAAAAAAACCAAATAACAAATAGCTTGCAAAGTTGCAATCATTTTGTAAGCGTATATTATTACTTTGAAAATTTACAACGGAGCGAATGTTTTTTCATACTTTTTAGAAATAGATGGCGGAATTTCCATACAATGATCAGTGACGAAATTATCTATCATTTTCAATCTATCAAGAAAGACCTTTTCGTTGAAAGCTTCACCTCTGAGGTAAAAGCGAATCTCATCAAGGATTTTTTGGTATTCGATACGGGCAAAATTTGCTTGTTCTGTTTTCTTATCGTATTTCTTAAGGCTTGCCACTGCTTTTAAAATAAGACCGACCCCTGTTAAAGCTGCAATGACAACAGGGTTCAACGTAATTCCTCCGGCTACTGCGGCACTAATAATTAATTTGCCAGCCGAAAGATTACAAACAAAATTTTTTCTTCGAAAACCGCGGTACAACCCCCTCATCTTCACATGTTGGAAAAATTTTTCATTCAACCGAAACAACTAAAACACAGACAATTAATATTAATATAATGTTTCCGTATTGTTGTACAATGCTCATAGATTTGAATTCGCCTGCAAAAGATGAAAAAATCTTAATGTTGCTTGAATATATATAGTATCACAAACATTTTTTTATATTATATAGCACAATGCAAAATATATACGAATTCAACCATATTGACAAAACACTTTCTGAAGAGAAGGTTAAAAAAATGAAAGATTTTTATGCTTATTACCACAAGAAACATTTTGGATATGAAAAGCTGTATGCTTTATCTGTAAGGAAATAGGTGTATAATTACTTTTTTGGCTTGAATATATTAATTTTATTTTTTTTTAATTATTCTGATTCATAATTATTTCATCACAACCATTCAATAAAAATCTAAAACCCTGTTTCGTATCTACAAAACCATTTATGCGATGAACGGAACCACTCAAATTATGTCCGTTTAAAGACAAATCTGTTTCCATTACCATTTTTCCATTTTCAGTAACAAAAGCGGTGTCATAGACACTTGGATCAACGTTTGAAATTGTTTCTTTAAGACCATAAACAATTAGATGACCAATTGTCATTAATGATGGATTACGGACCGTACCGTGTAGATCGAGATATAGGTATTGTGGGGGAGCTACCCCATCTGTGAAAATGGATTAATGTTTTGGTGTACTTTTCGAATGTTTTAGTTGAATGATTTGAAATTGAAATCGTCGTTGCTTGCGGTGTTACACTCACCTCATTCATTTCTGGTGGAAACCATTCCACAACCATTGTGTAGTAACCGACCGGAAGTGGATGGAGGTTAAAACCGAGGCGTGACCGGTACTGGTTGGGCGAGCCTTTTTCAAACAGGAGTTTGTGAGAGTAAGCTTTTTTATTTATTTGATGTGGAGACCCGGAAAAATCTCTGATGCCCAAAACCTCAATATTGTTTTCACTCGAAGATTCATCAGTGTCTTCCATCAAGTATCTGAAGGCGTCCTTTTTTGTCCCGAGGTAGTGATATGGGATTCATGAATTGATTGACTGACAAGTTCTGTCAAAGATGTTATTTCATTTTGCATAAAATCAACATTAACTGCGGATTTCCGATCTTTGCCATCAGTGTGTAAGTTGACAATTTTCACCGTGGACAGGATAAGGGTTGCTTTTTAATCGCAAAATATCGTACTTATTTTGCATGTCAATATCAGCAGAACCGCTGGCACTACCCTGAGATCCAGGATCACCTTTGTCACCTTTTGGACCCTGGGGTCCTTTTGCTCCTTTCTGACCTTGAGGACCAATCGGACCTTGTGGTCCCGTGGGACCTTTTTCACCCCTCGGTCCATAAGGACCTTGTGGTCCCGCTGGGCCTTTGTCACCCTTCGGCCCAGGAGGACCCTCAGGACCAGGAGGACCTCCTGGACCAGGAGGGCCCTCTTTTACATTTTCACTCATCGTTTGGCTAGTTCCACCTATTTGACTGTTAATATACCCCATTATATATCTTCATTAAAATTTTTTTATTGATTTTTTGGGTTTGTCATAGTAAAGGAAAGAATATTTTTCATCGGTGGCGCGATCTAAAGTGTTATGATCCACACCTATTTCGTTTGCAATTCGTTTGTTTTCTTTTGGATCTAATCTGAAAATACAAAGATGGCTGCAGTTAACACGGATGTCTTTTGGCACCTTGTAAAAGGTTTGAGAGAGGTAAATAACGCAGCAGTTTCTGTGCCGCCCATTGATAAAATAATTTATGATGCTGTTTTGGTTTTTTTCACAAAGAAGATCATCAAAAACAACAATGTTTTGGTTGTCCACCGGAAGCTCTTCGAGTGGAATGATTTCATCATTGTAAGCCTCGATAACCTCATAACCAACCTTGGGGTTGATATTTTCAGCAAATTCCTTCAAAAAAACCCTGGTATTGGTAATGGTGCAGGTTTTTTGAGAAGGGGTAGATTTTATCAAACACCAATAACTTATAAATCATATTCAGTAATAAGTTTGTTTTGCCAGAATTACTAGGTCCACAAAATAGCATCCGGAAAAAATCATCTGGCACTCTTGGAAGAAACTGAGGGAAATGATAAATATGTGAACTTCATGTTTTTTTTTTCAATATATATCAAAAGTTTGATTTTGAAGTTGATTTTGCAAGTAACGAACGACGTTTCGACCGTTCAACGGTCATTTTCAAGTTGGCTGCTTTTTGGTCCTTGTACGGCAAAACGACTCTAATAGGAACTTCCTGCTGACTAGGGGCCTGCTGCTGTTGAGGACACGCATTCCCCGTTACAACTTTCGCCTCGACAAATTGTCGGATAGTGGTTTCTACGAGAGATTCTGGATATTGTAAACGAGCTAAGGTCTCTTTAAGACGTTCGCATTCTTGATGGAAAAGCTTCCAGTTCGAGGAAAGCTTGAATGCGCGATTAAGCATTGTTTTGAGTAGTGAGTGCTTGTACTTTACATCAACATGGCTTTGGTAATACAATAGAAGCCCAGTATCTGTTGGTTTCTTGTAGACCTTCGTGTCCAGCTGGGATCCATTTTTGATAATCTCCATTCCCAAGAAAGGAAGTCTGTTGTTATCTTCCAGTTCCATTGTGAAACTGACAGAGGGGTGGATTTCGTTCAAAGTTGATAAGAATTCGGAGGCAGCTGTAGCATCAGGCATTTTACTGAGGGTGTCGAGGCGAAAGTTGTAACGGGGAATGCGTGTCCTCAACAGCAGCAGGCCCCTAGTCAGCAGGAAGTTCCTATTAGAGTCGTTTTGCCGTACAAGGACCAAAAAGCAGCCAACTCAGTACGCAGACAACTAAGTGATCTCAGCCGAAAGATAAACACCGAGATCCGTCCTGTTTACACCAGCAGAATGATCAAAGACATAATTAAAGTGAAGGAACAGAAGCCGCCCATCGTAAACCAACAAAGCGCTGTGTATTATTTTAAATGTGATCTGTGCGATGCAGATTATGTCGACTATTCGTGTCGGCACTTACACCAGCGCATCGAAGAACACAAAGGATCGGCTATCGGACGTCACATTAAAGAACAACATGGAAAGGAGCCAGATAACATCGAGAAGAGTTTTAAGATTTTAAGGAAGTGCCAGAGCAAGCTTGACTGTTTAATTTTTGAGATGCTTTTTATTAGACTTCTCAAGCCAAAGCTCAACAAACAGAGCGACTCGCTCCGCGCAAAATTATTTGTTTAGTTATTTTTAGGTATTTTTAGGTATTTTAATGTTCTTATTCCCGTCGTCTTATACGATTTTAATTATATCTTTTACAGCTATGCATGCCAGTTGCACAAAGTTATTTTTTTTAGCCACTTTTAGCCTTTTATTCTTATTGTCTATTGTTTGTATGTACATATTTTTAGCGCTTTTACTATATTTACACATGTAATTTTATTCTAACACCGAACTTGAAAATGACCGTTGAACGGTCGAAACGTCGTTCGTTACTTGCGTTAACTTTTATTGCAAAATATATATCAGCACTAGAAAATATGTCAGTAAAAAAATGGCATCAATTGGCGGAAGAAAAATCGGCTGTCGATCAGCAAGAACAAGAAATTCACCAAAAATTCAGAATGGATAAAATTAACAAAGAGTTTGGTCAGCTTTCAGGAGAAGAGCTTTTAAAACCAATTACAAAAAGGCTTGATGAAAAGAGCAGCACCACTGCGGAAGAAGAAGAAGAAGAAGAAGAACAGGAACGTCCTGATTACACAATGGATGAATTTGACTAAATTCCAACACCAGCACCATCACCCACCAACAACACCAACAACACCAACACCCACAATACCCAAAACTTCAACACCACCACCCGCATATCAAGAATTCGATGATTTACCACCTCCACCTTTGATGGAAGAAACTGTTATGCCGGGATCTTCCAAAGATGAAACAAAGGAAGAAACATCAAAACGGTATAGAACTGTAAAAAGTATTCTTGCTAAACATGGAAGGGATCCAAATTACAAAGTAAAAAGTAAAGAATCTAAATACTATGGATATAATGTGGAAGAACTAGAAGCTGAGGCATTTAAACTCGAAACAATTAAGGCACATCAAGAACATGCAGAAAAGTTACTAAAAGGAAACAACCTTTATTAACACAATTACAAGAAGGGAAGATGAAATTAAAACCACCTGAAAAACCGGAAAAAAGAGAAAGCACCAAAACTCCTCTTGAAAAAGCTGTCATGAGCCGAAGACCTTATCTTGAGCCTTCCGACAATGAAGATGACTTATCTGAACAGGATTGGGGGGAAACCGAAGGAAGCGGCATCGCTGATGAAGCTGAAAAATTGATCAACCAACTTCATTTGAGCTTAGGATCAATAAAAGCAGGAAACAACTCGATAAAACTTAAAAAACAGGTATATTATCTGCTTGATTCACTTGTTGAACTCGGTATAATAAATAAAAAGGAAAAGAAAAAATTATTTCTAATTATATAAAACAATAATAATGAGCTTTGATATACTGCTTGACTCGAGCCTCGCAAAACTACAAGTAGATGGAGAACGGAATGTTTCACATGATTTTACAGTGAATTTTTATCCACCGATCGAATCAGGTTCAGGAAACTATAAAACCGCGTTAAACAGACTTATCACAATGAGTTACTCATGGAATAACATCGATGCTTTGTACAATAACAACAAAATTCGCTGGAGAAAGAAAAGTAAAGAGTGGAAGATCTTAACTTTTCCGAACGGAATGTATGATTACAAAAGAATCAACACTTTTATTCAGCAACACACCGGTAAAGTAGACCCGAAAGACAAAAACAGTTCTTTCATTTTCAATATATATTTCGATATGTCAATTTATAGGGTTGTGACTTTGATAGATAACGATTATGAGCTTGACTTGTCGCAAGGAAATTTCTCTGAATTGCTTGGTTATGGTAAAAATATCTTGAGTGGAGATGTTGTCGGAAGAAAAGTTCCAAATATCACAAGAGGTGTTGATTGGGTGTATTTGCACTGCGATCTTATCACACGCCGAACAAACAATGTTCCAAGCGATGTGTTATACAGTTTCTCAACATCAGATCTTCAGGTTAGCTATCCATTTCGAAAAGAGCCGCGTCGGCTTGAGTGGCAACCTATGAATAAAAGTTATATTGATAAAATAAGGGTTTGGGTAACAGGCGGAAGAAACAATATTCTGGATCTCAACGGGACAGACATTGCAATCAGCTTAATGATTGAAAAAGAGTAACGATTTTGTTGGTATAAATATACAGTTATGAATCATCCGAGCGAGAGGGCAAGATTCTTTGACGAAAACACCGGAAGTTATCGATATAAACACAAAGGGTCGGGTGTGATCCGTGACACCCTCATGACCATCGGTAAAGTATTCAAAGACAATGTAAAGAACGTGGCAAAGAAAACTGTCGAAAAAGCTACAAAAACAATCGCTGAAAAAGCGGGTCAGAAAGTTGGTGAACTTGTTGTTGAAAAAGGATCAAAACAAATACGAAAACAAATACGAAAACAACTGCAAGAGCGAAAACAAAAACCGTTGTCTCGGGATGCAAAAAAGAAACTTGCAAATATTTTGCAAAACCAAAAACCAAAAAAATCAGAAGACGCTCTTGTGAAATTAAATCGAATTTTGGCAAACGAAATTTGATGAAAAAAATTTTTTTCTATTTATATAAACTCTTATCAACATGTTCAGAACTCAACCGTACCTCGAAAAATCTGAATATATTCAAATGAATTTAGACACCCCGATAACCTTGCCTGGGAATAACCAAGCTCAAACCAAGTCGGGCTACAAATTCACCTTAATAGACCGAGACAATTTTTATGACTGGTATAACGCTTATTTCCGTGTCGATTTTAAGTTTGAAGCTAAAGCAAACGGAGCCAACATTGGTGCTGACACTCAATCAGCTCCGATCAACGGTTCTTTCTCATTGATTAAGAATTTAACCCTTAAATCAGCGGAGAAAAAACTGTACGAGGCAAATAATATCCACAAAGGTATTTTCATCAAAAATCTGCTTGAATTTTCGGACGATTTTTCAAGAAGCGTGGCAAAAAACCAGTTTTGGTATCTTGACTCTGACGCCACCACAGCGACTGATAATAATGCGACGAACCTTGGAATGCGAGCAAGAGCGCTTCTATCACATGAAGGTGAGATGGTTAAGACCATTATCCCTTTGAACAGATACTCTTTCTTCGAAGGTCTTTCCGATAAATTGCTGCCACCGTTAAAACTTGAGTTTGAAGTTGCTCTGCAAGAAGATGAAGAAATGATTTTCCAAAACGATGGAACAGCTCGAAGAATTGTTGTCCGTAAATTTGAGTTGTGGGTCCCACAATTACATTTCGCTGGTAAAGGACAGACCCTGGCCATTGAAAATTTCTTGAAGCCAACCAAATGGAAATATCTGCAAGAAACTTTGCATAGCAGCAACGCCCTAAGGGATGCAAATGGTGTGTTTTCGATTTCATCTGGGGTAAAAGACCCCAAACATGTCTTTGTATTCTTACAACAAACTCGGAAACAAAATGCTTATACACAAAACCCTTATATCTTTGACACATTTGATATCGATGGTGATGCCTCAGCAAGATTGGACACTTGCCGCCTCAAATACGGCACACAATTTTACCCTGAGCTTGAATACGACCATGATTTCAAAAAAAGAATTTAAAGGATTTGATCAATTTCAGATACAGAAAGAACGACTACAACACCGGTGTTCAGCTGCAGCTTGCCAATTTTGAGAAGTTATACCCAATTATCTACTTTGATCTAAGAAATACCAAAGAACGTATGACAGGCGATTCAAAAAAGCTCGAATTTCATTACAGACTTAACGAAGCCGCTAATGCTCAAAACTACAGTATCTTCGCCTTTGTTTTGAATGAAGAAGAATTTGTGCTGAAGCAAATTGGTAATGAGCTTGTTGTTGTTTAGAAAAAAATTCTGAATATAATATACACATAAGATGAGCACAACTTATCATCCATATGAAATCGCACTGACTGATGGTCAGAAAAAGAAACTTCAAAAAGCTTATGTTTCGAAGACAGCTGTTACTCTGAGAGTTAAACCGGGCCAAATTGGGCACGGTGACGAACTACTTCTCACTGCTACTCAAATCTCGCGACTGAAGAAAACCCCAGCGGCAGGGAAAGGAATGGAAATAAAATTAAGCCAGACCCAGATTCAAAATACTGCGCAGCGTGGTAAAAGTTTGTTTTCTGCTATGCTAGGTTTGGCACGACCTTTGATAAAGCCAGCTCTTGGGGCATTAGCAAGCGCAGGTTTGAGTTTTGGCGCTGAAAAGGTGCTGAAAAAGATATTCGGAAAGGGTTTTGGGCCGAAGGAAATTGAACTTTATAAACTTGTCCAGAAAATGACTCCTACTCAGAAAAAGGCGGCAGAACAATATCTTGTTGGAAAAGGTTTAGTAAAAGGAGAAGGTGCACAATACGGCGGCTTCCTTGGTATGTTGGCGTCTATCGGAGTACCTTTAGCCCTTGATTTAGTCCGAAAAATAATCGGAAAAGGTATGCAAACTCAACCACCACGCTCACGACAACGACGAGCACCTCCTCTACCACCACCTCCTAAAGGTAAAGGAATGCAAATTCAACCTCCACCTTTTTTCGGAACTTGGGATAATTATTATTTGAAAAAAAAACTGAAATTTGAAGATAAACCTCTATCCAACATTGACTTGAGAAAATGGTGCAACTTTTTGCGCATCCCCATCAAAGGTATTTTTAGCAGAAACGAAACAAAACCCCTATTCCATTCCCCATGCGTTATCAACTTGGATGATTTCGGAAGTTTGGGAACTCATTGGGTGTGTTGTTGGCGTGCCAAAAATGGTACGTACGAGTATTTTGATTCATTTGGGCTTCCGCCACCTTTGGAATGGGAACAAGAAATGTCAATGCACGGAATGACATATTTTTTCAGAAATGAAAACCAAATTCAATGTGAAAAAAGTGTGAGATGTGGTTACTACTGCCTTCTCTTTTTAAATGAAAGAAATAAAGGCACAAGCTTTGCCGATATTTTGAAGATGTTCTCCAACAATTTACTTCAAAACGAGGAAATAGTGAAAAATTATTTTTCATAAAATATATATGCAGTGGAAGTGTACCGTGTGAAAGAAAAGCGGCACACGCCCAATGTGCAGGGAAGTGAAAAAGTTGTAATCACAAAGAACAATCGAAAACTCTTAAAGGTAAAATGCGCTAGTTGCGGAATAACAAAAACACGTTTTATGCCGGGAAACTAGGTGAGCCCTCCCACGCGCAGGGCAGTGGAATATTCGACGACGTTGCTATGGCAGTTGGTGATCTTGCTATTACAAAAGGAATCCCATATCTTGCGAAAAAAAAGTGTTGAAGCTGGACGATATTACGCTTCTGAAGCAATGAGAGACCCAAAACTGCAAAAGAAAGCAATAAATTACACTCTTGACAAAGCCCGCCCAGTCATTCAAAAAGTTGGAAGTGAAATGTTAGATCAACTTTCAACTAAAGTTCGACCAAACCAACGTTATAAAACTGACAGACCTGATTTGGATGGAGCTGGGTTTGATATACGTGCAGCAATTGGAAAATTTCCGAAACCAAAAAAGGGTTGGACATTACCAGGGCATAATTACACAGGGCCATACAACCCTCTTGAAAAGCAGGTGAACTACCATCCAGAAACGGGTGAAATTCTGGAAATATATCAGCCACCAAACAGGTGCAACAGATGCGATTGCTATGCAACATGATGTTGATTATGATGTTTGTTCCAACCGTGAAAAAAAATACGGTGAAAATCTCAAAAAATGCAAACACAAAGCGGATAAAAAATGGTGAAGGCTCTTTACGCAGTTCCTTACAAACAAAGGCAGTGGGGTCATGCGGCTGCAAGAAATACAATCAATGTTAAACAAAAGTTAGGGTTGGGTTTGAAACAACAACAAAAAGGGACTGGTGTTTTGGATAAACCATTGCCGGGAAGTAGCGAAATTTGCCGAAACTTTGACAAAAAAATGATTCCTTCCACAAAACCTGTATTCGATCGGTATTGGAAAGGTGATATTGCGAAAAATGCTTTCACGGGACCAACTGGTGTTACAAGCAAAAAATTTTCGACTCATCCAAAAAAAGGTACTGTCATGCGTTTGGTGAAAAATCCAAAAACTGGCAGATATGAAAATGTGTATGAAGAACCTTAATTGTTTGACCACCACTTTTCAAACTCCTGTTCTGCGCGCAGCGTGCTTGCAAAGGTTTTAGGAAGGTGATGAGACATAGATTCCATAATTTCTTTTTTGTTGGGCCAGCATTCAGAAGGTACATTTCAAAATAACTATGCAGAAAACAGGGGTAGTTCACTGACTTGCCGGACATCTCCTGAAATTGAGCAATAACGTTACCAAGAAAATCTACCTCGCTGGAGGAAAATATTTTGTCAATGTTCCATTTCCGAAAAACATTTTTTAAATGAAAATTAGTCGTAGGAGTCGCAGTGGAACTTCTTCCGCGATTCTCTTCTTGGAACTGTTCATCATCATCACATTCAAAAACTCTACCACATTTTGGACATTCACGACAGAACTCATTCACCACATAAACTAGTTGCTCCTTGCATGCAGGACAATGATTAATCCTATTTGATAACAGGCATAAGTGTAATTCATTTCTTTTTTTCAATGTTTCTTGAATTATTTTCGACGAAATTTTCACACCTTGCAAACAACTAAATGAGTCGTCCATTTTTTCTTATGGTATACAATGAGCGCGCACATTTTCAATAGGTTGACAAAAATTTATTACTGCCCGCAAGGGTATTGGAAAGGGTTTGCAGCAATTAAGAAATTAGCCCAGGCAGCGAAAGTCTCGGAAGATGTGGCTCAAAACTGGTTGATGAAGCAAGCTCTTTGGCAGGTTTATTTACCAGCCCCACGGTACATTCCAAGACCGAAATTTGATGTTCCTGTTCCAAACAAAGTTCACCAAGCCGATCTTCTGTATCTCCCACACGATCGCCCAGCACGCTCCCGTAAAACTTTTAAATATGCTCTCACAGTGGTAGATGTGGCCTCTCGATACAAAGAGGCCGAACCGTTGACCACAAAAGAGGCTAAAGAAGTTGCAGCTGCTCTGGAACGGATTTATAGTCGTGGTCCTTTAAAGTGGCCGAAACTGCTTCAGGTCGATCCTGGTCGTGAGTTTATGGGCGCTGTGAATCAACTGCTTTCGAAACATAATGTCGAGGTTAGACGCGGCCGTGTGGATATTCACCGTGATCAAGCTATCGTTGAAAGATTCCACCGCACCTTGCCTGAACGACTGTTTGGACACCAATATGGGGTTGAAATGCGCCTCCCAGACGACAAAAGATCCACTGAATGGGTGGCCCGACTGCCCGCTGTTATTTCAGCTTTGAATAAAGATGTCACTCGACTGACCGGTCAGAAACCCGTTGAGACCATCAAAGAGAAAACTGTTCCATCCAAACCCTCGACACCTTATTTGAGACCCGTTGGTGTAAACGAAAAGAAGCTCCCCTCCGGTTTAAGTGTTCGCTATCTCTATCAACCTGGTGAACTTGAAGGTGGCCGGCGAAGAGCTACCGACCCAATCTGGTCTCTGAAAGTTTACGAGATTGAAAAGATTATGATAAAACCAAATTCACCGGTTATCTATTATTTGTTTGACGGACCAAAACGCTGGTTTGTCCGCGAAGAGCTTTTGGTTGTTCCTCCAGATACACAGCTACCACCGGCAATCTAACAATGAAACTCGATCGGTTCTGTGTGAATACCGTCTTCCAATACCCAGCGTTTGTCGTAGTAAGCGCTCAGCCCCAGCTTCTGCTGTTCGTACGTAACAATCCTCCCGTTGTTCATGTGAAAACCAATGTTCGTTGCCATGTCCTTGTTGCCGTCCAAAGCTGATCTGAAACGCTGCCACGTGATCTCGTTTTGCTTCTTCGACATCCCCTTTGTGCCAAACTTCTTTTTTTCGCCCTCAGGTTCGTCGACGATATAACATTTTGAGCAGAGTGCAATCATTCTACTGCCTTCACACTCGAGTTTAAAGAGCCCAGGGGTCCGACTGCTCCACTTGTCCCAAGCTAACCACTCTTGCTTTTTTGCCTCAAATTCTGTTTGCAGCTCTGGTTTGACGATGTCTTCCATCTTTTCTGCGCTGATTGCCATGTAATTGCTGTCTGTGTCCATCTGAATCAATTCGAAATCTCTTCTGTCAAAATACCTGTCAAGAAAGTCATAATAGAATTCAAGCATTCGAAGCTTTGCCAGTTGATATACAGCTATTCCTACCTGAAATGGTCTTCTGATTGTGATCCGAGGTTTTCGGCTTTCCAGCTCATAAGCCTGTCCAATCGCGTCAAGATCACTGAAATATGCGCTTCGCAAGGCTCTGTCGACTACCTTCTCGTCTTTGGTGTAAATGATGTTTGTTTGCCGCTCCAAGGCTTCGATGAGCTTCCCGTACCCGCTATTTCCTAACAGCTTGAACACTTCCGCCAGCAGCGCCTTGCTTTTTTCCACGTCTCCAGTCCTACGCGCCTCCGTCACCTGCTCCACGAACCAAGTGAATATCTTGGTTGGTTGGTAGTCAATCGTCCGATAAACATTTGTGATCACTGCTCCATGCTCAATATACCATCTGAGTAGAGGAGCGTATAATAATATCTTCTTTGCAGACAATGCTCCCACTAACTTCTTTCCGTCTCCGCGGTTCCGCTTCGTGCGCTTCAGGTAATCAAGCATATGCTGCGGCACAGCTTCAATTGATACTTCTTTGTTGTAGAAGAATGGGCACATCTCCTCAAACTTTAGGCGCAAGTGCTCAGGAATCTCTATATCGACTTCTGCAAAGCCAAACCATTTTCCTTCTTTGAGCCTTTGTGTTAGTATGGGAGAGGCAGCTTCGTTATTATAATGCACGACCCTTCCCTTTCCGCAAGGCATGTCTCTAAGCATGGTTGATAAGTACAAAGCGTTGGCGTCGTAACCCACGATATTTTTGCAAAGACGGGGTTCCGCTATTCGATGAGACCTTATCTTGGTGATTCCAACTTCATGGTATCTTGTGAAAACAAGACTCGGGCCACCGACAACAGCTTCTTTCAGCATCTCATACGCTTCTTTGCACGGGCTGTAAAGCTCCGCGTCCCGCTCAACACATCCGCGGAGCAAGTAATGTAAACTCACACCTGGGATGCTGACAGCGTCTTTCAAAATATCGATTCCCTTATCAGTATAGAAAGCACGCATCTTTTCCAGAGCCTCGAGGCCAGGAGCCACATCGAGATTATCGTAGTAACGCAGCCAGTCTGCGAAAGTACACATGCACTTTTCTTTGAACAAACGCTGGCACCCCTCCCATTCCTCCCGCGTGAGAACATAACCGCCCTTCAGCTTCGAATACCAATCCTCATATTTCGGAAGTCCGCGAAAATCAAGTTTTTCAGGTGTGTCAAACCACTCGTACGGAAACCACGATTTTACAGTTTCGCATTCGTAGGCTTTCACCCATTTCTCATAGCTGGTACCCGGACCTAAGTAGTTAATGATGTCGAGAAAGCGAAAGTTGTTCGTTAGAATGAACATAACCTTGTTTCCATTTTTTGCTACTCTTACTTTACCGGTTGTGTCAGATAGGCGTTCCGCGAAATGCTCTCTGATAAGGTTCAGATCGTATCGCCCGGAGTTGAACCCGAGAACTGGCACCTGATTACACCACTCTTCAATTTTGAGGCGCTGTGCTTTTGTAAGCATCTTCACATCGTCAGGCATAAACGCTGCTCTTACTTGGGCCCGGATGTTTTTCCCGTGTCTCTCCACCTCTTCCATAAACTTGTGGACCAGCTCCGCGGGGTCTCTTTCACAGATGTGGGTAGGTTCTCTTTCAAAGGTGTCACCGATGCTCACCGAGATTGGTACGTGTGTGTTTTCGATCGTGAGCATGCCTGTCGGCTCCTTCCTCTGATTCTTATCTCCGTATGCTTCGAAGTCATACAATATCGCCTGTGGGTAACTTCGCATTTGGGCCCGTGGCAACTCAACATTTATTTCTCCTACTTCACATGCCCATGCCTCGATTACGTGGTAGCCAGCAGCTCGGAGCGCTTCTGTGCGTTCTACAGTTGCTTTGAAACGGTCTTCTCGTGTTTGGTTATTGCGAGCAATAATTTTATTACGATCATTAGGGTAACATTTTCGGCATCCGTGCCAATGACAGTCGTGGTATTGAAAAAAAGTCCTCGTTTCATGGTTGTACCCGTCGACAGGAGCGCGCTCAACCCATCGCTCGCCACCGTGCTCACATGTCGCGTGATGAATGTGAATTTTCCTCCGCTTGGCTTCTTGTTCGAGCCAGCGAAGAGATTCTGGAGAAGCTGAATGTTTTGGATAACAGGCCTTCTCGAAAGCTGTCTGCGGTGCTTCGACTTTTTCGGCCGGGCATTCGATCACCGTTTTTCCTTGGGCGCACGTTTGGGTATGTCGTTGAAGGCTGCAAGCTTGAGTAAATCTTGAACGGCAATGAACACATGCATACGTTTTTGCAAGCTTCGAAATATCCTTGATGACGAAGGCGTGCCCCTCGTAAATTCCGATTGTCAGAATGTTCGTTAGCTTGGCTGGTGGATTCCGCCTAAGATGCCATACCACTTCACCCTCCACACGTTCAGGCTCATAAACACGAATACTGAGCCAATCTGAGAAATCTTTTTTCTGATTCAGATGTCTTTCAACCTGATCAAGTTCATCGAGCGAAGTTTTTTGGCAATTGTTTGGAGTAACTATGAGTTTAAAGAAACTCTTAGCAAGCTCCCGTGCTGCCGTTGTGCTTCGATCTGGTCTTGCACCGCGGTGTACCGCAATGCAGCGCCAGAGACACAAGTTGTCCTGGTAAGTGTCCAGCGCCAGCATCGACCGACCATGCGCAAGGTTACACAGCCAGTCTGGTAAGAGGCCTGTGCCTAACAGTGGCTGTTGGTCAAGCACGCCCTTTACATCAACATTGAAGTGGTTTACAAACACCCACTTCGTGTCCGGTCTATTGATGTTGTCAGGGTCCAGGCGTACCTTCTCCCGCTCACTCAACCATTTCTCCGCCTCCGACAGGCGTTCAAACCAAGGCGAGCCAGTGTTAGTGTACATTACCATTAACGAACCGTCTTCAATGTTGCGTAGCTGATATGAAAAGATGTGTCTGGCGTAGAAAGATGTGTGAACTTTCTCTCGTATTTTTGCCATAAAATTGGGTGTCAGATCTCTTTCCAGTCCTCGGATGAAGCGCCATCGAATGAAACAGCGCCCTTTTTCTCTTCTCCCTTATGTTCGGTATTATCATACATATCAAGAATCTCATTCTGATACTTTGTAACATTTCGAATATTCTCTCGAGAAATTGGTTGAAACTCCCTCAAAATTTCTTGTATTTTTCTCCCCCTTCTTTTACGAGGAGGAGCGGTCGGTTGAAAAGGTTTAGGAAGTAAAGCCTTATCTAAACTCTTCTCCGCTTTCTCAGAAATAGGTTCATCCAATATGTTCTGAATAATTTTGCGAACAGCAGGAGCGTCCTCTGCAAGTAATTGATCTGAAGCTTGTAACGTTGTTGGATCAAGTTCTTTCAAAAGTTTTTCAATGTTTATGTTAAGTACAGACATTGCAACTTGGATATAACAAAGATATGTAATGCTCTAATTGAGAAACTTTTGTTATGATACAAGATTTGTGATTATCTAATTGAAAGAATTTTTAAAAATAATACGAGATGCTTCGTTTTAATATTTTCTTCTTGTTTTGAATGCTGGGTGGTTTAAATTAGGAAAAACCTGTCTAAGAATGAGGTGGTATTTGTCAACTACACCTATTACTACTGAAGTTGCCCACATTTTCCTCGACCCTGTCACGGGCCTTTTTTGACCGTGCCACGTTTCTTATCCCACCATTTTCTACTGGCTTACCGAAGACAAGGGAATCTGGAACTTCTGTAAGGCACCTTTTATAATGCATGTTCGGGATTGGGATCAGCCCGGCGATAAAAACCGTCGGGATTAAGGGGTTGAGGGAAAATTTTGGACGGGATGACGGGATTAAAGAACCCAACAGGGGACCCTCGTTAAAGTCTTGTGTTTAGGTCTGAGCATTGTTTACTGTCTTTTCAATTTCTTTTGTTTTGTGATCATAGCCTGCGTACACACGTCTCCTATTTCCTTTGCTTCAGGAAACTCAGGAGACGTTTCAGCCGGACGCAGGCTACACTCAAGAAACTGTCCTTTGAATCCTGTCAATGGACCGGGCTACGCGGCTTACCTTATTGTTAACTGAATGCCTGCCAGTGGTTAATAACGAGATAATGCTTATTAAAGGGCAAAACGAGAAACGAGGTTTTTTTTTTAAAGTAGTAACTGAAAATTTCAAAATGAACTGATGCTGGGAAAGTGGATCTAATGGGGGACTACCTTTCAGAACCTTCAAGTTGAGTCAATTGAAGACTGGTCAGCGGACACATACAATGCTAACGGTAGGTAGCTGGTGTTACTGTCATATAGTGGTTTGACTTAATCTAATATAGGCATAAACATAGGAAGCGATATACATAGCTATACACAGTTATACATAGATATACACAGCCCTACATGACTATACACAGTCCTACATGGCTATACACAGTTATACATAGCTATACATGGCTATAGACAGCATACATTACTACACACAGCCATACATGGCTATACATAGCTATTCACAGCTATACACAGCTATACATAGCTATACACAGCCCTACATAGCCATACACAGCCCTACATGGCCATACACAGCCCTACATGGTCATACACAGCTATACATAGCTATACACAGCTATACACAGCTATACATGGCTATACACAGCCCTACATGACCATACACCTGAGTCCTACATGGCTATACACAGCTATATATGGCTGTACACAGCCACAGCCATACATGGCTATACACAGCCATACATGGCTATACATGGCTATACACAGCTATCAGAAGCCCATAACCCGGAGCGTGCAACTCCCATACTAAGCCTATGTCACGGCGTTTTTACAGACCAGGTTATTTTTAGACAGGTTTACAATTACTATTTTCCGCGAAAATGCGCACGGGTCCTTATCCCACCAAAAATAGCGGCATAGACAGTTCTTTCTCCTTTAAGGTTACCGTGTACGTTAAAAATGGTAAATTTACGATTTTTATTTTTTTCCATAAAAATAAACGTTTCCTTGGAATCTTTTAATTTCGAAAAAGAAATTTGAAAAAAGAACAAATATTAGCCAAGAAAATGGGATGACCGTTTTCCACCGGAAGTGAAAGTTTATTTTTGATTGACAGCTAATGGATGCGAGTGCAGCCATCCAGAACGATTTTCGCGGGAAAGATTGTTTATGGGAGAGCCTCCATATTTATTGTTTCCCGAAGCGTTCTATGTCCGTTTATGTTATATTTTTGTCGTTAGAGCCCGGTTTTCTAAGTTATGACTTTGCTATGGAAACCCACAGGCCGCGGAAATGTCCGTGGGCTAACTCCAAAAAGCGAAAAAAAGAGGAAAACTCAGAAGACAAGAAAGCATGACGGAGGAAACACGTTGTAGCCTCGCTGCATCAGACAAAGGTTCATATCATCGGGAATGGCCGTCAGAACCTTCCAATTACGAGGAAAGTATCGGAGCGAGCAGGCAAAATATCCTTAGAACGGAAGAAAGAGGGTTATTGAATGTTTGGACTGATTTTAATCGCAATAGTGACAGTGAATCGCCAGACGATTTAATACCAAATAATATTTTGCGAGCGCAAACTACACGGAAACGTACAGCATCTGTTATTACTGCAATTCGATAGAATACATTGTAGTACCTCCGTTTGATCTCTCTGGGATAGTAGAGCAGCCCTGAACAAGCGACCTAACATGACTACACTTTACAACACACAATCATTCAAGTAATCTGATAACTGTTACCGTTTACCAGCTCCCGCATGGCGTAAACAAAGAACCGACAATAAAGAGATAGTGAATTTAAATTCATCTCGTTTTACCCGTGTTCTCTTTTGATTTTCTTCAATGTTTTGATTTTAATGCAAAAAGAAGAATTTTATTATTTTAGATTTGTTAATACAGTGTACATGTAGCCCGTGGTATATAGCCAACGCTGGGAAACGACCTTTTTATCTCTTCGCAGGGAACCTCGCTTGCTGTCACAGCTAATAGTTTGACTCATTTGTACATTGGCCTATCAGATCCCGATGAAACCGCTCTGTTGTTGTTACTTTATTACTCTCTTTTGGAAAGATACAAATATGTCTAAACAATATTGAAATCTTTTGGATACCAACAATTGCCTTTAAAAATTCCCTATTTGCCGGCGAGAAACGGACAAAACAATTGTGTGTCGAACACGCGCTATGCGATTGCTTGATAACGCAAGTAAAAATAAGCCCTTTAAGCATTGTTCAATTATAAGCTTTCCTAAGCTTGACACTACAATAAGTACCCATTCAACCAATATAAGAAGCGCTGTTCAAAAGAGCTGCTGCAGTTGTACTGATTCAATGACAGCGCTCCACAGCGCTCAGTTTCACTTCGCTTTGCTTTTTTACCCGCCTTGGCCGCTTCAGTTTAGGCCCAGCTGGTTGGCTTGAGGTTTTCGCTCTTTTGGTTCTCCCCATCACGATAATATTAGTTAAACGACGTCCAACATTGAGAGAAATTCGACGAAATGGTAAGACGGTTGAATGTTAGGAACAATAGGATTTGCATAGAGAGAATATTGCGCGAAATTTCCACGGGAGGTGACCGGCAGATAAAATAGCACCCACTGATTGGTCTACTGTCGGCAAAGGTGTTTGGAGGCGGTGTTTGTTTGCGTAGCTAAGATTTTCTTTTGAGCGCTATTTCTCGACATTCATTTTTCGCTTGAAGGTGACACTTTAAAGAGTTCCAACTCAAAGGAGATTTGTTCGATTTTGATCAAATTTGGAGAGTCGCTAGCTTGACGCTTCTTCAACAAGAACGTGTCGGGCAATTCGATAATTCTAAATATTTTTTCGTTAAGAACCATTTCTGTGCCGTTACTCCGTATGTTTTTCTTGCGATTTAGAAAATGTTTGAAAGCTTTTGAACTCGGCTGAATAAAGGAAAACCCCAACACGGTTTTTTAGCCCTTGTGTGCCGGACTTTCACCAAGCGAAAAAAATTGCAAACTTTAAAATTCCCTTTGAGCTGGAGCTTTCAAAAGGCAATCTAGACCTTCATATTCAGACTTCGCGGAAAACTTAAAAATTCGATTTCGTGAAAAGTTAAATAGCCAGTTTTATAAGCTTTAATTTGATACAGGGTTTGGGGTATCTGCGGCGAAACTGAGAAGCGCTACATACGTAAGACTGAAGACACCTCTGAAGGTACACGGTAACCTTAAACGAAGCTTGTGATTGGTTAGTGAGGCTCCTTTGGGAATCTTAATTCGCGGAAAATTCAGTCTAAAAATAAGTTGATCCGTGAAAACGCCGTGACACGAATATAGGGCAGTTGCGAGCTCCAGGTTATGGGCTCCTGCAGCTATACATAACTATACACAGCTATACACTGCCCTACATGACTATACATAGCCCTACATAGCTATACACAGCCATACATGGCTATACAGGGCTATACAGAGCTATACATAGCTATACAGAACTATACACAGCATACTTTCTATACACAGCTATACATAGCAATACACAGCTATACATAGCAATACACAGTCCTACATGGCTACACACAGCTATACATAGCAATACACAGCTATACATAGCAATACGCAGCCCTACATGGCTATACACAGCTATACATAGCAATACACAGCCCTACATGGCTATACACAGTCCTATATGGCTATACACAGCCATACATAGCTATAGCAGCTATACATAGATATACACAGCTATACATAGCAATACACAGCCATACGTGACTATACACAGACATACATGGCTATACACAGCTTATACATGGCTATACACAGCAATACATGGCTATACACCGCCATACATGGTATACACAGCTATACATGGCTGTACACCGCCATACATGGCTATACACAGCTATAAATGGCTATACACAGCTATACACCGCCATACATGGCTATACACAGCTATACAAACAGTGCTCAACGCCCGATTTTTTGAAAAACGTTTATTTCTTTCCCAAACATCAAATTGACACCTGTCAAACGATATTTGCTTAATAATTAACTTTCGTGGGAAAAAAATAGCCGCTCCTCAGTGCCATCAAGCTTAAGTCCATAGGATTCCTTTTCCCAGCAAGCAACTTTGTGGAGGTCGAGAATCCCAGCCAGGGGAAACTTTCAGTCACTTTTTTACCAGTAATTTGGAATGCAATGGGAAATGCCAGCCAGCAAGTTGAGGCATTGTAATAGCCTATTTCCGAGCAATATAGAATTTGATCTGCCGCATTTTAACTACATACAAGAAGTAAAACTAGTGAGTTAAGTTTATCCTTTTCTTAATTTCTCCCTTTTTCAACAAACGTAACTGCATAAGCTAATGATTCGTATTTCAGGAAGCCTAAAAGATACACTTTACACTGAGTAAAATGATTAAGCATTACCAAATTGTAGAAGGCTCCTTTTGCCCCTTTATGTATGTTTAAGTGGCTTCTTCCGAGACTATTAGCTGAAACTATATGCTACTAAAGTAATCTTGAAACTCCTAAATATGTTATTAGAAGTATCTTCTCTTTTGAAAATCATATGCCTAATTTTAAATAAAATATCTGTCCACTGTTTTTGTGAATGATTCCATGAGTGTAAGTTACTTAAGCTCACCTTTAATTTGTTTCCTGGCAAATCTTAAAAGCACCATCCATGATTTAGCCACCAGAAATATTTTCTCGTCCAATATTCGTTTGTTTTCTCACCACACCCTGTAATATAAAACAAAATAACCATCGGAAGAAGCAGGGATACACAGTTAGAAAACATTTATGTGTAATCTTCAGAATTCTCTTAACCCTATTAAGCCTGGGAGGCTTAATAGGGTTGTGTGCCCGCACTGACCTTAACGAGTTATAACTTTTAAACGGCTAGACAAATAATCACCAAATCCCTTCGTTACGTATGTTTCTTAGAACAAATTCATATACTTTTCGATGTCGTCATCGTCAACTGTATGACTGCAGGCTCGGGAATTCAAGATGGTGGCCTCAAAATTCATAATGGCTGGTTTGTGACGTCAGTGACGTCATGACACGTCATAATTGACAATGTCGTCATTGTCAACTGTATGACTGCAGGCTCGGAAATTCAAGATGGTGGCCTTAAAATTCATAATGGCTGGTTTGTGACGTCAGTGACGTCATGACACGTCATAATTGACACATCACAAACCCAATCTGTTAAGCTAATGACGTGCTAATAACATACCAGGGCAGCAGAAGACAAGGGCGATGGAGACTGTTTCTTAAACCGTCACAAAGAGTACCGCTTAAAACCTTAAGTTAGTTTTTAACACTAGGGCATAAACTCCATTGCCTGTTTTGCCTTCAAATTACAGCTGATATAGAAGGAATAATTATTGTTGCAAAATTGAATCTACATGCTTATTAATCAACTACCGAGTAATGTGTACAGTAATTAGCTTTTCTCACCTTACAGCCTATGTACTGCATTCAATATCGTATCACTTCAGTAACTCTGATTAACTTTGTCCGCGTACTCTCATTCAAGGTGAACAAAATGACTTATGTACCTTTTAAGCCTGTAACATAAAACAAAATAACCATCAGAAAAAGCAGGGATACACGCATTTACGTTCTAGTTATTATAATATTAATATTAATAATAATCTTCAGAATTCTTAAACCAACCAGTGAGGAAGTTTTGCAAGTTTTCAACAGAAGTCACAAACACATCACCGATGTTTTGCAAGTTCGCAGTAGAAGTCACAAACACATCACCGATGTTTTTCAATTCCTTAACAGAAGTCACAAACACATCATCGATGTTTTGCAAGTTCGTAACAGAGGTCACAAACACATCACCGATGTTTTGCAAGTTCTTAACAGAAGTCACAAACACATCACCACAAGTCGACTAGTGAGGATGTTTTGCAAGTTCTTAACAGAAGTCACAAACACATCACCGATGTTTTGCAAGTTCTTAACAGAAGTCACAAACACATCATCGATGTTTTGCAAGTTCTTAACAGAAGTCACAAACACATCATCGATGTTTTGCAAGTTCTTAACAGAAGTCACAAAAACATCACCACAAGCCAACCAATGAGGATGTATTACAAGTTTTTAAAAAACGCCGTCAGAAACACATCGTCGCTGTTTTGCAAGTCCTCAACAGAAGTCACAAACACATCACCAAAAGTCGACCAGTGAGGATGTTTTGCAAGTTCTTCACAGAAGTCACAAACACATCATCGATGTTTTGCAAGTTCTTAACAGAAGTCACAAACACATCATCGATGTTTTGCAAGTTCTCAACAGAAGTCACAAACACATCACCACAAGCCAACCAATAGGGTTGTTTTGCAAATTCGTACCGATAGAAGTCAGAAACACATCGCCGCTGTTTTGCGAGTCCTCAAAGAAGTCACAAACACATCACCACAAGTCGACCAATGAGGATGCTTTGCAAGTTCTTCACAGAAGTCACAAACACATCGCCGATGTTTCGCAAGTTCTTAACAGAAGTCACAAACACATCATCGATGTTTTGCAAGTTCTCAACAGAAGTCACAAACACATCACCACAAGCCAACCGATGAGGATGTTTTCCAAATTCGTACTGATAGAAGTCAGAAACACACCGCCGCTGTTTTGCGAGTCCTAAACAGAAGTCACAAACACATCACCACAAGTCGACCAGTGAGCATACTTTGCAAGTTCTTCACAGAAGTCACAAACACATCGCCGATGTTTCGCAAGTTCTTAACAGAAGTCACAAACACATCACCGATGTTTTGAAAGTTCTGAACAAACGTCACAAACACATCACAACAAGCCTACCAATGGAGTTGTTTTGCAAGTTCTTAAAAGAAGTCAGAAACACATCGCCGCTGTTTTGCAAGTCAAAAAACAGAAGTCACAAACACATCTCCACAAGTCGACTAGTGAGGATGTTTTGCAAGTTCTTTACAGAAGTCACAAACACATCGCTGATGTTTCGCAAGTTCTTAACAGAAGTCACAAACACATCATCGATGTTTTGCAAGTTCTTAACAGACGTCACAAACACATCACCACAAGCCAACCGATGAGGATGTTTTGCAAGTTCTTAAAAGAATACATCGCCGCTGTTTTGCAAGTCAAAAATACAGAAGTCACAAACACATCACCACAAGTCGACCAGTGAGGATGTTTTGCAAGTTCTTTACAGAAGTCACAAACACATCGCCGATGTTTCGCAAGTTCTTAACAGAAGTCACAAACACATCACCACAAGCCAACCGATGAGGATGCTTTGCAAGTTCTCGACAGAAGTCACAAACACATCACCAATGTTTTGCAGATAATACTCCCATTTCGTAACCCTTATTTACGGGCAACCTCTTCTTGCGAGAATGGCCTCTGTAGTGTGGTGTTCTCTGTTCCTCGCCTTGTCAATCTTGTGACGTAAATTTCCCGCGAGTAACGCCATCAATACAGATGCAGCACAGCTCCACGAACGCACTATAGACAATAGACCGGTTCATGGTTTTTAATGTAAATGGCACTTGTGCAAGATAGTAGACCACAAAGCTTTGAATTTCCTGCCACCCTGGTAAATGAATACAGAGCTAAGTCAAATTAATCTGGAGTCATAGAAGTCCAACCTTAAATTTCTCTCCATCATTCTCTCTAATTCAGCTGTACATGGGAAATACAAACAATGGCTACGTTCTCTAAACTTATTCCGTAGAAAGTAAAAGAGAAAATTTAAAAAAAGACAAAGAAAAATACAACGAAGAAAGAATTTAAGAAGAGTTCAACCGTTTTAAAGATACGAATTGCAAGCGTACATCACCCCAAAAGTTAGTGGGTCAGGGGTGGGGTGAGATAGCGAATAGTGCGTTGATATCAAAGTATTTTATTTAGAACCCACAGAAGCCCTTATTTGATCATAAATCTGGTTAGATTTACCATGTTACTGTAACGGCACGAATCGAAGAAATTTGAGCGATATTTCACGTGTGAACTACATAGGTGGTTTCATGACATGGGATGTAATCTACTAGCTGTCAAGGAGACTCTTTTTTTTCTCTTGATACTCGGAGTTGATCGCCGACTCCGGAAATCCAGACCAATTTCCACGTACCAAAAAAATTTGGCAGGTTTTAATTCATGTAGATTGTTCTCGCTCGCCCCCCCCCCCCCCCCAAAAAAGGAAAAAGTTCTGCAGCCTACTTGAGCTACCCAACCTTGGTACATTCGTACAGTGTTTGTACTGGCCTAAAATTATCCGGGAGCAAACCTCTCATTCATCCCGAGTGCCTGCATTTTGTGTGTGTGTGTGTCGCTTGTAGTCTTTGCGTTTTATTTTCTTGTTTTTGAGCAGCAAAATATCCTTTAATTCTTGGAGATTGTACGCTGGGTATTAAAGTACGTAGAATCACGAGTACTACGTCCAATACGCATCCTCCCTAGCGGAAAGGCAATAAGTTCAAAAATAGATCGAGAATGAATGAAGGTGGAGCTAGGTGATGCAAGAAAGTGCGAAATAATTGAGCAAAAAGAAATCTTTGTCGGATAGCCCGTCGTAAGTTTGATTATGTTGTAATCAAACGAATAAACAAGGAAAGCGAGGTGAGCGCGAAAATCGCGAAACGCGCTTGTCCAGCCGGCTCACACTAGCGGTTCGATACGCGCGTTGTTCACTTTTCAACGCGGCAGGCAGACGATTCAATGCGGCAGGCGAATTCGCGCTCGCTCGCTTGTTCTTAGAGGAAAGAGAGACTGCTCATAGTCTATCGCTGGCAAAAAGTCTGGTCGAAAACGAATGCAACTTATCGGATATAAAACGATCTGGAGTGTAGGTTTTTGTCGAGAGTCGAGGGTCGAGGGTAATATGTCGAGGGTCGAGGGTAAAATGTCGAGGGTCGAGGGTAAAATGTCGAGGGTCGAGGGTAAAATGTCGAGGGTTGAAAAATGTCGGCGGGTTTTTTTTAATTATCATTTATTGTTTATATTTTTATCATTACCTTTTTAATTTTTTTTGTATCTAAAAATATTGATTTCGTCTACATTCAGGCTTTGAGTCTCTTGTCAAAAAAGCCAGAATTTTTAGGTCGTTTCTCCATTACATGTATTAAACAGTTTACATCAGTTTTGTATACGATTGAATACTTTCATTCGGTGAGCAGTATTCAGAAGATATCCAGATTTCACTTTCTAGTTGCCTGATACGGCACCGCAGCGAGGAAAATCATAATAACGGGCTGTATGCCCGGCAGCCAGGCACAGTCTCAAATACACTAAATGCTCTGCAGTCAAAAATGTTCACCAAATTTGCCCAGAAAGCCTTTCTAAAACCTCATGAAACTATTATATACTTGTTTAGAAATGTCAAGCGATTCCAAAAATTATTTTGGCTGTGTAGTTGATGGGATATTTTCGCGTGCGCATACTATGAAATCGCTATGACCTTGCACGGTTGGATAATTTTCTGCTCGGCCTCGCTGGCACTGCTAAGCTCATACAAACGGCTTGAGAGTATTATGCGCCGATCAATTCGAAACTTCAACATCCCCCCCCCCCCGGGCATACCCCGGGCATTTGACTTTGCATCGTGCCCGGGGATGGGGGAATTTGAACCTTGCGTTGGAAGGGTGGGGAATTTGAAACAGATTTATCTCTTGTTCTGACGTAATACGTTTGTGAGGTTTTTCGGTTTTTGCAGGGTTTGACGGATTTACAAGATAGAATTTCGCCTTTGTTAGTGAATATCTCTTTCAAGGGGTCTTTCAAAGAAGATTGAAGGTGTCATTACAGCATATCTCTCTCTGAAAGGCGTGTAAAGTGTTTGATTGAAGACGAAATTTGTCTTTGAGGAGAGGTAGTTCAGTACTAATTGGTGGGGTATTTGAACGGCTTTTTTGCCCCGAGGGGAGGGAATTTGAACAATCCAATCTTCAAAAGTTCAAATGCCGGGGGGGGGTTGCCCGGGGGGGGATGTTGAACTTTCGAATTGATCGGCGCATTAGATGTTCGTTTAGAAATGTCACGCGGTTCCAAAAAATCATTTTTGGTTTTTTAGTTGAAGAAATGTCTGAACCTGGCTCACTATAAATTCGCTATGTTATTGCCACTTAGAAAATTTTTGCCCAGACTGCCGGGCATGGTCTCAAATGGACTAAATGCCCGGCAGTCGAAAATTTTAAAAGAAATTCTACTTAAAAGCTGACATTGAGAGAAACATCGAATACTCTCAAGCAGGTGAATATGCAGATACAAATTTCCGACTGCCGGGCATTTAGTCTATTTGAGACCGTGCCCGGCAGTCTGAGCAGAAATTCATCGAAGTGTCAATTACATAACGAATTTATAGTGAACCCAGGCTCAGACATTTCTTCAGCTAAAAAACCAAAATGATTTTGGAATCGCTTGACACTTCTAAACGACTCTCAAGCCGTTTGTATGAGCTTAGCAGTGGAAATTCTGTAACACTAATTTCCGACTGCGGATCAACTGCCCAGGAGGCTATAGTGGGCTATACGGCGGGGTGGCTCCGCCCGAAAGGGGTGCCCTTTTAAGGTTGCAGTATATTAAAGGGTAGGGAAAATTGCCATTTTAGCATACAAAAGGGTTACAAAATCAGCTGCAAAGAGGACGAAATGGTTGCTAAGGCGAAGTATATCAAAGCGTGCCACATTTTTGCAGAAATGATTACGCAACTGAATCAGAACGACTGAAAACCTGGGAAAAACGTGGCGATTATAGGAAATTCTATTGTTTTGGCTTATACTTGAGAAAGGGACGCAATATTGCTCTAGGTATATAGAAGGGGTACCATTTTGGTAAACATGAGTATATTAAAGGGTAAGGGTTTGAACCTCCGGGCGGAGCCTCCCCGTATAAAACTTTATTGATTACCCCCCCCCCCCCCCGGATCAACTGCCGGCAAGGCCGACCTAAAAATTTTTAGTGTCAAGGTCATAGTGATTTCATAGTACAATGTATGCGCACGCGAAAATATCCCATCAACTACACAGCCAAAATAATTTTTGGAATCGCTTGACATTTCTAAACAAAGATATAATAGTTTCATGAGGTTTGAGAAAGGCTTTCTGGGGAAATTTGGTGAAACTTTTTGACTGCAGGGGATTTGGTGTATTTGAGACTCGGCTGCCTGGCATATAGCCACAGCGTTATTTTGTCTATTATGAACTTCCTCGCTGCGATGCCTTATCAGACCACTATCTGAACGCCTGGAGCAGGTTACTTATCAGACAACTAGAAAGTGAAATCTGGATATCTTCAGAATACTGCTAACCGCAGTATTCAATCTTATTATTCAACTGCATTCAGTAGAGTACAAATAACATCCAAAACGAGTACAAATATCCCACGGTATTTGTACTCCAGAAGACCGGTTTGACAGGTTTTCTACAAATGCCACGTCAGGCATTAGGCTTACAAGGTGAACGATGAAAAAATGGCCGAAACGGTCGTTTTCCGGAAGAAAACAATGAATGCTTACCAAATTTTGAGGTTTTTAACGAAAACGAGATCCTCGAGACAAGCAATGACCTAGACGACAGTGAAATTTCTTTATTTATTGAAGAAAATCGAAACGTACTAAAATACAACAGAAAAGACAAAAACTGACCTCAAGTCCGTTAAAGAAACAAGGGCCATTGAAGAAATTCCCGCCGAGAAACTTAACAATCTTTTATGTCATTTGTTTGTCAAAGTCAGGAAACGGAACCCATCTTTCCTCAGGAGCTGTCTTCAACAAATGCACAATTGTTGTCGGTCAGAAATCTCCACCGCTATCTCTTCCAAAACGACCCGTGGTTAGTGATTCGAACGAAGATGACTGAGCTTGGAGTGCTGTTTAACTTTGTTTGACTTGACTTTCGAGTTCTGTTTGTTCTGTCGAGTTCTTTCTTTTCGTAGTCTCTTGTATTTTGACTCGCCCTACGGGCTCGCCAAAATACGGCGCGACTCGTAAAAATATCCCACGATACTACACACTAAACCGTCTAATAAGATATATGTATACAAAAATGTTAACTGTTGTATAATGCAGAAAAGACCTAAAAATTCTGGGTTTTTGGACAAGAGACTCAAAGCCTGAATGTAGACGAAATCAATATTTTAAGATACAAAAAAACTATTATAAAAAGTAATAATAAAAAATATGAACAATAAATGATAACAAATAAATTGCCGACATTTTTGAACCCTCGACATTTTACCCTCGACCCTCGACATTTTACCCTCGACCCTCGACATAATACCCTCGACCCTCGACTCTCGACAAAAACCGACACTCAGCGACCTGGACACCGCGGGAAGTGAAATATAATACCGCTGCAAGCGGATATATCTGTTATCTTGACCTTGGTTACCGACCTAAACCAAACGAGAAATCCATGTCGAGGGTCGCGGGTAACTTTTTTTCGCAATTTTTTTTAATTAATAAGGAAAAATTAAACCGAATTTAACTAAAATAATTAAATATAATAAATGAAAAAAGAAAACTTAAACCTACGTTAACCATTTTAAAGATACGGATTGCACGTGGACAGGAGTAATGTGCTCCTGACGTGGACATTAGATCTTTTTATACGGGGACATCGCCCCAAAACATAGTGAGTGGGAGGTGGGGTGAGATAACGAATAGCACGTGGACATCCCAGTTTGTCTTTAAAAGCCTGATTAGTTTTCAAAGAATTACATTTAGAACCCACAGAAAGCCCATATTCGATCATAAATCTGGTTAGATTTTTCGTGTTAGGGGAGTCGCGAGGATTTAAAAAAAGAGTGGTCACGATTTCCGGTGTCGGCACAAAATCGATATTTGAAGGCGCTTTCCCCTACAGCAGTTTTTTGCTCGATTCGAGAATATGGATTCCCCTTTCAAAATGTGACAAAAAAACCAAAAAGCGCGATGTTTTTATAGCTGGTTTCACAACATGGTGTGTAATCCAACTGTCAAGATCCAAATACTGTACTACAACGCAACGAAATTGCTGTGGTTCTAAAGAGGATACATGATATTCATGCAAATATCAATTTCTAATTATCTTTCACATAAACAAAGGAGTTGATCACCGACACCGGAAATCGCGACCAGGTACCGTGTATCATGAAAATTGCGCAGTTTTTACTTTTCGGCGGTTTTTGGCTGGTTGTTCTCGATCCGCAAAAATCGAATCGAGCAAAAAACTCAGTCATATTCGTGTCGTACGGAAGAAAAAAGCAATAACTTTTTGACGGAGAACTGAAAATTTATTTTCAAATGCGAAGCTACATATAGCACCACGTGCATGTCATTGCATTGTCCAGGCCAATCAAATTTTGTCGGAATGCTTTGAGATCCTTTGACTGATTTATACCAGGTACGGCAGATAAAGTGATAATTCTTTATCTGACTATAAAGGCTACACCTTCACATGTTCTTTTTTTTGGAAATAGCTGTACATAGTAAAGATTCGGTGAGAATTACAAGATATTTTGGTTGGAAAACACATTCACTCATGTTCTAGGTGCCGCATGGTCAAAATATAAAAAACAATGGGTTTGATCCAAAGGTACGACCCTTGCGTTTTCTTTGTAAAACCGCGATTTTATAACTCTCACAAAAATGTTCTCTTTTGAAATGTGCGCTCCTCTCAAAATGCTGGAAGCACTCTTTTTCAGGATTGTCTGAGTGCAAACAAAACTTTCATTGGCGGAACAAAAAAAAAAAAGAAACTTGACTCAAATATTGTTTACAGCAACAACAACAACAAGCTTTATTACCAAATAGAAAAAGGAAAAAAAATTAAACTTTACAATGTAATATATTAATACAAAAATAGGTAATGTTTACTCAGGATAACTAAAAAGCTAATCGAGCTGAGTAAAACTAAGTGATGTTTAAGTACAGAGGTAGGTTGGCACTAAAGCTTGGTGAAAGCAATTAATTAGTCAATTACAGGAAACAAAGGATTATCGCTCCTTTTCAAAGTCTGTAGCTAGCCCGACATGGTCCGTTTCCAGAAGTTGTTCTACAATTACATTCTCAGCATTCTACGTCGGTAGGAAAATAAAACGAAAGCAAGCTTGTTGAGAACTAGGGTAGTATTATGTCACATGCAATGTGAAGACACAAGACAAATAGAGACTCAGCACTCCAAGCAGCCTCGCTATTTTAAATAAACGGCTGCCTCGAGACTTGTGTTCCAGTGCTCTTATTTAAAGGCGCCAAGTCCCGCTCGTCATCCTGGGTTGTCATTCACATTTCTCTTATTTGATCAACATAATCGTAAACATTTACCTGCCATCTTTCACACAACAAGATCACCAAACAGCCAAAACAGACTTTTGGTGGTTTGAACCGTAACGCATATGGACTAATCAAATTGATAAACGAATACTCCATATTGCCGCAGCAATAAAAAAAAAGAAAGGCCAACAACGCAATAAAACTTTCATAATCCAGAAAATTTCTTTCCAACATCTCGAATTATTTCGCATATTCAGAAGCTATTAGTTTATCAGAAGCCCACCACAATTAACCCTAATAACTAAAGAAAAGGCCATAAACAACTAAGTGTGTGGACTCAAACTTATGACAACGAGTACGAAGTACCCTAGATTACAACGCGAGATGCGAGAGATGAAAGCGAGAACGATATGTTGAATGTGTCGCTCCCCTTTAAATTATTTCGTTCTTACTAACTTACGTGCGAGAATCTATTTTCGTTCATATTTAATAAAAATGAAAGTAAAACAACACAAGTTTTGTAATAAAAATGTTATTTTTTCGCTGAGCGTTGCGAAATTATTTTGCATAGCCGAGGTATCATCATGAGCGACAAAAATTTTAATTACAACCTATACGGTCAGCACGATTTTAAGTAAGAAAAGTGAGCAAAACATTCAAAGTCGTTGTCATCGGCTTTCATGGTGTTCAATAGATTCTGGGATCTCTTGCGTTCATTTTATGAGGGCCGCATGTTTTGGTTAATGGCTCGCATGCCTCGCATGGCTCGCACTTTGATAGTGCATCCCCAATTTTAAATATAAAGTAATTTTCAAGTTAAAATCGTGCTGCGAGTGGCAACGCGCCAAGTAGCTTTTTCAAACCGTGGTAACGGCTTTCGTAAATATTTTGATAATAGACCTCTGAAACAGGTTATACTGACAGACAGCACGAAATATAATCCCCATGCGAGCATATTTTAGCCATTTTTGAAATTATAATATCCTTCTTACCTTGAGATGTTAACGGTTCCTTGTGTTCACATCTCCGCTGTGTCTGAAGTCAGTCCATCGGAGGCGCAACAACGCTTTTTATTATCTGGGAGGAATCAAAAGTACTTAAGTTTAGTGACTAGGATCAACTCAGACATTTCCAAAATACGATGATTCAAAACGCCTGGATCGCTAATTTAACAACCCAGGTAAATAAAAAAACAAATAATTTCTTATTAGCTGAATATCTGAAAATTCCATTCCTAAGTTTTCGGGTGATGTATCGTTGTAATTAAGATGTTTCAGTGAAAGGACAGTAGAAAACCAGCGTAACTGATTTAAGACCAGGAGAATGGCGAAATAGACTCCTACGGCGTTAAAATGGTATGGTCTATTTAGTCGGTTATTCAGTGCGTATGGACAGAAAGTAAATACTAATACTAGCGAGAAGTAAATAACTGCTTACCGTTTTAGACCGAAATATAGGTTCCTGATCAAGAAGATATCCCAAAAGAGCAATTTTTAGAAACAAGTTCCTTAGTGTAAACGACGTTGAAGGACGTGGTCATATCACCGCGTGGCTTATGAAAAGTGAGATGCTTGTTTTCACTCTAATTGACAATGAGTCGTCTGATACTGCAAAAAGGGGCGTAGAAGAGGTTTACCAGATACAGATGTCATACTATTTGGATCCCTGTCAATAAAGGTGTCTATTTGCGTTTATCATGTTTATTGCATTCTCGTGCGTCAATACCAATCGACGTTGACCATGGTGACCTCCATGCGAGAAAGAAACCTAAATTTTTTTCCGGCAACCCGCCTTTCAGTGTGTGTCAGTGAGCCAGGAAGTGGGCGCTGTGTATCATTTTCCAGCAAAAGTTGTTTCAGAAGAAAAAAACGTCACCAAGCAATCATTTCCTAATTAATTCCCAGCAAATTGTTTATTTTGATACGTTACTTCTCAGCCAGCATCATGCTGCATGCGGAGCGGGTATTTTGTATATCGGCTCCACTGAGCACTCCTGTACAAAGCTATACACAGGTATACATGGCTACACTGACACAGCTATACAAATCTGCATACAGCTATACATGGCTACACACAGCTATACATGTTGAGGTCAACAAATCACAGGCAAAAACGATAAGCAAATCCACCGTACGTTTCTTCCACAATAGACTTCAGTTGTTTTTGTTCTTGTTATTGGTTAATAAAGTTGTATTTTGCTGCTTCTTTGTGTCATGTCACCATATCAATCATAAAAAAAATATTTCATGGGTCTGCGTTTTGAAATTTTTAGGTGTCCGCGTCCGGTTGCACAGTCCTACATGGCTATACACAGCTATACATGGTTGTACACCGTCATATATGCTATACACAGCCACACATGGCTATACACAGCCATATATGCTATACACAGCCGTACATGCCTATACAGAGCAATACATGGCTATACATAGCAATACACAGTTTTACATAGCAATACACAGCCCTACATGGCTCTACACAGTCCTACATGATTATACACAGCCATACATGGCTATACATGGCTATACATGGCTATACACAGCCATACATGACTATACACAGCCCTACATGGCTCTACACAGTCCTACATGGCTATACACAGTCCTACATGGCTCTACACAGCTATCCACAGCTATACACAGCTATACATGGCTATACACAGCCATACATATCTACACACAGCTATACACAGCTATACACAGCTATACATGCAGGCTATACACAGCTATACATAGCTCTACACGGCTATACACAGCCTTCATGGCTATACACGGCCCTACATGACTATACACAGTCCTACATGGCTGTACACAGCTATACACGGATATAAATACTATACACAGCTATACATAGCTATACACAGCCCTACATAGCTATACACAGCCCTGCATAGCTATACACACCTACTACACATAGCAATAAACATCCCTACATGGCTATACACAGCCATATATGGCTATACACAGCTATACATAGCTCTACACAGATATACACAGCCACACATGGCTATACACAGCTATACATGGCTATACACAGCGATACATGGCTGTACACAGCTATACATTGCTATACACAACTATACATGGATATACACAGCTATACATGGCTATACACAGCTATACATAGCTATACACAGGTATACATGGCTATACTGACACAGCTATACATATCTGTATACAGCTATACATGGCTACACACAGCTATATATGGCTATACAAAGTCATATATGGCTATACACAGCTATACATGGCTATACATGGTGGGCACTATTGAGGTCAACAAATCACAGGCAAAAACGATAAGCAAATCCACCGTACGTTTCTTCCACAATAGACTTCAGTTGTTTTTGTTCTTGTGATTGGTTAATAAAGTTGTATTTTGCTGCTTCTTTGTGTCATGTCACCATATCAAACATAAAAAAAATAATTTCATGGGTCCGCGTTTTGAAATTTTTAGGTGTCCGCGTCCGGTTAATAAAAGTTTCAGTGACTGACGTATGTACATACCATTACCATACATTTGTTACTCTGAGTTCGAACCACTAATTTTAACGAAGACAGCTGAAGTCAGTGACGTGCACAAATTGCAGAAAACCATCATTAGTCACATAATTGGTACAAAGTGTTGTAACGTCTTGACAGTGTACCAAAATGACTCGGACTCGGACTATTATTGAACGAATGGATTCCCTTTGGACGTGCGTGTGTACTCTGATAATGAACACACAGATGACTTCAAAATGTGGAAAAAACACAGAAGTACGCTAGGAGCCGTGCGTACTGTAATAACAAACTCCTCTACTTAAAAAAAGACGGGTTCTCGTAATGGGTCTTTGTTTTTGTAGAGGGTCTTCGTTTTCGTAATTACGGAAACGAAGAACCACTCTTTTTTAACTAGAGGAGTTTGTTTTTACAAATATTACACACGACTCCTAGCAATTCGAATTTTTCATTGTGCGGACTTTTAAAAAGTCTACATCTTGTAATGGTTCT
This sequence comes from Siderastrea siderea, assembly GCA_964030785.1. Taxonomy (NCBI): domain Eukaryota; kingdom Metazoa; phylum Cnidaria; class Anthozoa; order Scleractinia; family Rhizangiidae; genus Siderastrea; species Siderastrea siderea. The sequence goes on along the minus strand of OZ034976.1, from coordinate 34,816,177 downwards.
TGTTTTTGTTTTCTTCATTTGAAAATCAGTAATATAAAAAATACAAATTGAAGGTGAGTGAATCCACAACACTTTGACTTCCTGTGCGAATTATAGCGGTAAACGGAAGCTTAACAACACAGTTTTGTGTTACTTTCAAATGCCCGTTTAGATATCTTCTTGCCATTATATTACTCTGTCTGTTTTTCGCTTCCCTCTGGTTAAAAAAGAGGGGGTCTTCGTTTCCGTAATGGGTCTTCGTTTTCGAAAGGGGTCTTCGTTTTCGTAAGGGTCTTCGTTTTCGTAATGGATCTTCGTTTTCGTAAGGGTCGTTTTCGTTTTCGTAATGGGTCTTCGGGTCTTCGGGTCTTCGTTTTCGGGGTCTTCGTTTTCGAAACTAACGACAGACAGTTGCTGCTGTGATTCCTATTGTTCAGCTCAGCCTGCCCTACCAAGCACTACGGCGTCTTTGATGTTGTTGCCGATTTTCAAAGTTTTTGCGAACCGGAAAGATTAGGGTCGCACCAGGAAAATTACGATGTTGATAGATTTTCACTGCAAAGTCAATGAACTTTCGCAAAAATTTGCCAAGTGCGACCCATGGCTGATAAAATAATATCGCCGGGTACATAAGGGAACGTTTGTTGTCGATAGATCTGAGGCAAGGGAGATCAACTTACTTTTGATTGACGTATCCACTGCTCTCACAATTTCAGGAATTTCCTGCCCACTCAGGCCCACTTAGTGAATGAATCTGGACAAGATTTGTTGCAGAGCAGATTTTGACTCGCCTTGTGAAAATGTTCCAAGCGATTCCACCGTAATCGTTAAAACCACCAAAATTTTTCCACTGCACCAAGAATATCGGTAGCTACGAAGGCTAACTCTTATCTCCTTCATTGGCACTTTCACAATGTCTGCTTAATATCTTGTTAACTGTGAAACTAACTGTCATTCAAGTTCACTATTGACACGTTTTCATCAAATCATATTACTTATTTTTTGGTAACAACGGCGTATTGTTTTGTTTTCACAACTTACAAACACGTGTAAGATCGTGTACACTCTGAGTGCATTTCACTCCGTTGAAAATGGCGGAAGGATCACAAAACTCCGAAGCGGGGCCTTCCCAGGAAAAAAAAGACGCCGAAATCGATGTGGGCCTGTTGAGAAAGATGGTGCGATAGGGTACTACAAGAATTGTACTTTTCAGGCCCTTACAAACTTCAGTATTGCCTGTAAAGGCTTTGTTTCATCTGGAAGTGCAGTTGAGGGACATCTGATTGAAGTAATTCCGGCTAGCTGCCAATGTCTTGACGGAGGCTCCTCTAAAAGGTATGGGTTGAGCTAAGTTATTCACTTGTTTTAACTAGGTATATTCACTGGTTCTGGCTCCCTTATATGTTGTTAAGTTTTCACTAATTGGAGCCTGTTCTTAACCATCAGCTCCACTCATTACCTCACCCTAAGAGAGATGTCCTCGCAGCTGTCCATTTTCGCAAAACTTGTAGCTTTCAATTGTTCCTTTGGGGAGAGTCTTAACGATTCTCTGAACCGCATGAAAAATATCTAACCTGACTGACACATGTGGAAAGTAACGGTGGTAAAAATTTTTTACATGGCAACAGTCATCCACTATAATCATCTCCAACTTATCCCCAGAAATGGTAAGCCTCTCTTTAAGGTCAAGAACTAGGTCATCAATTTCATCTAGGCTTGTTGACCTAGTGAGACGCCACATCAATACTTCGCCATTTTCATTTAGTCCAACGTATAGATTCTGAAATTGGTTCACAAACGCAGAATCAGAACCTCGAATAATCCCAATGTGCTTACTTACTTTAAAGGTATGGTCACAAGACAAAATGCGCCAATGCGTAGACAAAAAGAAATTGTCAATCGATGCTTTGATCTGTTCATAATAGGACAGAAATATCTGCATCAACTTGTCATTTCCCGGACTTGAAAACAATGGGCTTGCATGAAACGAGGCCGTAGGGTCAGTTCCATGTATGCGATAAAAGGCGCGATAGTTAATGTCGAGTATAGATTTTGTTATATCGAGGAAGCTGTGCCCCATGGTCAAGGACGCTATTAGGTAATCAAGCAGGCGGTTTGAACAAGCAGATCTGTGCGACATTCTAAACGGAAAGGAATCCTTTATTGGACTTGGTAACACATCCAAAATTTCCTTAGAGGCAGACAGGAACCTATCGCCACGAGGACAAACATAGGAAGCTTGAACTAAAATGATGTTGCCCTCCAAATCATGCACAAGACGCGGGTTGTATGTATTATCACTAACAACACAGGATGTCCATCTGTCGAATGTTAATTGACAACGATGAACAGGACATTGTATCTGTACACCGTTATGCTGTAGAGGGCACCAAATGAAGATTTTTGGCAGGCGTCGCGAATTCTCCAAGCCAGTGTTGATCACAGAATCGTAACGATAATGATCCAAACAGGCAGTATACTCTTCTAATACCTGATCCAGTAGCTTTTGCTCCTCTTCAGAGAACCAAACTCCTCGCCCAAATGAAAACAAAGAACACAGAACCAACAGAAGTACACAGAACGGACATAGATATTCATCTCTACGATGACCACGAGTGTCCGAAAGATGCATGAAGACGTGGGAAAAAGCTGGCCTAGTTCCTAGGCCTCTATATCTTGTCGCGGTCGAACCGTTTCGCGTCACGTGGTCCAATCTCGGATACGTCACCGAAATGGATTGACCGTGAAGGCCTGGGAAAAAGCCACACAGAAATTAGGCAAGGAAAAAGCCACCGGGACTCTACATTCAACCGACAGGTGCTGCTGGTTGGCAATAGCCTTCAAGGCACCTGTGCATGCCTGCCCTATGTGGAACTCTGATCAAAAGAGGGCGACACGTTTGATATGTGGCCCGCTAAGAAGTTTGCGGAAGGCTGCAGCTATGTATAGCCAGGAGCCCATAAGGGTTGTGGGCTCCTGGTATAGCTGTGTATAGCTATGTATAGCTGTGTATGGCCATATATAGCTGTGTATAATAATAATAATAAAAATTTTAATAATTTAATAATAATAATAATAATAATAATAATAATAACAATAATAATAATAATAACAATGTATTTATTCATCGGATGAAAATAGGTATCAGATGTTACAATAGAAATTATTTAAAATTATTTATATGCGCAAAAATACAATATATAAGTGAACTAAATTCTAAAATTCTAAAATCTAATATTTAAATAGCTAGGTTATACTTAAAAAGTAATCTATTACACTGTATTAGAAAAGCTATCTGTACATTGTAAAACGTTCTGTACTTATAGAAGGTCTTATACTGGATCTATTTCTAAGGCACTCCAATGAATCTTTACACCTAGCAAGCAGACTATGTGACGGATGGTCACTACGTTTAAGTTTGTCAAAAAGGCGGCGGTCACTATTTTCCAAGAGCTCAAAGATGCTTGTGGCATCTTTTTAAAAAGTTTTGCACAGCGGTGAGGTCAGAAGCACTAGCTGCAAAAACTGAAAGGCCATACAGTATTATAGGGAGCACAATCGCATTAAGAACGCTGATCTAATTCGCCCTGTGTGTATTCTTCCTTACACAGGCCTGTAATTATAAATAAACATTTGCTGGCTTCATGAAGCTTTGCCTTAACATGCAAGCTAAACTAACAATTACTTTGTATTGTGACTCCCAGTATGGAGATACAACTATACTGCATGATATCATAATGGGCTCCTGGTTATACTGTATAACATTGGATAGGCTGTAGGGTTGCCTTTCTTATGCAAGAGTAATTGCATTTACAAGTGTTACAGTGCACACTATTTGCGTGAGTCAGGACAATGCAATGCCCGATACATCAGGTAAATCTCTAGAGATCGTAACTAAGACTGTAGAATCATCTGCATATTTAAATAAAGATATCTCTTCGTGTCCAACTATTTCCAAATCATTCAGGAATAAGTTGAAAAGGTATGGGCCACTAACACTACGACTGCGTTGTACCTTTGTACCCCTGTATAGCTATGTATGGCTGTGAGTGTGGAAGCGAACGAAATGAGGGTGGTACATGCACTGTTTGTGAAGAATGTGCTGAAATTTTAGTTTGTGCTAGGGATCAGAAACTTACAGATGTTTTACTTAGAATTTTAAAGCCTTCATTATTCTGGATATCCTGGCCAATAATTGCTTAAAAGCTGACTGAGCTAACACAAAATAACAAGCAGTGACCCGTCGTCGCTACATGATTCTAGATTAATTTTCTGAGCGAGCACTGACCAAAAAAGTTGTTTCAAACCGGTTAATTGGGGCAGCTAAATAGACAGGGACCGTGCGGCCTATTTTAGAGTGGTGGGCTAATTGGTGATCGCTCGTGTGAAGCAGGTGGGGGGAAACCTCACGCAAAAACTTTCTCTTTTCAAGTAATTAGCAATGCATCTAGAGCAGCCAAGTGTGATAAAAGTTGTCAGTTAAAACAGTCCCAAAATAATGCTCCTTGACAGGTTCTTTGGTCGGCTCTACTCGAAAGATGAAACCGGCAAGCTATGAACCTTATCGTATTCGCATTTTTAAAGATCTCAAACATGAAAACATTTTCCTTTAAAAAAACTTGTACAAGCAGACCTGTAGAATATTAAATCACTACTGAGTTTAGTATCATGAAACATACATTTCTACCAAAGTCAGTCCGTAGCGGCCTAATTAAGGACTGAACGCCTTATTTGTTATCGATAGAACTGAGGAAATGATATCTTTTGGCAGCTATATATCCTAGACGAAACGTTTACATTTGTAGAGTAGCTTGAAAAAGTAACGGTCGTAATGTATAATGCCCGGACAACACAAGAACAAAAGTCGACTAAAGTCCAAACTCTTCAACAACAGGAAAGAGTCAATGACAGTACGCGCAGAGCGGTTAATGGCCCGACAAGAGCGAGAGCGACAGTTTCAACTTCCATCGATTCAAGTGACTTGAAAAAGTCTGAACAGGTCCAGACTCTTCGAGATTTCCATAGAGCGCGTGAGAATTTCAACTAATCAAGCCAAATGAAGGAAAGGCGATTTCAACACGGAGTTAGAGTATTCAGTTCCTGTTTGGTCTAAATTAAAAATTATATTTAACTGGGTAAACTGAGAACTGATTAATCCTGAAACAAAAAAATTGTCCAACTTGTTCATTTATTTTTTAATGGCACCAAAAAGGGAAACAGGGGTTAAAGCCCCCCTCAGCCCACCCCTCGCGCGGTCCCTGATAGGAAAGACCGCAAACAATAAATAAATTATTACAAAGAACAGCATATTTCAAGAGAAGGGATAGGGAAAACAAACGCAGTGTATAGCTGTGTATAGCCATATATAGCTGGGTATAGCCAAGTATGGCTGTCTATAGCCAACTGTCAACTCTCATAACACACTGCACAATTCTCAAATTGGATTTCTACCTGAAAATCGTACAGCTGATCATGTCCTCACACTGAGAACTTTGTAGATTTCAAAAAAGCTTTTGACTCGGTCTGGCATGACGAACTCTTATTCAAATTATTGTAAATTAATGTTGGAGGTTGTTTTTACAATTTAATAAAGAGTTTGTATTCCAACTCCTCATGCCAGTCAATAAAAATAGGACACATTCAAACAAGATCCTTTCAATACGCAAGAGGGGTACGCCAAGGTTGTGTATTAAGCCCGCTGTTATTCAATCTCTTTATCAATAACATACCATACTCATTCGAAAATACTTTATCTGATCCGTTCGTTTTACCAAATGGCAGAAAATTAAATTCACTTTTTTACGCGGATGATTTAGTAATATTGTCAAGATCTAAAACAGGGTTGCAAACTTGTCTTAATAGATTATCAGCTTCCTATTGCAATTCCTGGATGTTAAGTATCAATCCTAAAAGACCAAAGTTATGATTTTTCAGAAACGTGCTAAGAAATGTACTGAGCCTAGTTTTCACATAGACAATGAAATCATTGAAATCGTTCAAAACTATACCTACCTAGGTACGTTAATCTCTTCGACGGGTAACTTTTCAATGGCACTTGACAAGTTGAAAGAGAAGGTCCTCCACGCTCTTTTTAGTCTTAGAAAACATACGAATATAAGCAAATTGTCTCCAGTCCTTGCAAATAAAATCTTTGAGGTGACGATCTCTCTAATTTTAACATATAACAGCGAAATCTGGGGTGTCTATGTAAAACCTGATTTCAAGTCTTGGGACAGTTCGCAGATTGAAAAACTCATCTTCAGTTCTACAAACGTAAGTAAGTAATAAAGTAAGTAATAAAGTATCAAATATGGCATGTAGAGCTGAACTTGGAAGATTTCCTCTTAATATAGCTATTAATCAGAAAATAATTAATTACTTTTTATATCTTCATAATAAGGGGAATGACTCTATTGTTAAACAGATCTTTTTAATGTCGGCAGATCTATATTCCTCTGGTAAAAGTAGTTTCTACTCTAGTGTTATGAGGATGTCTGAATACTATAATTTGCCTGATTTTGACCCCAATGTCTTAAATAAATCTAAGATCAAACACTATATAAGCCTAATGCAACACAAATATATCCTACACTGGCGACATACTATTCAACACTCGAAGAAACTAGAATTTTATATCACTTTTAAAAACGAATACACACCTTCTTGTTATCTAGAACTTACAAGCAAGGTAAATAAAAGGAAAGAATAAGTGAAATTCAGAATAGGTAACCACAAACTAATGATTGAAACTGGTAGATATAGTCAAATCCCGACTGAGTTAATAGACTTTCCCCTACTTGCGGATCTAATCAAATTGAGGATGAAATTCACTGACTTACTTTTTCACTGTCCTAAATACTCAATTTTTAGAGACAGGTTTTACAGGAAACTAGAGTATCACCTACCATATATAAAACGATTGTCTACATTGAAAGCTACCAAAGAATTAATGAATTCTGATAATTATTTTGTAAACATTCAATTGCTGAGATTCATTCTATCATACTTAAATTTACGCAATAATTTATTATCAATTCAGACTGACGTTACTTAATTCTTATCTCCTTATATAATTATTACATTATAAGTTCTTTTTGTTGAGTTGTATGCTTTTGCAATACTGTAATAAGTTATAGTCATGCAAATAAAGCTATTGTTGTTATAGCCATGTATAGCTGTTTATAGCTGTGTATAGCCATGTACGTGTATGGCTGTGTATAGCTGTGTATTGTTATGTATAGCTCTGTAGAGCTAAGTATACCTGTGTATAGCCACGTATGTCTGTGTATAGCCATGTATAGCTGCTTATAGCTATGTATGTCTGTGTATAGCCATGTATATCTGTGTATGTCTGTGTATAGCCATGTATATCTGTGTATAGCTATGTTTGGCTCTTTATAGCTGTGTATAGCCATGTAATAATAATAATAATAATAATAATAATAATAATAATGGTTTATTAACGAAATCAACAGGGTGGCTCTTCCTTCGTTAAAACTCACACACTATTTACACTAAACAAATTGTGATAGCCATGTATAGCTGTTTATGACCAAGCATGCCTGTGTATAGCCATGTATAGCTGAGTATAGCCATGTGCAGCTGTTTATAGCTATGCATGCCTGTGTATAGCCATGTATATCTGTGGATAGCTATGTATGGCTGTGTATAGCCACGTTTATAGCTGTGTATAGTCATCTAGAGCTGTGTATAGCCATGTATAGCTCTGCATAGCTCTGTATACCTCTGTATATCCATTTATAGCTGTGTATAGCCATGTGTGGCTATGTGTAGTCGCGTATAGCAATGTATAGCTGTGTATAGCTATTTATGGCTTTGCATTGCTGTGTAGAACCATGTATAGCTGTGTACAGCCATGTATAGCCGTGTATAGCTGTGTATAGCTATGTATATCTGTGTATTGCCATGTGCTGCTGTTTATAGCTATGTATGCCTGTGTATGGCTGTGTATAGTCATGTATAGCTGTGTATAGCTATGTATGGCTATGTATAGCTGTGTATAGACATGTATAATCATGTATAGCGGTTTATAGCCATGTATAGCCATGTATAGCTATGTATAGCTGTGTATGAATATGTATAGCTGTGTATATCTACGTATACCAATGTATAGCTGTGTAATAAATGTAAAGAAGATCCTCGCAGTTATTAACGCAACTTATGCAGTTGCGAAAAGAAAGCCTGAAAAAATCAGGCTTGCTGGGATTCGAACCCTGACCTCTGCGATACCGGTGCAGCGCTCTAACCAATTGAGCTAACAAGCCAACTGGGAGCTGGTCATTAAATTGGTTCGTAATATACCCGGGAAAGATGAAGATGAAATTATGAATAGATGAAATTCATATATTTGAACTGCGGAATGAAGAAATAAATGTAAAGAAGATCCTCGCAGTTATTAACGCAACTTATGCAGTTGCGAAAAGAAAGCCTGAAAAAATCAGGCTGCTTCCGCAGTTCAAATATATTTCATCTATTCATAATTTCATCTTCATCTTTCCCGGGTATATTACGAACCAATTTAATGACCAGCTCCCAGTTGGCTTGTTAGCTCAATTGGTTAGAGCGCTGCACCGGTATCGCAGAGGTCAGGGTTCGAATCCCAGCAAGCCTGATTTTTTCAGGCTTTCTTTTCGCAACTGCATAAGTTGCGTTAATAACTGCGAGGATCTTCTTTACATTTATTTCTTCATTCCGCAGTTCAAATATATGAATTTCATCTATTCATAGTATAGCTGTGTATAGCCATGTAGGGCAATGTATAGCTGTGTATAGCCATGTATAGCTGTGTATAGCCATGTTTAGCCATGTATAGCTGTGTATGGCTATGTATAGCTGTGTATAGCTATGTATGGCTATGTATATCTGTGTATAGACATGTATAGCTGTGTATAGCCATGTATAGCTATGTATAGCTGTGTATGAATACGTATAGCTGTGTATATCCCCGTATAGCAATGTATAGCTGTGTATAGCTATGTATGGCAATGTATAGCTGTGTATAGTAGACATGTCTTCTAGCCATGTATAGCTGTGTATGGCAATGTATAGCTGTGTATAGCTATGTATGGCAATGTATAGCTGTGTACAGCCATGTCTAGCCATGTATAGCTGTGTATGGCTATGTATAACTGGGGTTTACCTCGGTGTAAGAACCTGACAAGATTTTCTTTGTTTGTTAGCTTTTGTTTTGCTGTAAGGTATTGTTTAAAATGTTTTTGTTTCCTTTGTTTTACGTCATCCGTGAGTTTCACAGGTTCTTACACCGAGGTAAAGCCTATAACTGTGTATAGCTATGTATGGCTATGTATATCTGTGTATAGCATGTATAGCTGTGTATAGGGATGTATAGCTATGTATAGCTGTGTATAGCCATGTATACCATGTATAGCCATGTATGGCTGTGTATAGCCATGTATAGCTGCATATCGCTATGTATGGCTATTTATAGATGTGTATAGAATGTATAGTCATGTATAGCCATGTATAGCTGTGTATAGCTATGTATGGCTATGTGTGGCTGTGTATAGCCATGTATAGCCATGTATAGCTGTGTATAGAATGTATAGTCATGTAAAGCTATCTATAGCCATGTATAGCTGTGTATAGCCATGTATAGCCATGTATAGTCATGTATATCCATGTACCGCTGTGTATAGCCATGTATAGCCATGTATAGCTGTGTATAGCTATGTATGGCTATGTATAGCTGTGTATAGATAGTCATGTATAGTCATATAGAGCTGTGTATAGAAAGTATAGTCATGTATAGCTATGTATATCATGTATAGCCATGTATAGCTGTGTATAGCTATGTATGGCTATATATGGCTATGTATAGCCATGTATAGCCATGTATAGCTGTGTATAGCATGTATAGTCATGTAAAGCTATCTATAGTCATGTATAGCTGTGTATAGCCATGTATAGCCATGTATAGTCATGTATATCCATGTACCGCTGTGTATAGCCATGTATAGCTGTGTATAGCTATGTATGGCTATGTCTAGCTGTGTATAGTCATGTATAGTCATGTATAGCTGTGTATAGCCATGTATAGCCATGTATAGTCATGTATATCCATAGCCATGTGTATAGCCATGTCTAGCCATGTATAGCTATGTATAGCTATGTATGGCTATTTATAACTGTGTATAGTCATGTATAGTCATGTATAGCTGTGTATAGCCATGTATAGCCATGTATAGTCATGTATCCTCATGTACCGCTGTGTATAGCCATGTATAGCCATGTATAGCTGTGTATAGTTATGAATGGCTATGTATAGCTGTGTATAGCCATGTAGTGCTGTGTATAACCAGGTATACCTCTTTATAGCTGTGTATAGCCATGTATAGCTGTGTATAGCTATGTATGGCTATTTATGGATGGATGGATAGATGGAATCTTTTATTTATACACGAAATCTTATCAAATTTAAACATACAGGTTTAAATTTGGTTTCCATAAAATCCGTGAATTAACTAATTAATACAATACTTTAAAATATGTACTTAAACTTAACAATTTACAAGGCGATCTTTGACTAATTACTTTACAAGTGCCGGTAGTAAGCCTCTTTTAAACTTTTCCAAAGACCTTTCTTCTTTGAGGTAGCGAGGGAGAGCATTCCAGACCTTGACGCCACTGAAAGCAAAACTATTCTTATAGTAATTTGTTCTGCATTTGGGCAGTTCTAGGTCGTAATTAGAAGATCTCAGACCGTAATTGTTTAAGGCGCTATTAGAAGTGAACATTTCGGTAGGGTATGGAGGTGCCAGGCCGTTAACGATTTTTTAAAAACATCATAATGGCCTTGTGAAATTGTCTCATGGAATTTAACTGAGTCCAGCCTAATTCCTCAAAAACTTCTCCAGAAGGCTTACTATAAGCAGCACCAGTAACAATACGAGCCGCCCTATTTTGAAGCCTTTGAAGACTATTACTTAATGTGTCACCTATTGAGTCCCAGACAAGACAACAATAACTGAAATAAGGCTCAATAATTGACCTATATAAAGTATCGATGTTCTCACTATTTAGAAAAGGTTTAACCTTTTTCAGTATTCGTAAGTTGGAGGACACTATTTGCTTTACACTTTGCAAGTGACCTTCCCATGTCAGGTTCTTATCAATATTGACACCTAGGCGTTTAGTGGACTCTACTTGCCTAACATCCGTATTAGACAAGGAAAGTTCTATGTTACCGTCAAGAGCGGCAATTCTTTGTCTAGACCCTATTAACATAAAATCTGTCTTTAACAAATTAAGAGTAAGTTTGTTGACATTAAGCCAGGCGGCAATTTCATTAAGATCATTACTCATGGCTATAGACATAGCTGTCTATAGCCATGTATAGTCATGTATAGCTGTGTATAGCCATGTATAGCCATGTATAGCTGTGTATAGCTATGTATGGCTATGTATGGCTTTGTATAGTCATTTATAGTCATGTATAGCTGTGTATAGTAATGTAGCGCTGTGTAGCCATGTACATCTCTTTATAGCTGTGTATAGCCATGTATAGCTGTGTATAGCTAGTATGGCTATGTATAGCTGTGTATAGCATGTATAGTCATGTGGGTCATGTATATCCATGTAGCGCTGTGTATAGCCATGTATAGCCATGTATAGCTGTGTATAGCTAGGTATGGCTATGTATAGTCATGTATATCCATGTATAGTAATATATAGCTGTGTATAACCATGTATGGCCATGTATAGTCATGTAAAGCCATGTAGCGCTGTGTATAGCCATGTATGGCTGTTTATAGCTGTGTATAGCCACGTATTGCTGTGTATGGCTATGTCTATCGCTTCCTATGTTAATGCCTATATTGGATTACGTCAAACCACTATGATAGTTACACTACGTATCTACGATGCTAACTAAACTCACTCCCCTGCTCTCATACATCATTGGGGCGTTGTGTCGCAGTATCTTTTCACTGAGCTGGGTCGAAAACTGAGGAAGATAATTAACAAACTTAATCATTTACTTCGACTGAGGATGGGTATGATAAAGCTAGCCGTCACTTTGACTATCTACCTTGTCATAGCAGAGGCGGCCGCTGACGGTGAGTATGTTCCGTTTGAACTCAATTGTTGTCGAACCGTATCTTAGGTTAGGTGTATTCTACCATGTAGAATTCCCGCTTGGCCATGATCGCTATAGTTTGTAACAGGCGTCTGACTTCCTTCCTACCGATGAATCTGTCGAATATGTGATGTTTGCTACGCTTCTGGTAGAGCTACAATGTTAAGAGGCGAAGAAACGTGATTCAGTTACAGTGATCATTCTTACTTGCCTTCAGAGTAAACAAAGGAAGGGCAGCAATACGACGAAGTAGACAAAGTCTGCGAAATCCTTGAGTTCGGAATAAACTAAATTTTACTTGTGTATCCTCGATTTGTAACATAACAATGACATAACTAACGTTTTCCTTTCAAGCTTATTTTCTAGTAAACCTGACTTGACTACTCAGCGTTTTAGCCTGTTGTCGGTAAATGACCCAACAATAACAACAAGCTTTTGTCGCCTCCACAGATTCCACACTTCAATTTCAGTGTATTTCTGGAGTACAAAAATTTTTTTTCAACGTTATTATCAATCTCAGTAGTGTTAAGACCACACATAATCGATGCAAATACAAAACAAGTGAAATTTCTGAGAAACGATTCGATCTTGACGCTGTTCAATAATAATTCCATGACTGGCGTACGTTTCTGAGAAAATCCCGCTTGTAGAACTGAGGTGGCATCTTTTTCGTCGTTTGCAAATCGCTTTGGTCTTATAAGGTTAATGTATCAGATTTATCGGGAAAGTCATTTTGTAGTCCAGCAGTGTTTGAACGTACGAAGAAACATTTCGTTGCACGCCTTCCACTTAGTTCCAAAGCGAACTCAAGTTTACACAGATGGAATGCTGATTGGTCAGTTTTTCTCGGAAATCATGGGTCTGTCACAGTAAACGATCAACGTTGTCTGTTAAAGTGGAAAAGGTCACACAATACATCAGTCGAGACAACAACTAAATATTTAACAATTATTCACCGAAGTGAAGGTGAATGGTATCTGCTCTTCACCTCCCGGCATGCATTTTTCTGGATTTCGCGCGAATTTTCCTTATTTCTCAGAAAAAAGTAACTATTTGGTGCTGACTACCCACTGGTTTGGTGTATACTAGGACAACTATTCACCTCAGTGTCGGTGAAGAGTGGTCAGATATTTACCTCGCCGCTTCGCGGCTCGACAAATGACCACCACTATTCAGACACCTCCACTTCGGTGAATAATTGTTGACTATTCTCTTAAGTGCCACGCAGCAAACAAAATTTTATTACTTTACTTTATCACGAGCCAAGTATATGTTGAACAGAACAGGTCACCTCCTAGGTACTCCAACGCTGATGATTGTTGTTAACTCACTAGTTCTTTTCTTTTTTTTTTAAGATGCAACGATTGTTCGGCAATATTTTTGCTTGTTGGTCAGGCGATAGCAAACAAAAGATTGCCGAACTGCAACTGGCATGGAACTTTGCCGCCCTCAGAAGAAATTTAACCATACAACATCAAGCCTTAAGCCGCTGAAATCCTTACCTGTATCTCTTAGAGATGCTGTAATTACGTATAAATGGAATAGCTACCAAATTCTTCACAGATAATTTTGTCGGTGCCAAGGGTGTAAACAAATGCGTGGCACATAACATCGAGAAGCTATAGAGGCGTGAAAATGTACAACTCGTTGGGAACTTGGCACTCTTGGCTATCAAAACAAGTTAAAGAACAGCCTATAAAAAATCCTGCTAGGCCGATATATCTAGTTTTCTGTTAACATACACATGTACATAACCTGTAGGTTGTTGTTGTTAACGTTGAATAGTGTTATTTAGTATCTACCAAACCAGTGGATAGTGTTTTTCGCGCGCTCTGATTGGCTGCTCAAACTCGGGATAGTCGAGTTATTTCAATAAAATAAATAAAAAGTGCCAACTTCTGGTGCCAACAAACTTGAGTCCTTCTGAAGAAGGGCTAAGCCCGAAACGTCTAGGATTATTAACCTTTTTTGGCACTTATTCTTTCTTTTGTTTAAATAACTCGTGAACAAATTACCTTTTTGATAACCAGAGCACGACTTCATACACCATAAGTCTTATACAGCTTTTTTCATCTGATTTGCAAGTGATTTTTTTAAAACTTATTTACAGTATTTATTCAATCTCTCAATTCATAGGACCCGGAGAGTGTTCTGGCGTTTGTGTTGGAGACCTTCAGGAGCTAGAGAAATGCACCGCCCAAAACTGGACCGTAAACTGTGACTCAACCAGTATTGGTACCTCGCATTGTTATGTAGCCATATATAGATACAACACACCCGATGAAACTGGTCAAATTGGATACGTGAGTGGATGCATGGATTGTACGGGTAAGCCAATTAATGTAACAAAAAGATTGCATTAAACTTAAAAGCATGTTGCTTTGCTTGAGCGTATTAAAGTTATGTCTTGTTTCGAGTAGCTAGTCCATCTAAGAAGCCAGTAATAATATGAGAAGAACCTCCAACGCAGAAATAAGTGCTTTGTACATTCTTATGTCACATTTTGAAGCCTTTTTATGCAAACACTTGATGACCTAAACAGCAGCCATTTACACTCAATGGCAACGGATTGCATATCGTCTCCGATTGAAATTAGGTCACAGGTTTTAGTAATTTAATTTCAGGAAAACGGGGATGAACGTTCTAAATCCTTTTAAACAGCATTCCGACACTCTGGTGAAATGGTTCACGACCACAACTTTGAGTGCCACTTATTTTATTATTTAGCTGTTAGGTGATGTTTTACTAACTTATCTTGAAGGATCGATCAGTACTGACGTCACCAGTTGTGCTTAGTTTCCACTTATGCCTGTTTTTCCTTAATTTTACACTACCAAAAATTTTCTCTCCTTTCCCGGTAATTTGGACGTTTAAAATATTTCCTTTCTTCTTCTTTTAGATAAAAAGAAGGCTTGCAACGTTCTCAAAGAGGTCCTTAAGGCCCAGAAACAGTACGACTTTACCTCGTGTGAGATTGAGTGTTGTAACACCACAATGTGCAACACGAACTTACGTCCAACCTTGCCACCATCGAGCAGCAGTCGAGTCTCCATCAGTTATGGTGCAGTAGTTCTTGTTGCAGCTTTTGCAGCCCGGTTTGGCGTTTAGGAGCCTCATCAACACGTTTCCATGTGCATTAGTCAATTTAGTACTCGTCTGTACTTGTTACGTTGATCCATAAGCTAAAATCGTTCAAAAGCAGAGAATTGTGCATGATTATTTGGTATTCAGTTTAGGCATTTTCAGTTACAAAAACTGATCAACCCATTCATGTGTCAAATGGGTACAATAATGGTTAAGTAACGCCTTGTAATCTAATAAAGTTCTGCAGTGGTTGATTTTCTTTTGGAATTGAAATGTGTGTGACATACGGTATTTGTTTTGTTTGTTTGTTTCTTCTTCTTTTTTTTTTTTTAAGTGACCACCTTTTTGATAATCCAGATGTAAGATTCAAATAAACATTTGTGTGTCTACATTTATGTTTTCTGTCAGCTTTCATTGCATTGGCTCCCAGCTTGAAGGCCAACTCTGAGCCAAGCCTCGAACAAGTGCTACCCCTGTTCCCCCTTCCTCCTCCCCCGTACCATTAAATTAAAAAAGTGTTTTATTGATAAAGTCATTGCAGCAAAAAGTAAATTGCGATAAAACTACAAGCAACAAAAAAATAATAATAATAAGGCATTAAGACTTGTTAGGCTAGTTTAGATTTATTGCCAAGCACATGAAATTTCTCAGAACTCAGCTTCAATTCTGATTGAGGTAACTAAGGTAAAGTATAAAATAAATGTGGAGAAAATACTCGGATAACTGCAAAAGCACACCGAACATATATCGCATCCATTGTTTATCGTAATTTGGCCAAACAATAAGTTTCACTTGTCCATAAAGGATCGAGGAGACTCTTCGATGAGAAGGGCTGCAGACGAACAGATTGGAGAAGACTGAGCCGACACATTGTGAAATGAGGAAGAACATTAGTCTGAGGTGCATTCTGCAAATCCTACTCAACGTGTGCTATTTCACTAACCGTAAGATGCCTCTGAATGAAAACAAATCGATCATCACATGGAATTACAGGAATAGTCCACTTTAACAACTCATCAAGATCCCTGGATAAGAAGACAAAAGACGCATTTGTGCAGGGTAAGTCTCAATCTGAAGTAAAATTTTTCACAAATACTGTTACTTGAGAAGATGAACTATTCACCACTCTTTGTATTTTTTAAAAGGATTCAGCACTTTCCTGCTGGAATTTGTGCATATTTTACTTCAGAACGGGACCAATTTGTAAAAAGGTATCTCTAGTATTTTTGTTCGATTCAGCGGTCTTGGAGAACTCAAAATTGGACTATTCTTTGCCAGATCAGTCGCCATGTTTGTTCTCTGTGTAAGCAAAAGTAACTATTCCCTTAAAATCCATCCTCTCGCATAATCTTCTAAAATATAACTTAGCTTGATGAATTTAAGCTGAATGTGTTCGCTAATATAAATGATTGTCAAAATGACTACTACGGGGACTGATCAAACAACGACGTAAAAAGACTTGAGTTACAATGTTTCGACTGGCCAATACCAGTCTTCATCAGGTTTATTAAGGCAAATCACGAGTTTACAGAAATATATATGTGGTAAAACAATGACCGGAAGTTAGATATACGACGTGGTACGGTGTGACTGCTTAGAAATAATAGAAAACAAATAAAAATTTTTTGCATTATATATAGTTGCAAATTACAGTTCATCACGTTTGTTGATGCCAAGAGGCTTAAGAGTCTTAGCTTTGTGAATAATGTGAGCCTCACGTGCCTTCGTGTTAGCTAATACCTACTTAAATTTATGCTAACATACTTTAAAGACCTCTTGAAAGTTTTGAGTCTTCAGTGTAAAAAATCGTAGACTGGAATGAAAGTCGTTGCGAGTACATTTTCGTGTTTCAGTTTCTCCCTTCTTTATATTTCGCAATTTCACAATTTTGAATTTTTTGATTCTTTGGAGGAGGCATTTACCTGTTAAAACGGAGGGTAATATCTTTCTTTATTATAAGCTAAAACTAAGGGAAGTGATCCATCAAAACGAATGCTAATATTTGGGATTTTAGGCTATTTCTAAGATTGACCTAACCGGAGACAACATGAAGTACAAACAAGCTAAATGCAGGTGTTTTCCTGTTTTAATTTCAAAAGGACTAATTTGTTTCTTGTCCTATAATTGAGATAAAAACCAGGAAATTATGTCAGAGCCAATAACGTTTTTATAAAAATGTGGCTTGAATAAGAAGGCGATGTATCAGTTCTACTTTTTAGTTGTTAGGTATGATTTTACCCGCACACTAACCGCACTAAATTTATTCATTTCATTTTAAATCGGAAATTAAATAGAAAACTGAATAAAGAAAGGTCTATCAATTAAGACTCTCATTATGTCACCCATCGACTAATGAGTTGTAAACGACGTGAGTTATAGCTTACTTTGCACGGTCTTTCACATCCCAAAACGAGTTTAAAATATTATTTATAATCCAATACCTTTTTATTTAGGTAATAATATCAATTGTCGTATTTATATAATAAATCCCAGAACGAAAATAAATCTGGAAGGCAGTTAAAAGAATCTTTACGTGAATAACATTTTTCGCGGCAATTCAATACCCCGGATGTTGTTCTAGTCCCAGTCCCCCGGATGATACAGTCTGTCATCGCTGGCTTCTCGCCGGGATCGAAGTTTCCGTCTTGTGAATTCTAGAAACACTAGTTTCGCTGGAGTCTAATCTAGAAAAAGGGACATTGGACACGTAAAAGCTCCACTTGCTGCATTTGTTTATTCTTGACTAACTGATTGTGATGCTGACCGCATAGTTTGTTGTGCTGACAACCGACATTTTCACTGATCGGACCGTTTCGAGCTGGGAAATAATCGGAGAGAAGTTTGTAATAAACTTATATGGATGAGACCGGCTTTATTCAAGAGGAAAGTCAGTTAACCAAAGAAAACAGAAAAAGGATATTCAGCAAACAGGTACAAAGATCATTATGTCTTAGAAATGGAAATTTTGATATTCTTTGACGTTAAAATATATTTAGCTGTGATAGCGTCCGCCGCAGCTGGGATTGATATAGAAATCGATTAACGTAGACGATTGATCCTACGATACAAACAGTGTGGCGTGCAACCAAGTAGTGGACGGATAATAAAATCACAGTAGGGAGTTGGGAAGCATATTCGAAAAGACTGTAACTTTAAAATCACGAGGCGTGCGTGTTAATGCTTGCATCGAGTTCGAAACAGGAAACGTCGAGAAAATATTGGGTTATTTATCATTACATGGACGCTGTCTGGGTGCAGATGAGGAGAGAGATTAAATCGCATCGGCTTTTACTCTAAAATCGACAAAACACAAGACTAGACTGTTTAAACTACAAAAATACTTGTTATGGTTTATTGTTTTATTACGAAAACAAACCACGCGTTTAATAGCTTGATCAGAAATTCGTCGGGAGACAGTTTTCATTAGTGTAGTGAGATCTGAAGGTCATTTCAATAAAGTTAGTGATCCAGATGTAAAAGATATGTCACGATAAGGCACACAGATATCTTCGTGTTTCTCGTTTTGTTCGCTCAAATATTTCGAATTCGCGTGGAACAATTATCGCTGCATTGTTCAGCCAACCAAATAAATAGAAGCGAAAAGTCTGCAAGTTTAATTTGAAACAATAGTTAAGGAGTTGTTTTTAAACAATTTACAGATAGCGTCTTAGGCCAATAATTCCATGTCTCTTTCAGGAACCTTTAATCACAGAAATTCTCAAAAACCCACATCGCAATAAGTTGTTAAAGTGAGTCGGATCTCTATGCAAGTACAATTGCTTCCTCGCCGAGTGTCAGCGAGCGGCTTTCAAATCCATTCAAATGAAAATGTTTAATTATGAAACTCCTTGAAGTACCGAAGCATCCTGACACCAGACGACATGCTTCATTCGCAAAATCTAGTCTTCCTAAGTGAGATTTTGTTCAATCAAATCACCCAGGCCTGTTGTATTCTCTAAAAGATGACCAATTTTTTTCCCTGTTCCCTGGGGCTTATCTAGTATATTTGAATAACGCGTCCGTGTTTGAATAAAGATTAAGACGCCCAACATGGAAATTTAACCACAAATCTCTACACCATTTTTTTTTCTCTTCTTAACTATTCTAAGAGGTCAAAATCTATACTTTACCAGAAGAAAGAAAACACGAGGCTCCTCGTTCCTGGCGAAACTCTCGCATTTCACTAAAATACGTTCTTTCCCTATTTCCTATGATCGTTCGATAAAGGCGCATAATATTAAAATTTCATATATCAATTAGTTACCGCAACATGATCTTTTCGGGTTTTGCTTATTGTCACACTTGCCCCTCAACAAACTGTTATGACAAGAGTAGATTCAGAGAAACACGTAGATGCGTTTGGGTTTCACTGATGAAAGTTTGAGTGGTATTCAGTTTAACCAGACCTTCAGTAGATATATGAAACATTGCTTTTTACGTACAGTTGTTTTAAGGCTTGCTAGATCGCTCAGAAAACGTTAAGAGTCTTTTAAACATTTTATCAGAATTTCAGTTGATTATTTCCTTTAATAATGAATTCGAAGATTGGTTCGCCTTTTAGTCCCGGGGGGGGTACTCTGCAAATTTTTGGGCGGGGGTGTGCCGCTGGGACTCTGAAACCCTTACCCTAAACTAGACCAAGTTGAGGTGCATTTTGCAACCCCTTTACTAGACTAAACACCAAAAATCCGTAACCCTATCCCAGACTAGCTATTTTTGAGAAACTCCATTACTAAGTTTATAAACTTAGACACTTTCAGACACTTTCTTTGATCAACGCTGTAAAGAACTCATTGCTTATCTCGTTAAACGCGGCTACAATCAATCCTTCCTCACAAAAGAAATTAATCGCGTCCGCTGCATCCCACGTCACGAAACCTTGAAACCACGAGAACATAATAGCAACGCAAACCGAGTACCGTTCGTTATTACCTTCAATCCCGCTCTTCCTAACCCTGCTTCTACTGTGCGGAAACATCTGGGCATTCTCCAATCTTCAAACCACTGCAAACAAACATTCTCCTCCCCACCAGTCCTCGCTTACAAAAGAAGTGCCAGTCTGCGTGATCTATTGGTTCGCACCAGATTGCGTGACGCCAAAAATATAGATCAAAGATCGACCGCTGGCATTTACAGATGTAAGCATCCACGTTGCCTCACGTGTCCTTTCTTACAAGATGGGCAAGACAAATATATCTTTTTTTCTACTAACGAAGAACGACGCGTTAAAGACACTTTAACTTGTAAATCTAAAAACCTTATTTATTTAATTGAATGTAAAAAATGCGCTACACGTAACTTGCCTTGCCAGTACATTGGGGAGACTAAACGACATCTTCACGAACGCTTTGGCGAACATCGTCGTTCCGCCCAAAATCATCAACAGCTTGCTAACCCAACCCCTGTTTCGGAACATTTCAACTTACCCGGGCACTCCGTCAACGACATCCGTCTCATTCCCTTGGAACTAATACATACTAACCGCGACTCCGTAAGAAAAGCACGTGAGGCCCACTTAATTGACAAGGCCAAGACACTTGAGCCGCAAGGATTAAACAGACGTGATGAGCTACATTAATGACACTTCTTGTTCAACTACCAACCTATTATATTCATTTATTTTAAATTTTTAAACTTTTATGTTAACGGTCCTGTAGCGTATTTACTCATTCTACTTTTGTAGCCCCTGAAGAAGGTTTGTTTTGCAAACCGAAATATCGGGCAATTTTTTGTTTCATACATTTTTTTGCTTTACGTATTTCGTCTTCTGTGTCTTCGTTTCTTTAACTGCCGTAAGGATCAGTCGTTCCGTATATTTTTCCATTACTAACACAGTCCAGCGAAAACAAAATGTTACGTCACATTTTAAATAATGCTCTCAAAATAAAAGTTTATTTATACTTGTTCAGTTTTTGTTTCCATCAAGTCCTCAATTTCAGGTTAACCTGAGTGAATAAAGAACCGTCATGAGTGTTGCCTTTCGGATACAACAGCAATTGAAAAATAACCTAGGAAAATAACTAACACAGGCGATAGAAATAGCCATTTATAGTTTCACCACTCTATTTCTCGGCGCCCTCTCGCGCCAGGAAGACTGGGTGGTCGTCCCAGGGTCCTAGGTCACAATGAGGTAGAAAAAATCTCTGGCATTGGATGAAATCCGGGCATGAAATAATGTTCAACTTTCAATCCGGGCATCAAATAATGTTCAATTTTCTTTCGCTTTAAAGCCCTCGAAAATAACTGAAAACGCTTAATATTTAATGGTAACGAGATAGCAAGTAATTTTTATATACCATTTTCTTAGGCTTTTGTGTTCAGTTCGCTAAACAGTTTCCGATTGCACCGGCGCATTGGAAAAGCCTTAGCTAATCTACCTGTAGTCCTGGGAATCTATTTTAGTGAAACACTTCAAATTCTGACCTCAATGTCAGGTCGGGAGGTCAAGACCGGGGACAAGAATTGGTCCATGTGGTTATAATTTATATGCGATCATTTCTCATTATATGGTTTATAGGGGAGTTATATATATATATATAAACACTTACCTTCTTTCTCCTAATCACAATGGTGTAAAATGTTGACAATCCCGTTTCACAATACAGTCCTCAACAGAACGTTGTTGGAATACCAAAGGCAAAATCGAGGCAAAAGCGGCTAAAGACCCAGGTTGGCTATTCGACTCCGTATTAACCTCGTCAGTCACACGCTGAGCTGTCTCGAGCACGCACGTACGCATTACGAAGAACAATCAACTGTTTATTTTTAGCTATTGTTAAAAACCACCGATTTCCGTCTAAATCCCGAATGTTGACAGTCTAGGATATCCAGCAGTGTTTTCAGTGATAACTTATCCTGGGTATTAAACCCATCTCTATTAACACTTTCTTTGCTAGTTGCCGGTAAATTTGCCAAATTGATTTCTTTTTAGTGTCAATTGCCGGGAAACCTAGTCTAGACTAAATTCTCCAACCAACTGATTAGTTTCCTTGAAAATGATACCCTATTCTAGACCAAAACTCTCTGATTTCCGTACCCTATCCCAGACTAAACAGCTTGAAAACCATACCCTTCACAGCGGCACATACCCATATAGCGTGTATATGGGAGTACCCCCCCCCCCCGGGCTTTTAGTGGCGAAATATCGGGTATGTTTCACTTAGGTGTTATTGGACAAGCGTCAGTTACGTCACTTGTCATTTAAGAAATAATTGTCGAGTTCCTGTTATTATTATTAACATTTTTCCAATTGTATGGAACAAGTCGGAGGCAAGGTCCACAATCAACTTGTAAGTGAAAAGACCAATAACAATTTCCCCGATAAGAACCTAACAAGCTAGTTCAAATAAAGCTAGTTCAATGTATTTTTCTTTTCTATTGTGGCACTTCTCCAAATTTGGCGATGGCACGTGTGCATACTACATCTACATGTAAACGCGCGCGACGACCTGACGACACTAAATGTAAACACAATCTTCAGAAGCCACGTTCTCAGACGTTCCAACAAAATTATGGCCCAGACAATCCGGAAAGGATTCTTGCAAGAGCACAACATTTGTCTTTCAAAACATTTTTAAAGACATTTTTTTTCAGAAAACAAGTAACTGTAAAGTTAATTGTTTGAAGGGGCTTGGCTCCGAAAACGTTTCGTACAATTACCTGTACTCATTCTATTTCTAGCTTAAGAAAACCAATACACAGATTATTTGTTTGTGCACGATCTAAGCTGTTCGTACAGCCAAATTCAAACCACCCAAGATCCAATCAGAATCCAAGTTTTCCGCACCATGCTACGCACTTTTAAAAAATGAATCTAGCTTTTACCTCTGCGTTGGTTCAATCCAATCAACAGAGTTAGGAAATTAAAATATTTCGTTAGCATTCGTTGGACATACGCTACATACATATTGCATATACGAACACGAGTGACGAAAATAAAAAACAGATACGGTTGGAGTTAGTTAACTATCTTTGAAAATCTTTTTATATATGCTTCAATGCTATTTTTTTATTCTCGTGAGTACCGTATGAAACACAACAACAATGTAATTGAGCGAAGCTGAACTGTCAGTAATGTTCAGTCAAGGTCAGACCCGTGTGCTGATGGAAAGCTCGAGGCAAAATGTTGCTATGACGTATGTCGTATCGAGGACACTGCAAAATGTGTTCCAGAAAGAGAGTTATAAGTTACTGTTCCCATAGAAATTGATCAAAGATAACGGCAACTATCTCACAACTAAATACTGGCTTGCAAAATGAATTGACCGCTGCGACCATAACTAGGGATAGTAATCGTTATTCTTATATTTGATCTCCTTGAGAACAAAAAAAACACATTTACAGTCAGTAATATAAAAGTCATCAATTTCCGTGCAAGACTCATTAAGGCAGATCTGTCAAGAGTCGGCCTCGATAAAGGTATGGAAATCCTGTGATTTTCTTTCCTTCTTTCTTTTTTGCTGATAATATTTTTGTCAAACTATTAAGCCTTGGCTGCTAGCTAAGCATTTCTTAAGGGTACTTTAGACTTTCAGACCTGGTTGACTTATAAACAAAAACTATATCTACTTTAGTTTGCCTAATGCAATAGGTCATTAATTCGGTACATCAGGTGAATTTCTGAATAATTATTATTGAAAATAGAAAGAGCGAACATTCATATCAACCCTAATTAGCTTCAAAGCTTAAAACCCCAAAGTTTAAAACACCAACATTATGCCTTCTTCTTTTTCTGTCGATAAACGGAGATCTTGTAAAGACAAATATGTCATGTGCACTAACCAAAACCCTCCATTGCCTGTCTTTAGGCTATTCCGGGTCACTTTTTAAATTCCTGTTTCCAAACAGTATTTTAATTCAAAACATTGCTCAATGAAACTGTTACACTGGAGTAAATTGTCAACAAGTCATATTCTTCTGTCTGTGATCAATGTTTTACGATCAGAGGCCTATTGTCTTCTACACCTCTAGATGGTGGAGTGCGCTATTGCGTGATGTGGCCGGTGATCGATTATGTCAAAGCAGCCTTTCTACAGACGATATTCGGGGTTCTTCACAGAATAAAATGAAATAAGAACACTAAAACAATTACGATGTTTTTAAGCCAGCGTTATTACGTTTATGAAGTCAGTATGTACATTGTTGACCAAAGTTGAATTCGATTCGACGCGGGTGACATTGGAGGCTTTTTAGTCACACACTGGGCTTCTGGCGTCAATAAACTGATTTTCTTTGTAGAAAAAAAAAGACATAAAAGATGAAAAGGAGAAAGGAAACGAAACAGACCAAAGTTCTTGCAGGTGGTGCTAACAATAAATTTTAAGCAGCTACATTACTTTTGACAGACAGATTATTTCACTTGGTTTCTAAAAAAAACAGTGAAACTATGGTTAAGATAGAAGAGCATTTTATCTTGAAAACGTTCTTCCTCTCTGTTCTGAAAAAATCGCTTGAAACGACCGAAAAGTAATCCTACTTCCCCCTGTCCTCAACTTCCGCTGGAAACACAAGGTGTTGAGTACACTATGTGCTCCCCAGCTATAACTAGTACTCAGTCCCTTACAGAGGAGAAACAGCGTTCAGCAACCGATGAAATATCAACATTTTTATCAGTCATCGACACGAAGACGCTCTACTGAAAAAAAAATAATGGCAATCAGTATACATTGGAAAATACAACCGTTCAAGTAGGGAGAAAAATATCGGAGGGTAAAAATTCAACCCCATGACGGATTCGGGATGAATTGAAGAGCAAGCGTCACCGGATTATGATTTTGCTAGAGTTCATGTAGTAATTATAGCGTCGCTAACAACAACATAGCTAACATCTCAGAAAAGGTATATTTTACTCTTTTGAGCATAAAAAGAAATCGGAACTGAATGTTCAAAACTCGGACGGGCGACAAGGTAATTAATATCAAACGCAGCCAAAATTTACACCTGAATGATGAAGTGGAATATATTGTTATGTTTTTCTTATTATTTGCAGGTTTAATATGAACCTTAAGCTTTGCTGACAGAAGCATGCATCGGCTCTATTTCGGGACAATTTTTCTGATCTTTCTGAGCTTATACCCTCGTTTATCATTCACTGTTAACAACACAGACGCAAGATGGGCAGCTATTGGCGAACAAGTGAAACTCAACGTAACGTCCGAGGAAAATACGACTGACATCCCGAGAATAAAACACGAACTTCACATTGGAGGGTTATTTGATTTGGATTCGCGCAATGGCGTCGGCGCACTTTCTGCCGCCATGTTGGCGGTAGAAGAAATAAACAAAGATTCTAGATATCTTGAAGATTACCAAATTGTTCTGCATCACCAAAGATCAACAGAGGTAGGAAATATTTTTATTGTATATTTCTTGTTTTTAAGAAAAGCAGGTGGTCTTCAGATTTAATTAAGTTAGGTCTTTTGTCTCCCGGGGTTTATAGAGTGTTAAAACAGGTAGAAAAGAGCCCTTGCAACCAATTACAGGCTTTTGGAGATTGTAAATATTTAAGTCCGTTTCTGTTTTCTTCATTGAGGAACAGATGAATTGAATAGAGATTGAAATGAAACGCGCAAAGTAGACAGCTCACTTTCAGAATATGTATAGCGATAAGCAAGTTCCGCTTCAGACGTTCCTTATCTCATGTCAAACTAAAAACTTCGCATTAAGTTTGACTTTGGCACGTTATTTGAAACAAAGTCGTGCCACTCCTGGCAGTGATACGACTTTATTCAGACATCGTGAAACAGCCATGTTGAACTTAATTCATAAAACGTAAATACATTTAAAAGGTTGATTGACTGGAAAACTCTAGTACGTTTTCAGTTTTGCAAAAGCTGTTAAATTCGACTAAATTTAAGTCGACGTCTGAAATCAAGTCGTGCTACGATCCTGCTACAGTCAAGCCAGTTTAGCACGGCAGTAGCAAGAAGCTCAAAACAGGCCTTAAAGTTTTAAATTATAAACAGCGAACTTGAATCGGAAAGGGAAGATCGAAGATAGAGATTTGAAACTAAGTATACTTTTTTTGTTATGCCTTCGGAGCTTGTTCCTTTTTGTTATGAAAACTGAACAAGTTGACAAGAACCTGCCACGGCTTCGCAATTGAAAGAGCATAAAAGCACGGAAAAATTGAAATTTAAGGCTCGGTATCTTTGTTCCTCAGGACGTTTGACAGCGTTTTTGCGTTTCTTAACAGATGTTTTGATTGTATTGTCTTAAAAGAATGGTTTTATTTACTTTGTTTTGACTATTGTGGAATAATGGATTAAAAGCTCTTATTAACTTCCAGTTGTGTGTACTTTGCAACTCAATGTAGATGTACATTGCGTTTGTACTAGGAATTCGATGTTGAAAATTTGTTTAAAAAAACTTGCTTCTATTTCTATTTTTTTTAACACTCAAAGTCTGTCAATTCTGACAAAAGATTTAATGTAGCAAGGCAACGTTTTTAGTTTTTCAACTGTTTGTCTGTAAAACTGTGTAGTTTAAAGTCCGCGGTAAAACGTCATGTAAATATTTGACAAACGTTCGTACACGGCATCTCACAGTTATCCTTAACCCTTTAATCCCTAACAGTGACCAAAATGAAATTTCTCTTTACATTATCAATACTTGCTCAAACATTCAAGTGATGAGAATAAAGGAAGTGATCACCGAGGATAGGATGTCTTGATGGTCAGACAAATTCTCCTTACTAGTTCCATAAGAAATGTATGGAGAACAGTAATGAGAATATGCATTTTAAAATCAGGGCTTTAAGGGTTAATAAACTTAAACTCAGTATATTTTGGCAAGACATCTATTGCTATGTGCATTGCGGAGTCTTCTACTGCGTAGGTCCATTGAATCGTACTCTCGTTTACAAGCCTAGTCAGCAAAGTAAAAAAAAAAGCGGAATTTCCGTGACCGTTGCTCCTTAGTTCCCACATGACCGGTTTTTCTTTCAGGACGAGCTTAGCGCAGGAACCAGCGTTTTGTACAAGATTTTGTATGAGTACTTGCACACGGAACCTAAAAAGTTGATGTTGTTGGGTCCTTTTGATAATGACCTAGCCAAGACAGTGGCGGCTTATGCGGGGCTTCCTGAGATCGGCATTCTGCAGGTAAAGTGCACTGTAACCCGCATGTGCGGCTGGGGGTATTTTTTGTGCAAAGACATCTCTCAGTTGTTCCAACAGACGCCTATACTCGGTCATACCTTAGCGAAAATATGCATTTTCTGATAAACCAACTAAACAGATATGAGGCGCCTCATATCTACCATGAACAAACTTCACTGCGTAAAAAGTGGAAAGAAATTTAATGAAAGTTTTCTAATAAACGCCTTTCGCGCCCTGTTTATTTCTTGTTCATGATATTGTATTATAGACCCATAGAATGAAAGTAATAGATGGTTTAAACAAAGATATTGATATGAAGAACTTCGGGTGTCTTTTATTGCTTTCATCATACAGTTATAAAGCAATCTGTGTATACCCGACGATTCAGGGCAGCTACGAAGGTCTTAGGTGTTTGGAATTCAGACGTCTTACGGTATCGATGGACCGCGCAGACGTATCCAATTTCCTTTGAAGCAAGGAAGTAGGTCACGTCTGCCCGCAGGCTACGGCATGAGCACTGCTGAAGGCCCTGAGACCGCCGATTTATAGTCGTTCTAAACCATCACGACACTGAAGTCATATGACCACCTCACCTCCCCTGCGCTTCCCGCGGGGAGGTCCTTTCTAAGCTCTCAGCTGTGCTTCAATCAGACCGTTACTGAAGATTGGTATTTTTTCTTATCCACAGTTTTCTTACGGAGCCACTGATCTAGAGCTCACCACCGAACGGGACCGATACCCTTTGTTCTTTAGGACTGTACCCACAGAAATCGTGTTCAATGAGCCTCGCCTGCGGTTTATTCAACATTTTGGTTGGAAGGACGAGATTGGTTTGATTTACCATGCATCTCCATACTATTCACAGGTAAACTAACTTTCCTAAATATAACGGAAATGACGACCCTAACTCTGAAGTCAAAGATTGTACTGATGTTGCATCCACACTAGGATTCGTTCAAGGTGAAAGTAGTCGTAGTAGTAGTAGTAGTAGTAGTAGTAGTAGTAGTAGTAGTAGTAGTAGTAGTAGTAGTAGTAGAAGTAGGCAGTACATATGTAGGTAGCTTTAGTTTTCTTTCGGTAAGAATTTTAAAGTTTAAGTAAGCATTGCAGTGTGATTAGCATGTGTTCCAAAGCGGTACTCCCCCCCCCCCCCCCCCCCACCCCACACACACACACACACACACTGCAAAAACAAAAAAAACGCCTCGTCTTTGCTACTTTTTTCACATGTAGCAGTGTAAATACAAAGTTGTACGTTGATGAATAACCTCCTTTCTTTGTTTGTAGATTAGTAAGGATCTCGCTGAAGGCCTACAACGTAATGGTACCATTATTGTTGCAAATGAAGGATTTACAGAAGACCCAGCGGTTGCAGTCAAAATCTTAAAGGTACCTTTTGTCTCTGCACAAATAGCCTGCTTGTCAGGCACCGAAAGGGGAGGGAAATGGGATTATTATTCGTACTCGCGTCTCGCCCTTGCTAATTCCCCCACTTCCTCAATCTCGTTCCCAGAGGCCGCATTCCTTTTGGTCAGCACCAAGGATGGCATTTCGATCCCGTTGACCTTAAATGCGCGCAGGCTCTGGGGACGAGATTGCCACTCCCTCCCCTTTTAGCGCCTGCCACGCAGGCTACTACAGAAAAAAATGAAATAAATAAATAAATAAAAAGAATTAAGTCCGTCATTTAATGATCCCGTCAAAGCCGCGAGGAGCAGGAAAACAATGATTCACACCTTGCACCATATGTCTCTCCCGTCACAGCTTTTAAACTTACTGCATTTGCACACAAATTCCTTCCTTTTCAGGACAAGGGAGCTCATATAATAGTGGGCACTTTTCACCACTCGAGAGCAAGAGAAGTATTTTGCCAGGTGCGTGAGCCATGTTTTGTGTACTAAAAATTAGTGCTTTTGTTGATCACTTTATAAAAGGAGATGACTTCTCCATTTAGTTCAGTCTTATGCATCATATATGATATGTCTGACCAGTACTTTCAAGGCCCTAACCGAAATGCTATGTTTTCAACATTTCAGCATTTTAACACAGTTTAAGAAGTTTATCAAACCAAGTACTCGTATTTTGTGCGATCATTCATTAAAAGCCCCAAATTCATTAATTTCTGAATTAGTTTGTCAATTTATTTTCTAATTCGCCAATCCTAGGCGTATCTCAATGGAATGTACGGTGTGAACTACGTTTGGATGGTAACGTCTACCCCAGATGTGAACGCAACATCTGATTGGTGGGTTCCTGAGTCCTCCAGTAAGCTTGCGTGTACAGGATCGCAGATGGAGGAAGCTTTAGATCATCACTTCACATTCTACTATAAAAATGAAATCAATGGAACTCTGGTCTCAGGCAAGGTATCGTAGTTTTCCCTTCTCATACCTCTTGTTGCTTTTGACCGAGCCTGTGATACGCTACTGTCAGCAGCCAAACGAGAGCTTCATTTCTTTTTCTTTTTTCTTTCTTTATTTTTTTACCAGACCACTGATCAATTCTTCCACAATTACAGCCAAATGACACCACCTGTGTTTCGTAGTGCGCGTGCTCCGTTTGCATATGAAGCCATGTGGGCGATAGCCGCTACGCTTGAGCGCGCTCGGCCGATACTCAAGGAGTGGGGTATGGGATTGCATGACCTCGGGTATGGCCGGCGCATGATCAGCGAGTTGTTCAAGGAGGAGGCATTTCAAGTGCAATTTATAGGACCTTCGGTAAGGGAACCAAATAAGTGTATGAACTAAGCTGTACCGCAATTTGTCAATTGTAATGATTGGTTCTGACGAAGGGCTAACACTGGAAACCTCAGCTTTTGAATCTCTTAACGGTGGTCAATTTTTCTTATATCGACTTCAGGAGTACGTCTCAGCAGTAATATCTGTGTTTCTTTTCTTTATTTCCAAATTATTTGTTTGCATTTTGAAATATTCAACCGAAAATTTCTGTAAGAGAATTGTACGTCATAAACGCTTTCTCTCAATGATCATTTCAGTTTTGTCTGCTGGGTCGTAGCCTACGCGTAGCCGTACCCCCTCCCCCCTCGAGGAAACGGTTTCTCCTTGGGGGGGGGGGGGTACGGCTACTCGTAGGCTTGCTGAATCGCTCTTCAAAAACAATAAAATACACTTCTCGAGTTTTTGCTGTGATAAAGCATGGTTCACGCAGCTTCAAGACTATGTTTAAACACAAAATAAGACTAAAAATATTATGGTAATCGTATGATATTAAATATTACGAGAAATAATTGCGTCTTCTTACTTTAGGGCAAAGTCTCGTTTGACGAGGAGGGGAACAGAATGTGTAAAATTTTTATCCAGCAGTTTAGAAAATCAAGTAAGTTGATTAAAAATTTGAGAAAAGAAAACTTTAGTAAACGAAAACGGAACTGAGAATGTTTTGTTTGACACTAGTTGGCGCCCAAGAGGTTGGTGTATATAAATACAATCCCCCCACCCTCACCCTGAAGGGACACGCGGACGGTAACAGCACACCTGAAGTACTGGAATATGTGCACTGGCCAGGTACGTCACGTTATTTTTTTGCAAATCCCTTTGAGTTTGTGTTGCACATTTTTGCATCGCTTTAACAATATGATAAAAAGAGAAAAACAGGAAGAAGAAAGGTAATTTCAATTCAATTTACAAATTTTCGTTGTCATTTCTTACTATTGGACTCTAAAGGGGGAATAGCCGTTCCCCATAAGAAACAGCATAACCAGCTAAAAATGTTAAAACGTACGATTTAACCTTTCCATGTGTTAAATTTCGTTTCCCTTTTAAAAACTCTCGTAGCCAGGTATAATGAGAAAAAAATATTTTGTAGATGGAGGCCTTTGACCCAGGCCCTAAAGTACTTGAGGGGTTATATTATTGTCGCATGCGGACAGACCTCTATTCCCCATTAATCCCCCTTCTTTTCGCTTAATAAGCCTTTCTGACACCTTATCTAAAA
Organism: Siderastrea siderea; assembly: GCA_964030785.1. NCBI lineage: Eukaryota > Metazoa > Cnidaria > Anthozoa > Scleractinia > Rhizangiidae > Siderastrea > Siderastrea siderea. The sequence continues at coordinate 34,784,944 of OZ034976.1, read as the reverse complement.
ATAGAGGTTCTGTTCACAGGCCACGTAATCACAAGCTACATGACAACAGACAATGCAGTATCAGATTCTAAAATATTAAGACATCTCTACCTTCAGTTGTTGGTGCGGCAAGTCGTGGGTATAATGCTTTTCTAAGAAAAGCCCATCTTATAAGAAACGCCGTTGGACGAATGCATGGGAGTTTCCAGGTAATAGGTTCCTGGTTTTTTTAAATAAAACCTTAATTGCAGCTACATTTCGTTTACAGCGGGACAGCCTTACAAAAGGAAAGCGTCTGCTGACTCCTGGCTCTACATCACACTTCCTCTTTTCATCTCGTGGGCTTTGATTTCTGGTTTTCTTCTGGTCTGCTGTGTTCTGTGTTATGCTTTACTGCTAGTTTTCAGACGTCACAGGTAAGTGTATTCTAACAAGAAAAATTAAATGAGGATGGTATCCGTACCGACTGCTTTACTCTGATTAGTTTTGGTCAAGAGAGGATGAAGGGAGAGAGCGAATCCCCCATACATGGGCCTCTTCCGATGAAAATTAGTTGAAATCTATTTTTGCTTCTGTGTCATACTGCGTGATTATTTTAAGGATGACACCTCATTGGTAGTTAGAATGACGTCATGTAATTTTAGATTGTTGACATGGAAACAACAGAAAAATTACCTTCGCAACCTGGCTGCGAGCTAATAATAAATTTCAAATAATTATCATGGGGCACGGGGATTCACTCTCTTAGTTCATCCTCTCTTGCTTTGGTGGTCACCTAATTTCACGGACCCGGGTCGTGAAACTTTATTTTCATTTTCTCAGAGAAAGTGAGGGCTCAAGGATTTAAATTTGGTAAGAATATGGCCCTTTTTTTCGCAATTCTCCCAAAATGTCGAAAATAGGTCACAATAATGTAGTGAAGTTGGGTATGAAAGTACGTGGGTTTAATAACAGACGCCAAAGAGACTGTGATCTAGGCCAATGTTAGAAGGACCGCTTTTGCACTCAGTTAGCCATATTTATTATACAAGGTCCCCGTAAAATGGAGCTCGTTAAAGTTCCCCAAATGCAATTTAGACCTGCTAGGACGTGGTTTATGGTGTCCTTGCAATGACGACGTTTAGACGTCATTGCAAGACGTCATATATATTTTTAATATTTACACGGTAAGGTAGGTCACAATTCAGCCGGCCCGGGGGGCTGCAATGATTTTACTTCTTAATAAAGCTATCTATCTAGCTATCTAGACTGTGTATAACAAACCGTCAGTCTAAATAGAGTTTGAACTACCTTTATTCGCCAAGAAACTAGAAAGTTATCAACCTAAGCCACGAGAGGATGAACTAAGAGAGTGAATCCCCGTGCCCCATGATAATTATTTGAAATTTATTATTAGTTCGCACCCATGCTGCGAAGGTTATTTTTATCTGTTGTTTCCATGTCAACAATCTAAAATTACATGACGTCATTCTAACTGACCAATGAGGTGTCATCCTTAAAATAACCACGCAGTATGACACAGAACCAAAAATAGATTTCAAATAATTTTCATCGGAAGAGGCCCATGTATGGGGGATTCGCTCTCTTCCTTCATCCTCTCTTGCCTGAGCTGGGTAACTAGTTTTACTGAGTGTTAACTTACTTGACTTATGTGCAAACATTTCAGAGTTATCTACCACTCAGGGTTTTACCTCACTCAACTGCTTATCGTGGGCTGTATGTTCAACTTGTTTTCTGTTGTTCTCTTTGGACTTGATGGAGCTCTGGTTTCCTTTGAGGAATTGCAGTGGGTTTGTAAGGTACGATTTCGTCTTTTTTTCCCTGTTTTGGAAACTTCCATCATCGCTGAAGCATTAGAAAACTTACCAATCAATCGCGACAAAATCTTTTCACGTAACAGTGAAATAAAACATAAAAATAGTAATATAAAAATCTAACCATTAACTCCTTATAGCAGGCACTGACCAACCCCACTTATTCACCTTGGAGGAAAGACTGCTTTCAAAGAGAAGGCGGTTAATTAAAGAGGGAATTTAGTGTATAACTGTGAAAAGACACTTTGTCTAGCAATAACGAGTTCATGTCGGTGATGGTTGTAACATTAAGTTCATTTGCAATATATTATAGAATTTTTTTTTTCATCATATTGGAAGCAAACGAAGGGAACATCTCGATATCAGTACTTGTTTTCAAACTCTCTGTTACTATCATTCATTCGTGGTATTTGTTTCCATTCCAGGCCCGCTCTTGGTTTCTGAGCCTGGGGTACACCTTGTGTTTGGGCAGCGTGCTTCCCAGAGTTCTATTTGCTTACAAAGTAGTCTCCTGGAGACCGAAAACAATTAAAACGGTGCGCATGCGAGTTCATCCGTATACCTTCTTGAATTATGATCATTTTACGTCGATTAGATCAAAGACTTCTCTTCTCTTCTCTTCTCTTCTCTTCTCTTCTCTTCTCTTCTCTTCTCTTCTCTTCTCTTCTCTTCTCTTCTCCTCTCCTCTCCTCTCCTCTCCTCTCCTCTCTTCTCTTGTCCTCTCCTCTCTTCTCTTCTGTTCTCCTCTCTTCTCTCCTCTCCTCTCCTCTTCTCTTCTCTCCTCTTCTCTTCTCTTCTCTTCTCTTCTCTTCTCTTCTCTCCTCTCCTCTCCTCTTCTCTTCTCCTCTCTTCTCTTCTCTTCTCTTCTCTTCTCTTTACTTCTTTCCCATATCTTCTTTTCTTTTCTGTTCTTTCCTCTTTTCCTCTTGTTTTCAATGTTCTCTATTTCTTCCTTTCCTTTTCCTACAATTTTCCCCCCTTTTCCATTGTTGCCTTGTCGTTGTCTTCTAATCTTTGTTCCTCGTTTCGTTAGTTTTGATTTCTTCAATGTTATTCTCATCTTTTCTTTTTCTCCCTTCTTTTTGCTCTAGTTTGTATTTTAGTGGCAAAGCCATAAGTGCATGCATGGCGTGTTGACAGACAAGTTTAACTGGTTTCTCCCTTCAACTCAGGTTCCCTGGATTTGGATGCATGTGGCGGCCGTTATAATGTTTGTAGGTGACGTCATTTTGTTGATCACGTGGCAAATTGTTTTTGAGCCACGGGCAGTAAAGGTTTTACGAGAGGTAAGTATTTCTGATCGTCTGATGGAATCCTCACCGTTTAGAAAAGCGAATACAACACAAGTGACTCTGATAAGCCGAGCACTACATTCTTGTAACACTGTCAAGTTGCTGTGTTTTTTTAGGTAGGAATTTTTTTCTCCACTATAGCTCCTAGAATTATTAGAAATTTTTAAAGAAATTATGTTGTCCCAGCATAACCAAAAGCATAAAATCAACAAATTTGTTCGTGTTTCTTTACTTAAAAGCTTTCTCTTTTGGTTGTTTTATTAAATTCTACTGAGGACGACATAAGAACTGGAAGAGAGGATTGTTTACTATATTTGTGTTTTTGTTTCTGCTCATTTCAGCGTCATCTCACTAACTTATGCTCGTGCTTATGTACAATACCTATTAACAATCATCCTCAATGACTCTGCAGATACAATATTCCACTAGAGATACCTGACGTCTAGAAAAAGAACACATCGACACCGATTGGTCTGTGAGCAGGCTCCGCCTTTGTTTGTGGTTGCGTGAGTGTCTCACCCGGGCATTGACGCTGGAATTAACAAATCAGCGAGCCAAACGAAAAGCACGAAGCTTGCTCACAGGCTAACTATTACCTATCGTTGTTATTGTAAGTAAAGTTTTCAGTGTTAAGGGTCAGTATCACAGGGATTTTGCTCGCGCTTGCACCCCTCTGAAAAGCCAATAGTCACTTTTACATAAATGAAAACCTAAAAATAATGGTCCATTTCTTGTTCAGACTGACCGTACTAATTCAGTAAAACTATTAATAAGTGTTTTTGGCCAAGGGCCAGGATGGAAATGGTTTACAACTTGAAACCGTTCGGCAAACGTTTTCAAGTTCTGAACTTGTATCTTGCAAAAATCATCGAAAAACTTATCATGGTTTGCACTCCTTGAGAAAATTCACTTGATATACTCCTCTTGGTGTCCCAGGAGCATTTTGTGTGTAAGCGAAGACTTTTAATCATAATTTTAGCAAAGTTTTGACGAAACGCGAGCAAAATTCTCGAGATACAGCCCCTTTAAGAATTATAAGTGTTCAATGGGTTTAACAGGTAGCCAGACCCGAGCCTTATCAAGAACGGACGCTTCTCATTGAACAGTGCGTTTCAAACAACGAAGAGGCAGCCCTGGCACTACTGCTCGTACCCAAAGGAATGCTTCTTCTGATTGGTGCCTTAGCAGCCTGGCCTGCACGCCAGTTGTGTATACCTTTATGTAACAACACACGAAACTGCGCCCTCTGTCTCGGGATAGCAGCGGTCATGTGCATCATTGAGGTTCCAATCATAATGCGCGTGCGCCAATACCCCAATCCCTTTTATGGTGTGACGGGATTGATTATCATGGTGCTGTCAGCAGCACTGCTTGTCATTGGAGTGCTACCTCAGGTGAGACCGAGACATTTCAATCAACGTATGGGCGGGGAAGGAGAAGTTAGTGTGTACCTATGGGATCATTAGAATGCATTGGATCGTATTGAATCATCCAGAGGGATTAATCTATACTCTATACCTATCTATCTACCAAGCTAGCCAGCTACCAACTTTCTTACCTTCACACCTGCCACCACAAAGGAAGCCTCTCTGGTCTGAAAAAGGGTCTAGATTATGACCATTGTAACTGAGATATGGTATAGATAATGACATTGTGGTCTGCAATAGGTTAGAGTATGTTTTGCCCACTTGCTTGAAACGGACAGTTAAATTTTGCGTATAATCTCTGTCCTCTACCTTATTAAAATTCAAAAGGCTATTTATGGCGAAGAGGTAGGTCGAGGCTGAGTAGTTACTTCCTGGTTGTCTTGCCAAAAGTCTTTACAGCATCACGGCTAAAGATATCAAAACCATTATTTTGCTTTTTCACAGATAAAACGTGCACAAAAATGCAAGAAGAAGGCCCTAATTGCATCAAAGGAATGCAACGACATAGAGATGACGCAAGACAACAGCTCTGGCCGGTGTGACTGTAACGTGTGTGCAGATCCAAAGAAGTTTCGTCCCCAGTTGGCCGCGTGTTCAGGGCCTCACTCCTGTGCTCCTGTGCCTCAAGACTGGGATTATATGGTCGGCGGTGTACCAAACAGAACAAAAGAGGACGAGCCACACATTGTAACCGAGGTACGGAAGTTGTTCACTATGTGAGCTTGGAGTAACTAACTTGACGAAAAGAATGACTGAGAACCAACACTGCTTAAAAAAACTTCAGATCACGCTCAAGACAGCGCTGGGACTCGCTCCTGTGGCGCTTGTTCTTTCAACATTTCTTTCCACGAGCGTTGTCCAATTTCGCCCCACTACTGATCCCACTACGTGAAAGCTTGGAGACCAGAAAAGCGATTTTTGCCAGATATTATCATTTCAGCAATGTTTTAGAGTTAATCAATTATAACGACATAGCATTCAAACAGGGGCTACAGGCGCACAAATTTAAGCCAAATACTTAAAATATCGTTTTCCGCTATCTTAATGCTGATAAAGACCAGCAGTAAGCGGTCGAAACGTCGAGTTCAACAAAGTGACCATATCGTGTGAGAAAGTGATTAAGAAATCTACCATAAGCAACATTGCCTATACAGAGCAATCTGTTAAAGTACTTGTATAATGATGGTAACCGTACATCAACTAATTTAAGTAGCTGCGCGCTAAAATAGCTTTTGTTCTTTGAATACAGAGAGTTTACGTGGATGCACCCGCCGTTCCTACTACAGCGGCCCACACTCAAACAGTGAAAGTCGTATATAACACAGCTGAGGTACAAACGGTTATAGTACGGACACAGAGCGCTTGTATGCTTACAGAACCAGAGCCGGAAGTGGAACGGGCGGAAGTCATGATGCAAACGGAAGCGGATGAACCGACGCCTGTAGCGGATGCAAGCATACAGACCATCAATGTGAAATTAAGCGATGGGTATGTGCAGACAGAGAAAACGCCATTGGTTGATAGTCAGGCTCAAACAGTTAAACCGAAGATAAGTCATTCACAAGTTCAAACAGACGATGTAAGTACACTTTAATTTAACGCTAATTTCTCCTTGAACCATCAATGCATTTTTAGGTGAAGAACGTCTTGCCCTAGGGATTAAAAAAAGGTGAATAGAGCGTCGCACTTAGCAGTTGGAGTATGACCATTTTCGTTTCCATAGCTCCAAGTCTTCGTTTCAACCGCTGGCCAAAAAGAAACGGAGGCTCTTACTCGTTAATTGTGATATACATTTTGTTCTTGCGAAATCCCTTTTTTCCCCAGTGAAACTTTGTCGTTTGATCCTAAAACCGTGTTTTCTACAATCAATGTTCGCGAAAGTCCACCATTTGGCGTGAAGCGCGGGTTTTGTATAGCGGCCACCCAAAATCACGTGACTGTTCATAATCTGGATTTAGAGAATAATAATTAATAATAATCATTTATGAATTTGTATAGTGCGTTTTCCAAGACGAAATGATCAAAAGCGCCTTACAATTAAAAGATTATTAAACTAGAATTAAAACATGACAGAAATAAGAATAAATAAAAACAACATCGTGAATTAATTACCAAAGGCTAACTTAAATAAGTGAGTTTTAAAAAGAGATTTAAAAGAATCGACAGTTTTTGCATTCTTGATATGAGGTGGTAAGGAGCTCCATAATCTAGGGGCCGCCATAGTAAACGAACGGTCTCCAAGTGTTCGATATGACCTACCTACTGGAGTGCTTAGCAAGAGTTCATTGGTTGATCGTAAACTATATCTGGTGAGAAATAACTTTTATATTTTTAACCGACGAAGTCGAGTTAGAGCAGTCGTGACAAGAGGGTCGACTGGTTTGGTCAGTCAAAATACGTCGTGTAAGGTTCACAAGGTGTGTATTTTGCTATGGCCCACGGGATGGGATGACGTGAGAACGAGAGCGGAGTCGCCATTTTAAATTGGCAGGTCAAGAAAGGTGACGGAGGCTTGGTGGAAGATTTGCTTCGACCGTGTTCTGGTATAATTTTGTGCTGACCTCTGAACATATAGAGAAGAATTTGTACACAGACATCGATTAGTACACACACGCACGCACGATAGGACAAGGGCCACATAAAAAGTATCGTAGTGTAGAAGCACACGTCCGCCGAGCAGTGTTGGCTTTGGCCGGACTGAAATATCTGTGCAATACTAGTGAAAGAAAGCAATGAGGACTGATAATAACAGGAGGTGATGTCCAGTGGCACTGTTGATGCTGGTGGGACCAAAGTGTTGCTGAGACATCGTAAGCATAGAATCGTTCTCAGTAAATGTTATGAGAGGAAAATTCTGGTGTATGTTGTTGTGGTTATGTTTACCTGTTTAATACTCTGAACGTATCCAGCTGCCAACGTTAAGAAAGGTTATTCGCAGGTGGGAAATGAATTACTACACGAGGCTGGATCTTCTTGGATAGTATAAGCGGCCCGGAATTATATACCAGTTACTCTTTTCAGTTAATTTTTCTGCTTTACTTTTGATTTTAAACCGATTTGTTCGATTTTAGAGTTCGAGACACTGACTTGCTGACTCCGGAAGAGCAAACCGGATTTAACGATTACGTCATAAGACATGCTTTAACGTGTTTGAGATAAAGCGACGACTTCGCTTTTTACCAATTTCTCCAGATCGAAAATCATGTTTTTATAGTGCCATACATTCACAACAGTATATAAATGCTTCGCTCACAACTCTCGATAACCGGATGTTCAGTTGTGGCCAAATATATCTTTAAATTTTGATTTTAATTTAACAAAATATTCAAAGCGATAAGACAGATGAGCTGAGTCATCCGATTTTAAACATTACGTCATTCGGTAACGCAAAAGACAAAATGCTGTCACAATTTTCGTCACGCCGGTTAGCACGTTGAGATTCTGACGATGTGTTTATCTTTATCGATGATCATGTTTTTATAGTGCCCTATTCACAACAGTATATAAATACATTGCTTACAACTCTCGGTAAAAGCATGTTCAGTTGTGGACAAAAGTATATCAACATTTAATTTTTTAGTTTAATTCAACAAAATTAAATATTCAAAGCGATAAGACAGATGAGCTGAGTCATCAGATTTTAAACATTACGTCATTCGGTAACGCAAAGGGCAAAATACTGTCGCAATTTTCGTTACGCCAGTAAGCATGGCACGTTGAGCCAAGTAAAAACATTAATCGAGGGTGGAGTGGGTCAAAACGACTGGTAAATGCCTATAATGCGCTTTCTTGTAACCTGTACGATAGAGCATAGCAATGATTTATTTCGTATTTGCATTCACAATTTGGCTTAAAGAGCCCTTGACATGATTAAAGGAAACTGTGCACAAAGCATGGTTCCCAGGTGTGGGGAAAAGTTCAATTCTTTTGGGCTGTTACGGTGCCCATACTGATCAATCTTAAAGATGTGGTTACTTTTATATTGGGAAAATTATCGCCCATTTTTTGAAATGCGTCTGTTTTGAGAATTGTGATGGCCTTTTTGTTCAGGGTTTTGAGGCAGACCGACCAAAAGACAGCGAAAAATGGTCTTGATTGAAGAATGGATGAGGTCATGGGCATAGTCTGTGGAGCTATGTTTGGTGAGGAGAGGGTGAATAATCCAGTTGACGTCCTTTCCAGGGTATTGATCGCCTTTTCAGTTGGTCAAATTTCAGCGTTAATTACAGTTACACACTTTTACTGCAACGTGCTGTTACAAATGCTTGAATGTTATTAAACCTGCAATCACGTGCGCCTCGCTTGCTTTCTTTTCGAGACGAACCAACACTTCGTCGGTTCTGCACGCATTGCGGGCCTATGTTGTTAACAGTGATATAGTGCCTACCTCCGTCCCCCATGAATGTCCGCCCAACCCACCCACCCCCTATACAATCCTCACGTACATGGTCTGATTCTTGTTTCCTTTGAATTTTATTCACAGCCTCCTCCACCACCTGATATTATGAGCGAAGAGTCGGACACAGCCAGTGTAGCAAGCAGTTCAACAAGTCCCAGACCAGAAAGAAAAGCTAGAAAGAGTAAACTCGTTAACGTCAGACCAAGAATTGACACGAACTTATCTTCAAAGAAAAAAGAAATTTTGTCAAAGTCATCGCATGTTGCCAAGCCCCGTCTGAGAGTAGAAGCACCGGTACCGTACAATTCAAGAACTGAAGATTACACTCCTTTGTCTCCGAGATCACGTGACCCATCCCCGGCTCGTGGCGCCAAGAGATAAAAGATATCGGTCGCTATCTCATGTAAAAGGGCTTATCTTTTTCCCAGCGAGCGTCGGACGGCGAATAACGAACTAAAAGTTACAACGTTTTGAGTCAGTGGATGAAAAGCTATTCGTGATATCGATCGCTATCGAGCAGTCAGAGCAGTGCTTCATAGAAGGTGGCTTTAGCTTTTGAAGGGGCTATGGATGAAATTACTTGGCGCGACCTATCATAACGAACGAAAGCTACTGAGCAGTACTTTCCTCTGGCACTGTTTATTGTGCTGAATAAGAAGATTCTAAATGTTGAGTCTGTGGATGAAATCCTAAAGTGTGCAGACATATTCAGCTAAGCTATTGAGCAGTACTTTCTTGTCGCGTTGTTTTCTTACGCTGCACAAGGCGGTTCTAACTTTTGAGTCTGTAGATGAAATGCTAGTGTGACAATTCAAGTGAAGTGCTAAGTAGCTCATCAGTGTAGATGGAATTGTTTTTCTATTTTCTGCAAGTGGAATGTCTAAAAAAAACCTGCTAAATTTGCGCACTCGGAACAGGGAGGTTATATTAAGGAAAAAACTTAGTGGATTTGCTTTAAAACTAAACCAAGCCGACTGTTACGATAGCAACAACTTTTACTTTTCACAAAATACTTAGTAATCCTTTGTAGCGTGAGTGAAAATAACAACAGATAACGAACTGTTTCCAGTCTCGTGCAAGAAATTCAGTGAGCCCTTTTCAAGAGATCGAAGGGAGCTGGTGGTACCGAAAAGACCAACCATGTATGCAAAAACAGCCTCTCAGGTCATTAGTCTAAATAGCTTCCCATAGTCAAAGTAATTCCCATTTTGTTTTAAGGACCCATAAAAAGTGAATACATTATTTGTTGTAGGTACATTTTTTATGACGGTAAAAAGGTCAGAGGAACATCACACCAATAAAATTAAAAGTAAAAATTTAAATTATAACGATAACAATGCAAAAATTATATTAAATCTTTTTGTACGCTTACATTGAAAAAAACTTTTCCGGAGACAGCTTAAACTCGCCGCGTTTTCCCTAGTAGGTTTTATTTCTAGATACTCAATAATTTTCGCTCTACAAACTGGCAAGTTCATTAAATTTCTCTTTTTTATTCAAAAACTTGTGACTGGATGGATATTAATCTTGTACCCAGATCTCACATGTCTGTACTAGCTCACGGATTCATGCGAATTGATCAAAAGCTGTGAAATTAAACTTTGATGGATAGAGTTTTTACGTTATAACTTGAATACTGTAAGACTTTTGTTTTACTTTATATTTTCGACGACGTAGTGGCAAGTTCTGTAAATTTATTTAGTGAATGGCAGAAGAACCGATACTTTCCTTGAAATAAACTAACTAATCAACAGCTTGTTCCACTTAAAGTAATTTATTTATGCCTGAAGGCGGATTCGGACAAGGATTCAACATCATCCAATATTGCCAGTGTTCACAAAGAAACTGGGGAGGAAAATTCCATGATTTTTCCATGACTTTAAATCCAATTCCATGACCTCAAAATTGACTAGAGGACTGGTGAAAACAATGAGTCAAATGCCCCACTGGCTGAACGTTTTGATGCTTGACACAAAGTTTCCTTTTTTTTTTTTTGACTTTTCAACCAGTAGCTAAAAACAGTTTTTGGGAAAATCTGAAATTCCATGACTTTTCCATGACCCAAACAAATTTTTCTATTTTCCATGATTCTTCCAGGCCTGGAATGCAAATTTCACATTCCATTCCAAACGAATTCAAGATCCGGATTCAACGTCGTTCAACGTTGTTAAGTCAAACTTGTTGAACATGTTTGACCACCCGGTTGAATGATATTGAATTATGTAAACTGGTGTTCCCCGCACTTTCATAAGTTCAACATTGCCGCACGTGTTAGCCTAACAAAATTAACATCGTTGTTCACAGTTGATAACAATGGTGCTGGATCCGGCAAAGTTTGATGGCAGTGAAATTTCGTTTAACGCCATTCAGCATCATCCAATGTCATTTAACAGTGGGACCAAACATGTGTAACGTGTTGAAATCAGTAATGTTAAAAGATCCTTGAACTGAAACGTCACTCGGGTCCGGCTTTCCTCCCAAAAAGTGGCTGGTAATCGAACCTACCGTTTGTCCAGGGTCTAAAGTTTGCAAACTGGGGTTAGAAGATACAAGTTGGCCTGTGTAAACGTCCCAAACAGACAAAAACAAAAGGGAACGATTTGGAGAGAAATAGAACTACAGACTCCCTATTCTCGTTAAGTGACTTTTCAAACTTTTTTTGTAGGCAAACTCTCATTTGATATACGTTAACGTTTGTCAAACTTGTTTCCTTTACAGTTTGTGTTTAGCACATTCCGTATGATTTGTGCTGCACAAAACGATGTCAGTTGAGGATAAATGTCTGATGACTTAGCTGTTTGAAGTAGTTTGCTGCAACTCTGAATTAGGGTCAATTCTTGTCTTACACATAGAGGATATGACACGGCAGTGTGAAGATATGAATTTTATTCTCGAGTGGTAAAAACAATATTTCTCGAAAGAGCACAGCGAGTAAAATATTGTTTTTTACCACAAGAAAATAAATTCATTTCTTCAATCTGCCATGTACTGTTCTTTTTACTATATAGACAAGTCAGAGTATTTTTGCCCAAACAACAGTGTAAAAGCAGGGAATGACGTCATTGATATCCTCATTAGTGAGGACATGGAAAATACGCCACTCAAGTCCCTATGTAGTTTTGTATGAACTTTACGAGTGGTCTGTTTTCCACTAAACACTCTTTATAATAAATATGATCATTTGATATATAAGGTGAAATACCAAGTTCAGTTAGCCTGAGACAGGTTTATTAGTGGGGTGTGGAGTGCATGAAAAATTAGGGAGCAGAGCAAGGCAAGTGCAGATTGGGGAGAGAGATGAGTTTCCCCCATATCTGAAACCCCTTCACAATACCTGTTTTACCACCTCCCATAGCCCTTGCACCCTCTTTTCTCCTAGGATACCACCCCCTCTTGCATTCTCCTTCCCACCACCCTGAGGGGGGGGGGTGGATTGGGTGGTTAGCCACCCCCCTCTCTGGGGTCATTTAAGTTTGAAATTAAGAAAGGAAACAAAACTGTCACTGAGGTAATTTTTGTCTCCGATTTTTCCGATATCATTATGTCAGGTCAGCCACCCCACTTCAAAAATCCTGGATCCCCCACTGCAATTTCAACAAACATGGTGGATAGTGTGTATCACTATACCCCAGAAAACATGCAACGCTATTATTCTGATCTCAAACCTTCTTTACTAAATGTTTGTTGTAACTACAAGTTATAAGCAGCAATTTCAATCTCTTAAAGCAGATAGAGGTCTGAAAGCAACTTACAGTAGTACCATGGATAGCACACTGCTGGAATTAAACCAACCTAACTTACAGCCACTGTCAACAATTCTTTAAATCTCCCTTTATAATAAAAATCTGCAAGACTCATAACACTGTCCTTTATGGCATTTTACATTAGCCATCCTTTTCACTTCTATCATAAAATCTCTGTTTATGTTACGTTGTGAGTCTGTGGACGAGATTCTAAAGTTTGCCGATTCAAATGAAAGCTATTGAGCAGTACTTTACTGTGGTACTGTTTGTTTTTACTGTGGTTCTGTCTGCTTTTTCAAGATTTTGCAAGTTTCTTTTTTTTGTTCTAAACTTGGACAGTGGGAGTTAAAGGGTCAACACAAACTAATGAAAATAAAATACAGCTGCAGTTAAACCAACAGAACTCACAGCCAATGTTGTCAGTGCTTTTCGTAATGCATAATACCAAGACGGAAAGTGAGGTGTTTTCAGATCTTTTGATAATGCAAAAGAAAGTCCAACACATAATGTTGCTAGTCCTGGAAGAGGATTCGCAAGCAAAGCCAGCCAAGCAATGAGGGATGGCGTAACGCTGTAACCAAGAGTGTTCCAATCTGGCTTTAGTTCACTTGTTTTAGCCAATGCATACCCCCAGTGTATTGCACCAAGAAAGGATAGAATGCAGGCTCCATAAGCTTGCTGTGCATGCACTATTAGTTCCATATATTCAGGAAACCTGACCGACATCCCAGCCAAGCCACAAAATGGAACTGCTCCAAAGAATCCAAGAAACAGAGCAGGTGGAGGACTGGACTTCATATCTGTTAAGAAGCTGTTTTGTGATTGGCTACTTAGGGGTCTTATATAGGACACTGGTGACTGGTATAGACCCTGAGTTGTTTCATGAAATGTCCCACTTCTTGCCTGAAACAATACAGGATAGTTACATTATTTTATTTATTAATTATTTATCCCGACTCTCAGAAAGATGAGTGACATCTTAATGAATGTGATGGTGTGTTCAAACGCAGATGAAGATGATGATTAGGAGGAGGAGAAGGAGAAGGAGGAGGATAAAAGATAATGATATCATTGGATTCTTAAGGCTGGAGTGATGCTTCTGATTGCAAAGCTCAACTCATATTTAACAATAAAATTTAATAAAATTATTTAAAATTTATATAACGCCTGAGTTACAATGGCCACAGATACCTTTCTTTGGTTATCTTGACAAATTGCAGCCAAACTGTTACAAAATTTGATTTCTCCATCATTAACCCATTGACACCTGAAGTGCCTGAAACCGCCCGTGCGTGACTACCCCTGAATTTCCTGAAGTGCCCGAAACCGCCCTGTTTGAAAAAGCCTCTACCCTCCCCTCCTTAAGGATTTTGGTTCCCCTATTGTTCTATTGTTAAAGGGGACAAATAAACCAATCAGAATATGTCTTTTGCGCATATTTTTGGAACTCTTTCGGGGTACTAGAAAGACTTTTTTTCGTCCCTCGATTTGCGATGAAGAAATATGGCGCAGCATGTTATTTACACGCGGAGAGGTAGTGCAATTTACGGTTCTTTTTCGCTCTTTACGGAAAAAAAAAATCTCTCTGAGTCTCAAAGTGAAAGGCAAAAATTTTGCTTTAGATCAGTGAATGTTTAGGGCGCTTTGAAGTGGATAGTTTCCGAGTACAAAGCGATGAAAAGTTTAGCCGATTCGTCAAGACTTGAAGACCGCGTGGAGTCAAATTTTGTGAGCAGAAATCAAGACTTGTGAATCTTTCCTTTGAACAATTAGACAAGGTAATGAACCTCTTTCAGTGTAAATTTTATTTCCTACGATGTGCTGTTTAACTCACTGGTTCAGCAAACTATTAAATTTAACCATCAGATCAGAAATGACTTTGCTTCTTGCGCTGTATTTTTTGTGTGCAAATCGAAAGCTGATGTGCTTATTTCTGTTGCGCCATCTGTGTTTTAAAGCATGCTTTCCCTGTTCCATTCGTGACTTTTTTCTTCAGTTTGCATCAAATGTTCTTTTCTGTAGATTCTTTTAATTTCCACAAGCATATTTGTTCAATTCTCACAACGAAAATAGATCTAAACATGCGAACAGTTATTTGCATAAGCTTCCATTTTGTCCCTGAAACCTGATCCTTTTGTGGCAGTGATCTTGTCTCAAATTTTTCTTCATTTCATGTTAAAATTTCACTGCTATAGAAATAAGTGAAAAATGGCTTTCTTTGTAATGTTAAATGAATGGAATCTGTTTAAAAATTTTATGGAATTATGCTGTGATTCCTGGTGGGAGTATTTTGAACGGTAAAGGAACAGCATAGGAGTACGTGTCTCTGAGCACATGTTTGCTTTTTGTACCAAGCGCCTGCATTTCTGAGCATTTTGCAGGTTTTCTACTAAGTTAAACTTCTCTATTTTCCCTATGGTGTTGAAAAAGTGGTTGGAATAAAAGTTCTGATGAATAATAATTGTGCAATATATCGGGAATGGACATGGCTTTTCTCATGAGAATGATAACTGCAAAGTTTACTGTCTTTACGATTTTGACGGCAAATGGCGCACGGTTGAAAAAATTCCTTAAATCTTGTTTTGGAGCTAAATTTGACAATAAATTTTCGATCCTGACAAATCCTTGTAATTAAAAAATAACTAACTAACTATCCATGGGGAAATAAAACGTAACAACAAAAGCTGAGAATTTGTCTTTATCTACTGCACATTGTGTTAATTTTCTCAAGTCGTTTATTTCGACTGAATGCTGAAAAATGTTCAGGAAATTGGGGGTGGTCGCGCGTAAATTTCCTCAGGAGTCAATGGGTTAAACTTACTAATCACTATTCGGCTACAAACTTGACAGGAGCTGACATTCAAATGACTACCTATATATTAGGGGAACGACTTACAGGAAGCTCTAGTCAGCTGCCTGTTATGGCTAATCTATTCAATCTGTTAGTAGGCCAAAAATTCATTAAGCTTAAATGCATGTATCCTGTATCCTACTATAAACACAAGTCAAATTTGACTTCTGGTATTTTCAGATATAGAGTTCAAAGTTGTAAAATCTTACCTTCCTAGTAATCTTCTGCTCGGGATTATAAGAGTATGTCATCCTTTGCGATACCCATCTGCTACTCCATGGAACTTTGTTGCTAAATGGACAAGATCTGTAAAGTATTTTATCAAAAGTTCTTGTACCCCAGAGAGGCGAGCGAAAGGCCGCCATTTTGAATTTACAACCGCTGTACATTGGTACTGTCGCCGTCCCTAGTACCCAGTTTTCCTTCTGCCTAGCCAAGGAAATTCTGAGACTACGAGATAATTTATTTCAACGGTTATTTTGTTATACTCAACATACGCTTTTTAATAAACTGAAAACAATACTAAATACTGGATACAATACTGTTTTTTGCAATGTCAAAACCTTATGAGTTTTCCCGAATAACATGAATTCTCAAGATGGCTTCAATCTATATATTGTTATGAAATTTCAAGAATGCCCGACCAATGGTTGAAATATTTTTAATCAGCTTTCGTAAGAAAAATTAAATAATGCGTTTTGTTTTTACAGAGATTAAAATGTTATTTTAAAGTTTAAAAGTCTAGCTAGGATTTCCTGATACGTTTTTATGGGAACTGCGACAGGCTAAATGACATGCCAAGACATCCGGTTGGTCGTTCCTCTGCCATACGTGGCAAAAAAATTGAGAATAATGGTAACATATCACTATGCTCATATAAGGTGAA
Source organism: Siderastrea siderea (assembly GCA_964030785.1). Classification (NCBI taxonomy): domain Eukaryota; kingdom Metazoa; phylum Cnidaria; class Anthozoa; order Scleractinia; family Rhizangiidae; genus Siderastrea; species Siderastrea siderea. The sequence goes on along the minus strand of OZ034976.1, from coordinate 34,768,553 downwards.
ACATGGAGTAAAAAAGGGAGAAGGGCTGGTATGGAAATGTGTCCGAACTTACAAAAATCGTCCCTGCAAATTAAAGACAATCATAAAATAAGATCGATTAATTATGGGTATACATAAAATAAATTTAACATCATTAAAAAAATAACTGACACTTTTATCACCGGATTAAGTATAATATGAAAATGTGAGTAAAGCAAATACTGGTTTTGTACACTAACAGCATGTTCCCATCAAACTTATGACCGATAATATCAGATAGAGTATTACTACAACGAAAAATGTAAATAGCAATCATTATGAGCCGACACTGGCTTTGCCATCTCCAATTATCATAAATTATGTTTTGCCTGTAGTGTTGACATAGCCACAGAGCACTGAGAATGCCGGGGTAACATGCTTAAATACCGTTTAAGTTGAGAATAAGTTGGTATCATGAACAAGCTGAGATCTTATCGTATTTCGTTTCCTGGGGTTGCCAGTAAATTAAGTTGGGCATTAGTTCAGTTTACTCAGAGCTAACAAACGATAAGAATGTAGAACAAAAACAAGTTGATCAGACGCCAAAGGAACGGTTGTCTGTTCACACTAAACATAAGTTTCTCTCTTCTCACTGTCAATACTCATCGTCTTCTCTTCAGTACAGGAAGCTTCAGAAATCAGCTCATGACTGCATGTTTCATCGAGAGATATGCTTCGTAATAAGTTGCTTTGTTCTCCCATTATCCTCATCCAAAACAATGTTTCATCAGTTACCGTGGGAGGATCCACTGTCTTCTTCCTTTGGTCAAAATAGCGTGTTCTCTCTCTTTTGCGTTTCTTCTGTTCCTTTAACAACCGGTAGTGGCTTACAACAGAACCCATTCTAACTTAAAAACACAAATTGTTTTCAATCCACAGTTTAGAGTTAGCCAAGTTGCCTTCTCAGGAACACTTTGTGGAAGTTGCTTTTGACACAAATTAAAGGGTAGCTTTTACTGCTATTGGCTGATAACGTACAACAGTGATTGCTGTTATTGGTTGCTTCTGTCACGTGTCTGTCAGTCAAGGGCGTGTCACATTAATTTTAAGCACCTTACGTTGGCTTCTTGTCTCACTGTACCGCACGTGGAGCCGTACCCACACAGCTGAGAAAAAAAAAGCTCTTTCCCTGGGTTGAAGGGCAAGACTAACTCTTATGCTAGTCTTTCAGTTCGAAGCAGCGCAAAATCAATGAAAACCAAACCAATACTGTTATTGAGTAGAAAGAAATCGGGCTAAACATGACTGATCTGTTTTTCACAATGAATGCGTCATCTAAATGTTTAGTTTCTGGTTGCAGGTAATCCCTTTCACACCTGGCATAAAAATATGATAGCGCTATAAAATGATTGGTTAGATGCATCGTTTCTCTTGGGCAAGGTAAGTCTTGGCGTCATCAACCACGTGTTGTTGTTTGTCACATTTTACTCCAGTCTCCATAACAACATTTATAATGTCTTTAACGAATCTTCTCGCAGATTTCCACTACATTATGCACAATCACTTTTTTTGGTCAAGGTTTGCGATGTTTTCATTTATTATTTCCTACTCCACTTAAGCTTGACTCAAGTTACTATTAGTTGACTGAGGGGCAAAAGAAAAGCCAAAATGCTATAGTGACCAAAAAAAGCAAACGGTGAATCCTCCCACGGCACATGATGTAACAATGATTGGGATGTTAGTCATGAGGGAGCGGAACATCGTATTACAAAGTTATCTCTTGGTAAATTAAAAGTTTACATTATCAGTATCCTTTGCTTGTAACGAGTACTTTGAAACAAGGACTTTACTCCATGGTCTCTGGGCTTTTTTCCCGGCAGTTGAACGTGTCCACGTGTACAGCAATCGGCATCTCAAAATTTCACATTGTAGCTTAATGACTCCATTTCTTTAACTGATGTTTTTTGTTAAGTCCTAAATAGCCTATCTCTATTTCATATTTCGCTGGCATTCGCTCCGACAAGAAAGAAGAAACTGATTAATGGGATTAAGGACTAATACCCTCTCAACTCTCTTCTAAAAAAATAGCGATATTACTACTGTGAAACCAGAAAATAATGGCTTACCGACTAACATTACCAAACCACAAATAACTACTTATTGAAAAACAAATCAGCGAAACAATTCCAAGAAAGTACTGCTCAGTATTGCAGCTGGGACTGCAATTCATATGTTCCAAAGATTCAAGTGTCTAAAATAATTATACTGTCATTTCGGTGTAAAGTCATCCCGTTTTGCTGTTGTAGACACTCGCTGAATTGACCAAGGGTCTCCAGCTCCGCCCCCCCCCCCACCCCCCTGGTCTATAAGCTATATAGGTATGTGCCGCGGAATAGGGTATGGTTTTTTAGGTTCTCAGGCCTTAAATAGGGTATCCATTTTGCCCCTTTTTGGAATTGTGATCCCGGTGTGATTCCTAGATAGGGTACCTTTTCTGTACTGAACTAAAATTGCACTGTGTAAACCACGGTTATGATGGCGTATTATTAAACTAGGTCTAGTCTCGTATTCTATGCTTGATGCTAAACTTCCCATGTTACAGAAAAGAAATAATTTTTTAAACAACCTGATCACACAATTTTTAGTGATCGTTTTTCCCTTCAATAGGGTGTCATTTTTTCAGGTTTGGGCCTTAAAAAGGGCGTCAATTTTCGATTTTCTATCCTTAAAGAGGGGCAGGGTTTAAGGACCTCTGCGGCACACACCTATCTTAAAAAGATTTGAGTAACCCCTCTTCCTCCCCCCCTCCCGGGCCAACTCCTTATGAAGATTCCCTTGAGCTTTGCATGGAATGAAAAGACGAACCAATGCATACTAAAACGCATGTGAGCAAGAAAGTCGGTGGATCAAGGTCATAAATGCTAGAAAGATCAAGGTCATAAATACTAGAAAGCGTGTCCAGGTCCTTTTTTCGAGGGCAAATGGGAAGAGAGAGAAATTGTTGAACCGACCATGAGCTAGGCTAATATTTTGACGAAAATATGGGAGCTCACGAAATAAAGAAAGACTACATTGAGAGTTGTGTTGGTTACTCATGGGTAGTGGATCTACAATGATTAATACTTATCTAGTTGGTAGTATCAGGCATCCGAAGCTAGTCGTCTTAGACAGTCAATGTCTGTTATTTTCAGCGCACGGGAACCCTCATCCTTCCTTAAATAAATATTGGAGTAAGTTCTTGGCCCAGCAGAAACGATAGTGATTTTCATCTTTAAATTTCTTGGCTTCAAATAGCAGCTTCTACGTTTTAGGAGTAATATAAGATGGTCGAAGATTCTTACCGGCACCGAGCTCGTTTTCAGCAGACAAGCCGATGCTTGTGGGGTTAACTTCAGAGGCACGTTGACGAGCTTCCATAACTTTCCCTTTCGCCAAACGCCTGACGAATTTACAGATCACAGGTTTGGGGCCTCCTTTCTCATGCCTGGTCGATACGCGATGCGCTACGTCGATGTCACATAAGGACACTTCGGCTCCCATTTCCCGAAAGAGGTTGACGCAAAGGGAACTTGTTTCAAGCGCGGATTCACTGGTACTTTTCTCCGCTAAACCAGCAATTTTGACATTGAACTGGTAACTATATTCCTAGCTTCGCCGATGGCATTACTAACGCGTTTCACTTTAGTGCTAAGATCATTTAGACGGCGAGTTATGTGCTTAAGTTAAACCAAGACATCGGAGTTGGAAGCTGTCAAGTCATCATATTCGTCACTTAAAAATTGGAGGCTGAGGATGATGATGTTGAAGCGCCTATTCTACTGCAGAAAATTGTAAAGTATGTATAACTGATCAATTTTCCTATTTTCCGTATCCTTCCTTCCTCTCCTCTATTAGTTTTGTTTTCTGTAATTCGAGTAAGTTGCCAATTAATGTATATAGTTATTTAGTATCCTTATTTAATTGTAATTGTACTATAGTTGTATTAATTTATTAATCGCGACTGCTGTACCATTGTAGCTCCGCCCGCCGTGATTAGCCTCTGCTATTGCGGGCGGAACCGAACCGTCATTAAGAGGCTGTCTCCCTAAGAGTGTTCCACTCGACCTCGGACTCAAAAATATATTTCCTTCAAATTTCTACCACAAATACTACTATCTATCCCTACTACTAAAATGCAATTGAAATGATCCAAAAGTTTATTTTGCTCCGGTTTGAGGATTTGATTGTCAGTATACCGTAAGTGACTAAAATTTGGCTATTTTGGGCGCCGTAGTACGGGGTTTTTCAATTATCGTTTAAAAAGACTTTGCACCATCACAACCTTCAAATTTACACCCATTTGATAGCTTGTTACTTCTTTTTACCGCTCCTGTGTTATTTGGACATTTTCGCGATCGAAATCGTATGAAACTGAATGATAAATGAACTAATTTAATAAGTCACTCGAACTGGATGAAATAGTGCGTTTGAAACATGCCAAAATTCTCAATTGAGGTACTTAGGCCACACATAAAAACCCGCTCTAGGCATAGACTAAGCACTGTTTCCTAGAATTATACAATAAAACTTGCGGCAGAATGCGCAGAATGCCTGTTCTTTCTCGTGTTGCTATATCAACATCTATTCTTATGCTCCTTAGCCTGAGAAATCACCTCATTTGACGCCTACCTTGTTATTTAAAACTCTTTCCGTCGAAGGCTTTGGCGGTTCATAAAATTTGCAACGTACAGTCTTTTTGTTCATCACAAGATACGAAGACGACAAAGTAGCGATTTATAAGGAAGGTACCGAGATCCAGTCGCTATATTTCTGGAGAACAACCGATGAATTAAATGTTTCACGACTTGTGTTACAAAATATAAACAGGCCAGTAAAAATCGCATTTCCGGACTGCGGACAACGGACTTCCGATTATGGAATACAAACTTGGAACATGGGACTGAGTGTATAGCGGACTAGCGTAAATATTACTCTGTTACAATCGATTTCACTCAACGTTTTCAGTCTGTAAACTCAGCAACGTCATTCCGCCAGTTTGGAATTGATATGAGAATGGAAAAAAGCTCTGGTCTTCAAAACTTTTCAGAAAAATCGAATGATTCCGCAGATCAGTGGTCTCAAGCAGTATAAACTTTGTGGTTCTCAGGATGCAAGCGTTATGCTTTTCGAGTCAATTCGTCTGGCAGTATTAGTACCAATCATTTAAGATAGCGAAAATTTTACATTGTGGAACCGAGAGAGTATATAAAAGGCATATTTTAACTCGAAGTCCATATTCAGAGTGGTCCGCACGCGAAGTCTCCGTCCGCCTCGAGGAATGCGATAAGCTGATGAAAAAAGCACAGACGCAAAACGTATCCCATATGACCGAAACTGCACAAGCGAAAACAGCCCGTGATTGCTCGCGAGCTGGTAGGGCGAAACGGACAAACTGGCAAACTGCAAACTAGGGAATAAGCTTGAAAATTAGGAAGGTTCGCGCACAAGTAAAGAGGCTTATTCGCTTGTCAGGCAACGACATCACACGACAACATCTCAAAGAAAAAGCGAAAGCTTTGATGAACTCTGGCCTAAATCATTGCCGCATGTGGATAAATTATTAATATCATTTGGATATTGCGTCGCATCCGCGTCTGTTAAGACATACCCCTCCCCACCCCTTTCAGGGCCACTCCCTTGTAGACTTTAAAAGGAACGAGTCGCTAAATAAGTGATTCAGCCGTCATGACCTCTGTCTTCATTGGGGTTCCTTTTACTGGAGCTGGTTTCACTTAGTCAAGCAAAGTTATTTCCTTTCTACTACGTACAGGGCTTAGAGTGTCGCAGGCTAGAACAGCTCAGGTGGTTTCCGGGACCTAGTGGCTCCTCCCTGTGCGAGGTTCAGTCCACCCCACCCTTCCTAAACTAAGTACAGTTTGCGCGTCTAAAATGTGACTTTAGACCTTTTGTCGTACTACAACTTGAAGTGCTGTAATGTTCGTTCGTGCAATCAACATGAACACTTTAGAACATACATTCTGAAGGATGAGGGAGGGTGAAAAAGGAGAAGATTTAAACTATAAATTAATTTTGAATCCTGGCCACAAGACCACGGCAAAGTTGGACGTGGGAAAACGGCTGACTCAGATCAAGTTCAAGCAAATAGCATTCGTACTGCACGAAATGAAAGGAACGAAAGGCTGTTTGAAAAAGAAGAATGGCTCACAAAGACCCAGATTACCAGCTTCTTTTCACGTTTAGCTTCACGACAGAAGTCCCGCGGCCAGGATGCTAGCACTGCATCAACGGATGCGACAGCGCGGCCTGAAGAGGACGAAAATCAAGATATTGAGGCCGTCAATCCTGGTATGAGACTGCTGCGCTTTGGTGGACGATATAAATGAAGAAATCGGGTCCACAAACCCATAGTTTTGACGCCTATGATTTTTGTGACTATTATAAGAACAGAAAAAATAGGCATATTCAGTGTCGCCATGCTAAAAACAATACTTCACCATTTTGAGGTTCTTTTTCGAGCAAAAGATCGAAATGCGGACCTGATTCATTTGGTGAAAGACGTTATTCACGAGTGTCGGTGTTGTAAATAAAATGACGCTTAATTATGATCCTGGGACGTAGAAGGGGGAGGAGGCCTGCAGGCTATCAATTTCTTCACACAGATTTTTTGTCAGCACCTGCCGTTTTCAGAAGCTTCACGCATGTATCTGATAGCCACATTATGGCAAAGTTTGATATAAAATGCATGTTTTTCAACTTTTTTCGGTGAGAAAGTATGCGATATCGACAAACAACATATCTCCTTCTTTACTCGTCTAGCATGAAAAATTTTCAATTTCGACCGTTTTTGTATGATAATATCTACTTTCTACCTCATCTCGTAGAGCACTTTAAGGCTATCTTCAAAAGGCGAAATTTTTTCGAAATATTGTAACAAAACGAAATCCAAGAGTCCATCACCCCTATCCCTTGTATCACAGTGGGGGAATGAGATTGCTTGTACGTATGAGGGTTAACGCCGACAGAAAAAAATAGCCTATAGGAATGCGGGAAGCTGAGGCAAAAAGCACAGACCCAAAACATATCCCATATTATAGAAACAACACAAGCGAAAACAGCTTGCTATTTCTTGCTGGTTGGGCGAAACGAACGGGCACAAATGGAATGAGCTTGAAAATTAAAAGTAAGGATAAGGGAGGCTCGCGCACAAGCAAAGAGCCTCTTTCGCGTGTCAGGCAGGCATCGATATTTCACAAGAAAATCAGTCGAAGAAAAAAAAAAGAAAAAGGTTTGGCGAATACTGACCTTAATCATTGACGCACACGGATAAATTATTAACGTCATTTGGATATTGCGTCGCATCTGCGCCTACCAGGACATAACTTTACTCCGCTCCCTCCCCCCCTCCTTCCCCTTTCATGGCCACTCCCTTATTGACTTTGAAAGGGGAAAGCCGCTGGATGGGGAATTCAGCCGTTATGGCCTCTGTCTTCTACAGGGTTCCTTTATTTAGAGCTGGTTTCAGTTAGTCAAGCAAAGTTACTTCCTTTCTCCTACGTACGGGGCTTAGAGTGTCGCAGGGTAGATCAGCAGAGATGGTTTCCGGGACCTAATGACTCCTCCCTGCTCCAGCTTCAGTCAGTACACCACCTTCCTAAAATAAGTACAGTTTGCGCGTCTAAAGATGTGTCTTAGGACCTTTTGTTGTACTATAACTTGAACTCTTGTAACCTTTGTTCGTGCAATCAGAATAAACCATTTAGAAAATACATTCTTAGGGTGGGGGAGGGTGGAAAAGGACAAAATTTAAAATAGAAATTAATTTTGTATCCTGACCGCGAGAAATGACAACCCTCTGTGACAAGCCTCTCCTTAGACAGTGATTTTATATATATATCCTCAAGCTCTTGCCGTATTAGCTGCTCGCTGTCATTGTTATTTTTAAGTTAAAAATAAAATGTTGTTGACGAACATTTGTATATCGCGTTACTGATCACAGTGTAACGCAACTCCCAGGTTGAGGTTGGAATCGTTTTCTTTCTCGTTTGTTTCCCCTTAAGACTCACGGCGACTGGAACTGGTGAATTTAAAGTATAGCTGAAAGCAATATAGAGATTATAGCTTCCTCGCGTTATCTCATGACCAAGAGAAAAAGACTTTTTCATCACCTCTATGATGAAACCGCCGAATCCTTTGCCGGAGGGGAGAGTTATTTATCGAACAAGGTGAGTGGCAAATAAAGTAACTACAGTATCTATTCGAGGTTTTGGACCTCCAGAATCGGTTTCATAGCAAAAATAGGAAAAGTACTTTGTGTAATTTTTTAAACCACCATCGACATCTCTTTAATTAGGCGGATATATATAACAAGACTTGAATGGAAATTCAGGTCACGCAAGACACCATTGGCGAAAATGGCTTACTAAACTTCGACACAATTTCTCAGAATCGCGTTCTGCCGCAAGTTTAATTGTATATTTCTAGGAAACAGTGCTTAGTCTATGCCTAGAGCGGGTCTTTATGTGTGGCCTAAGTGCCTCAATTGAGAATTTTGGCATGTTTCAAAAGCACTATTTCGTCCAGTTCGAGTGACTTATTAGATTAGTTCATTTATCATTTTCAGTTTCACACTATTTCGATCGGGAAAATGTCCAAATGACACAGGAGCGGTAAAAAGAAGTAATAAGCTATCAAATGGGTGTAAATTTGAAGGTTGTGATGGTGCGAAGTCTTTTTAAACGATAATTGAAAAACCCCGTACTGCGGCGCCCAAAATAGCCAAATTTTAGTCACTTACGGTATACTGACAATCAAATCCTCAAAACGGGAGCAAAATAAACTTTTGGATCATTTCAAGTGCATTTTAGTAGTAGGGATATAGTAGTATTTGTGGTAGGAATTTGAAGGAAATCTATTTTTGAGTCCGAGATCGAGTGGAACACTCTTAGGGAGACAGCCTCTTAATTCTTAGTACTTTATAATTTTTGTATTTAATAAGTTTTGTATTTTTGCGAATTGTGTGTGGGACTACATACGGGATCCTCTCGGCTTAACATCAAGTTATATGTGCAACAAAAGCCAAAATGAGCCATAACGTCGCTGACAGGGATGAGGAACATGGAAGGCGAAACAGCTCTAGCTCTAGTGGGAGAACGATCGGGAAGGAGGACGATACATTTTCTGAGAGTTTACAAATTTCATGTAAAAAAGGGAATTCCTTGAACGCAGGAGAGAGATGCTCTCGACCGTTCCAGAGACATCTGGAGGCATCGCTCTATATTTCATCCACAACTCCAAAATAGCAACATCAGATGTAATCAATGCAAGTACTAATATACAAATACATAATATTAGGTAAACATAATTGATTATTCAAAGCAAATTCTAGCTAACAGAAGAACTTTCGACCTTTATATTGAAAAATAAACATGTTTTCAGCAAAGTGACTCTAAAACTTTAAGAAACAGATTTTTTTCATTCAGAACGTAACTGTTCGCGCTGTACAGGAAATCACCAAAACGAAGGCAACGACCCTTATTTTCCCCCTAGTCAGGCAAATATAACCTCGTTATATAAGAGAAATAAAGAGACAAAATCCAAAAGGCAATATTATCTAGTCAACAGAAGTAGATCTACATAGATATTAGGCAAACAACCGATTATTCAAAGGAAGATTCTGGATTACAGACAGAAGACCTTTCGACCTTAATTTGATGTTGAAGAGAGAACAGGTTTTCGCGATGTACAGAAAAAAAGAGACCAAAATACAAAACGTACTTCTCGAAAAACATCGAGTCATCAGGTCGTTCTGATTTTCTCAGAACTCACGAATATTAAGCCTCGCCAAATAGTGGCGTCGTTTTCGGATGAAAATTACTGTGAAATCGTGACGCAGCATACGTGAAGGGCTATGTAAATGACGGAAAAAGCTAAGAAAACAGCACTAGTGTAAAAACAACATGAAAAGAGAAAAAGAATGGATATCGTAATGTATGAACAGCTGTAGGGTTGATTGGAAGGTGATAAAGGTGAAATAGGAAAAGTAAATTTCGATCAATATCACCTTTGCTAATTACACAGCGACATATTATAGTTTTAGGATATCCATTACTTTGTAAATGACTACGTTGTCAGTTTTCAATTCAGCTTAATTTTAGACAGTCAGTGGGAAGTCATGAAGTTTATTGCGCGAGGGCGTTAGATAACAGTTAAAGAACCTAAAAATAAAACCAGCGTGTGAATGTTTTATTTTAAGCATTTCAAACGCAATTACGTTTTGGCCGTCTAATTAATTCAAGGGAGGAAATAGAGAAAAAAATAATTTCTTTTTTTAAACTAAACGAGCAGGCACGCAACAATGATTTTGGGGTCTCTTTTTTTTTCAATGGTGTCCTTTAAAAAAATTATCAAGCATTGCTCAAACTCAGGGTTGTGAACGTCTTATCCACAAAAGTAATTAAAGATTTTTATCCCGAATTTTGCTCCAAGATAGCCAATGTGCTAAGCCCAAAACGTTCTTCTGGCTTACGTGATGTTTTCTTATGCTTCGGTGTATTTTAAGTATGTGGGTGAAATACTGAAGTGTGAAAATGTAAAAGAAAGTAACGAACTGTAGTTTTAGGATATCCATTACTTTATAAATGACTTGACAGGCAATGGTAAGGTCATGAGGTTTATTGCACGAGGGCGTCAGATATTAATTATTTCATTAAAAACGCAATTACGTTTTGCCAGTCTCATTAATTCAAGAGAGGAAATAGCGAAAAAACGAATTTCTCTCCTAAACTAAACGAGCAAGCGCGCAACAATGATTTTGGGGTCATTTTTTCAATAGTGACCTTAAAAAAAACTAATGAATAATTAGGCATTGCCTAAACCTGGAGTTTTGAAAGTCTTATGCACAATAGTATCAAAGGTTTTTACCCACAATTTTGCTCTAAGACAGCTAACGTGCTAAGCCCAAAACGTTCTTCTGGATTACGTGATGTTTTCTTTCATGATGCAATTTTTTTTAAAGTGAAAATGTAAAAGAAAGTGGATATCCATTACATTATAAATGACTTGATAGGCAGTGAAAAGTTATTAAGTTTATACCGCGAGGGCGTCAGCTATCAGTAAAAGAACCTAAAAATAAATTCAGTGTCAGAACGTTTTATTTTGAGCACGAATCATTATTTCATTTCAAACGTAATTTAATACGTTTTGCTTTTATACTAGGCTAACACAAGAGAGCAAAAAGAGAAAGATAAATTTCTGAAACTAAACGAGCAAGCACGCAACAATGACTTTAGGGTCATTTTTACGATTTTAGGGTCATTTTTACGTTCATTCAAGATTTAGGGTCATTCATGATTTAGGGTCATTCATTTTAGGGTCGTATTTTGGTTCATTCATGATTTTAGGGTCATTTTTTTCAATCGTGGCCTTAAAAAAAGTAGACATTGCCCAAACTTAGGGATATGAACATCTTATTCACAAAAGTAATTCAAGTTTTTCCCCACAATTTTTTCATGTGTTAAATTTTGAGCACGTGGGTGAAATCCTGAAGTGTGAAAATTTAAAGAAAGTTTTCAGTTATTTTTCCTTGTTTCATGATGCTTTGCAAAAGAGATGTTTTTTGTTTTGTTTTTAATGATAATCGTGGGAACTATTGGCTTTGAAAGAGTCCGCTTATATTTTTCTTGAATAAATCCCGGTGGTCCAGCACAAGACAGAGAGCAATAACACAATTGATTTATTTTTTATTGCTTCGTTAAGTAAATATTGTTTCTAGCAATACTAGGTTTTTGGTTTCGAATTGAATGAGAAGCAGTGAGCGAGAACTTGGTCACATTCGAAAGCGCAACCCAACCAAAAAGTAAAAAACTAATAGTTAAAACTTCAACTTTAATTGAAATTAAATGATTTTGATTGTCGCATGTTCGCACGCGAAATTCATAAGGCAGCAATAATAAACATTTTAATGAGTTTTAAAAAACTTGAGCGGTTCTTACGTTCGAGTCTGTGTATGAAATCCTAAAGCGTGTACATTCAAACAAAAGCTTTTGACCGTTAGTTTACTGTGATACCGTTAGTTTTCTTTCTTTCCTTCTTCTTTTTAACGATGAAACTTGGGAATTTTTAGATCACCTTGGTCTTGGGCATTACAAGGACAGAAAGGGATTAAGGATAAGTATAGGATCAAATTTATCCAACATGCAAACGTGCTCACACAAGTTTGATCTTGTCAGTTGATTCATCTCTACGGTTTCGTTAACGGTCAAGTGAGAAGCTTTTCATTAAAAGTGCTTTTTGTCATTTTCCATTCTTTAAGCTGACAAGGGGTCTCTGTTAAATGCGGAACATACTGTCATGGTTCACTTAGATAAACATCCGCTCGAACGCCCACTTTATGCAAATATACAATTGCGCGCGACAAAAATAATAAAGTCGAACAAGAAAGCTCCTAGGAAACAAACATAACATAGCATATTGTCGAAATTATATCTCTTTCCGGCTATTTCTAAAGTGATGTAAAAGTACGAAAATGTTAGAGAAGTGCGCTTTATCACTCTAATGGGTGATTGATCAACAACAAAACTGTCAGTGGTTCTATAATTGACTTTCGGAACACACCGTATTTTCAAAGACCACTATATTTGTTTGTATTCTCCATAATATTAAACGACATTCAATTTCTTACCGCCCATGGTTGCCACACACAACAACCAAATCGAAAACAAAGCTTTTCGTGATGGCATTTAATATACTTCTCTCAAATATGAACAATATTTCAATTTATTATAAAGTACAAAGCAAAAAGCGACGAACAATTTCAATCATTTCCGAACGACTTTGTACAAGCATTTTTATATAATTACATAACATTGCACTTTTCTTTCGCTTTCATAAAACTAAATATCTTGAATCTGTACTTCTTGGTAGGAGCCTCTGGCATCATAAGTCTAAGAAGTTGATTAAAAACTTCATCAACATTGTAATTGTCTTTCGCTGACGTTTCAACGTACCGTAGCGGAACTTTATCCGAACTGTATTTTCTTAATAATCCCGCAACTTCTTCCTCTCCTACTTCCCTTTTATCCAAGTCTTTTTTATTTCCAACCACAACAATTGGAATCCCTTCCTCTCCTCTAATCGTGACAACTTCATCTAGTAGTCTAAGAAGCTCGCGAAACGAAAATTCACTGTCCAGTGAGAATACTAGGACCACACCAGCAGCCCTTTGGATTGTCACTTGTCTCATTGCTGGGAACTGGAAGCTCCCAGCACAGTCTGTAGCATTCAGAACAGTTACACCGCAATTTTGATGTATCTCGCGACTATAGTAATCCTCAACTGTAGGAGTGTATTCATTGTCGAATTCACCGTTAAATGAGCGTCGAACTAGCGACGTCTTTCCCACGCTGGCTGCTCCAAACAAAGCGATTTCAAAAGAATTTCGATGATTTCTCCCTCGATGTTTCATCTTCTTGGTGCTTGTTTCCACTTTTGCAAGAAGTGATTGACTTCCAGGTTGATTTGTCAATGCACAGTTATGCTTTCTTCCGCACGAGTGTCGGTTAGGTTTAGTTTGACCCGTTACTGCTGACAGCGTTTTATAACGAATATGGTATCTCAACATGCATGCAATTTTCCTCGTTCCACGTACGTAAATAACTAACACGTGACGTCACGGGACGTCACACTCAGCCGAGCGTAAGAATATGCATTATATGACCAAAGGGAGGTACATGTAGGAGCGGAAACGCGCACTCGACAAAACATAGGGGTACAATACAACGACTTATAACGAGTTTGAGCATGCAAAAACAGCTTGATTAAACGGCCGCAAGGAAATGAACTAAATTTCGCAGAATCCGGCGAGTCCCGGTGATAAAATAGCTCCTGGAACGCCTGAACTGAGGTTAAGGTCAGTCCGCGCTTGAAGTTTGCTGCAGTTCGGAAAGAAAGGCTTGTAGGTCAGCATGTTCCAAGTCTAGCTTCAAGAATTTCGTGACAACAGATTTAAACCTGAAAAGAGAAGGATTAATCCGCTAATTATACTGTCTACAATGATAATATTTTCAAGTCAACAAAGTTCTTGGTTTTACACATAAAATATTAGTCTCACAATCGGCGTGACTGAGCAATGCAAAGCAAAGTATTGAGTTTGAACTCAGAAGAGCTCATTATAGGTGAGTGCTAGCTACCCAACTATTTTAGACATTTAAGGTATTCCTAACCTATATCGTCCACTCAGCGAATTAGTTCTGATAAAGTTTTAATGAAGTTAAGTTTTGATTACGTGTCCCTTTGAAAAGAAAGTTAAAACTAATATGTTCGTGAAAACAGGTGAAATTCTCTAATTTTGTAACTGAAATAGTTGCAACAGAAACAATACGTATTATTAGTTTTACCCAATTTATATGACCATTAAAACAAACAAAAATCCATTTTGCAAAAATTTTTTGAAAAGTCTTGGTTAACCGCTGTTAGATGAAGCTTCACGTTTTCACCGACCAGAAAACCTTGAACTCAGTGGAACGCAGCTGAGGCAAATGAATATTAAGTGAAAGATGAAAAATGTAAACTTTTATTAAAATGAACATGCCTCTTGACATTTTCTCAATCGATATCTGTACCCGCCGGCACTTTGAAAAACATGAAGTTTTCCGAGGGTTTTATCAGATGGCAGCCATGTTGCCGTTCACGGGGCACGTTCTAAAGCACGTGCTACGACTTCACGAAAGAGCCTCAATATCTAATCTTACGCACAGTATTTCGAAATTCAAAAATTTATTTTCTTTCACTGTAATCAAAAGAAAACTGGTAGCATGTACGCTGACGTCTCGAAATTGGGAGATGTCAAAAAATTGACGATTGCGCGAATGCGAGGGGGCCGGGGACCAAGCTCGTAAATTTAATCCAATACATTTCACATTAGGTCTCAGTTTGACGGATTCAACATCATCCAAATTTTTGAATAAAACTTCATTATGCTTAAGTTTAATGGCAAAAATCTTTGATCAAGACCTCTGATTGTCGTTTAATTAACGTCCTGCTGAATTATTTCACATCATTCAACGGGGTGCAGAAACGCACTCAACAACGTTGAACGGCATTAAATGGAAATGCTGAACCTGTTTGGCCGGTATCTTAGGGTTTGGCGGTTTCGTAATTGATGTGTAGTACAGTATCACCAGTATTACCTTGCCTTACGGCCATCCAATTAGTTACTGTGGCCACTTTATTTTGGACTGAAAAAAGCTCATGCAGTCGTTTTTCTTACGAAAAGGCCCTGTTAATCCGGTCACTCCGTTAATGCGCCCAGACTTCTGTGGCCCGTTGGTGAGCGGATAAAGGTGTTTACGCTGTCCGTGAACGTTGTACACAAATTCTTATCGGTTTACTGTCTTCCAGACGCGAGCTGTTAAAGTTTGAGTAACTGATAACGTCAAATGTTTAGTCCAGCCAATATCGCTATTTGAAAGTCTAATACTACAAGTTACGCGCGAAGTGAAGTTTGGAAAAAAAAATTGAAGAACAGTTCCCTCACGAAGCTGTCTGTCGACTGCCGGCCGTCTGTCGGTATTACTGATCGTCAAGAGTCGGCCGACAAACGGCCAACCATCTGTTCGCTGCTTGTGAGCCGACAATTTTAAGCCATCCCATTGGTACGCCTAGTTCCGAGGATAAAATTTCAGACAAAGAGGCAGAATAACTAAGATATATAAAATTCAACCTTACCTTTTGTCTTGATCTTCAGTATTTTCCATCATGTCCTTCCTCTGTACAGGTTTGTTGCTTCTTATCAGTTCTGTCACCTACAAAACACAAGTTTACTGGTTAGGATCAGTAAATCCTAGCGAACAATTTCTTTGAGAAGAGAAAATACTCACAATTCTTCAATACTGAATTTTTCTTGAATTGTCTATTTTTCGTAAACAAATGTCCCGCGAAATTCATCCCTAACCTGAAACTTTGTTGCACTTTCGATTTCATACCAAAAATTCAAAATGGCGGCCACTTACATTTTGTGTTAGATCAAAAAGCCATTTATGGTTTTGTTTAGTGGTTATACACTGTTGATACCTTTAGGAATGTAAGTTATCCTTTGTGTTTCGGCGATGATTCAATGATAAAGGATTCTAAAACGATCAGTGTTGAGCCAATTAACGCTCGCTGGATTGGTGTAGTCAGAGGAGGAGACATGTCGTAAAATGGGTTTAAATCTACTGAACTCCTCATTATTTTGTTAAACAGTTGTTAGTTTGTTTGTTTTGATATTAAATATTTATAAATGATCACCAGAATGGGTAAAATTTAAGCAAAATTTACCTAGCCCTTTTTCTTCATGCTCCAGAGACCTACACACAATTTGAACTGTTGTGCGTAGTTTGAAGACCACAACAGATACTCCGCGTAGTATCCGACGTAATTCAGGCGTGAAATGGACGCCTATAAACTTAAACTCCTGCCGTTTTAGCGTGACAAATCTCGTCATTTTTTTATATGTTCTGCTCAAAATAAACGTTTGGTTTAGCTGCATGGAAGTTTGACTTCTTTTTCCTTCGTATACTGTTTCTGTATTGCGAAATAACTACGGTCCGCAGCATGTGAATTTGGACTTCATGCGTAAAGCCAAACCCGCTCCACGTTAGGTGTGCGTCGAGGCTAGTTCCGCCTTACTTAAGAATGAGCGGCTCACTCTACTGTAACCGTTCCCGGAATCCATCTGATAACTGACATTACTTCCCTTTATAAATAAAAAACGACTTGTACAATGAGTAGGTGAGAACGGCAGATATTTTTCAATGGTCGAAATGAGCAGGTAGTCTGAGGTAGTTTTGCGGGTTACCACATAACCTCAGCATAGTGTACAAATTAAAGACTAACAACCTCATAAGGGAAAAACGTATCACGCACGCACATCTGAACAGAGGTGACGAAGGCAATGTTCGCAACACACAAACCACGGATTAAGAACCATGTCGACGTGGTGAATCATTATTCATTGCGAACATTACAGTGGAATAGCCGTAAACTCCCCCAGCCCTGAGAAAATGGAATTCTGCCATACGACAACCCTGTTAAAATACCCCTCGTTGATTATGGTAACATTTTTGGTCCGAACAAAGGATTCAAGGAATAATTTCCTCGTCTAATAAAGCTCTTTTATCGGACTACCGTGCTTATAAGACTAAATTTGTTTACGGCCCGTCAGTGGTTGACGTGGCTCTACTGACTACAGCGCTGTACACGTATGACAACCGACGGTCGCGCCAATGGCAGAGGGGAAACAAACTTCCGCATGCATATATCAGAAAAGGGGAAGTGGAAGATAGTTTTCTCATTGTCGAACTCAGACATAAAAGAATAATTACTCTCAACCAAAAATAATGATATTCCATGAAAATGTTTGCATATGATAACGGATAAAAAAAAGTAACAAAAGAGAAAAACAAAGATCCGCATGCATTTATCAGAAAACAGGAAGTCGAAGACAGTTTTCTCTTTACCCAAACTCAGACAAGAAGTAAATATTGTCAACGAACAATAGTGACATTCATTCAAGTTGTTTGCACATGCCAACGGCTAACAGTGATATAAGAGAAAATAGAGTTCCACATGCAAATATACATCTGAAAAGGGGAAGTCGAAATCACCCCAGTCACCGCAGTTTTAGAACTCTGACGTAATGAATAATTACAGATAACTATTCTTAACCAACAATAATAAAGTACAAGATATGAAAACTTTAACGCGTATGCAAACTTCTAAAAGGGGAAGTCGAAAGCAATTTTTTCACTGCCCAAGGCCCAGTTTAAGACCTCCTACGTAATGAATAATTATTAATAACTATTCTTAGCGAAGAATACTGACCGTTCAATCTACAGATGCTGAGCGACCTTGGATCTTGTGTCACTGGCCTCTCTCGCAAAATTATCGGACTAGCAACATACCCGCCTACCTTTACATTACAGAGTGCGTAAAACAGCACTTAAGAGTACAAAGCGCTGCGCGTGGCGTATCCGTGGATTTACTTCCGTGTACGAGTTAAAAGCGCTTAACCACAGGTCTAAATTGTTTTTCACTTGTTACCTTTTGTTTTGTAAGCCAATTATGTGGGGGAGGTATTTCCGACCGAATCCACGTTACGGAATGAACACGGTCCTTGAAACCACCTTCTCTTTTACAACAGCAAGACAAAACACAAAAAGTGCTTAACCACAGTGCCTTACTTTTCACTCTTTTGTTGTTCTGATATCCCACCCACTCCACGTTGCGGAATGCACGATCCCTTAAAAACCACTTTCACTTTTACATCAACAACAACCTTACTTTTAATTTCTTCATAATTGTGTTTAACTCGTTAATTATCGTTTCGTACGGCAGGGCCGCTCCGTGATGCGGTATCATGACGCCTTAAAAACCACTTCTTCACGTTTACATCAACGACATCTTGAGTTTTACTTCCCTTTACAAATGAAAAGTGTTTAACCACAGGGGTTTGTTTTTCACCTGTTACCTGTTGTTCGGCAAGCCAATGATGTAAGACTTCCCTAGTAGTAGTATCCGACCCACTCAACTTTGCGGAATTCCTGGCTCCTTCAAAACCACTTTCTTTATTTTTATACTAACAACATCCTTAGTTTTACTTTTCTCTACATAAGAACGTTTAGCCACAGGGCATAATTCTTTTTAACTTGTTACCTGTTGTTTCGTAAGCCAGGTGAGTCACTCCAATCGCGGAATACACGACGCCTTAAAAACCACCTTTTTCACTTTTGCATCAGCGAGAAAATGAAATAGGAGAATGAAATAGGTCTTTCCGAGAGGTAGCAGCCCCGAAATAAATGGTCCTTAAAACCAACTTCTTGACTTTCATGTGACCGACCCGTACGTGAACTTTCCTTCGCAGGTCCAAAGGGCAAAGCGTTTTGTTTTTAACCTGCTATCAAGAGATTACGCCGGGATGTGACTTAAACCTCATGTACTGTTTAATGCCGCTTGAGGTATAGGTGTTTCCGAGACACAAGTTGCTAAATGCATGGCTCCTAAAAAACTCCCTTTTAGAGTCCTACATGAACAAGATTAGTTTTGACTCGCTATATATTGTTTCGTAAAAAAGGAAAAAGAAAAAATGCCGAAGGCTTTGCCGAGAGGCAGTAGGCAATCCACTACGTGATGCGGAAGGCACGGCTTCTTGAAAACAAAATTCTTCAGATTCAGGTCACCGATCCTAATGTTAACGTCCCTTCACAGATCCAAGGACTAAGAGGTTTGTTTTTAACCTGAATTCTATTGTTTCGTTAATGTTTCCGAGAGGTAAAAAACGGACCAATCTGTGTCGAGAAAAGAATGGCACCTTATAAGCCATCTTCTTCATTTTCATATCACCGATCTTTATATTAACTTCCGTTCACAAATCTAAGCGCTACGTTTTAAACTGACATCTTACATTTCGTGAGCCACTGATGTACGTCATTCCCAGAGGAGAGAGACAAAGAAGGGCATGAAAATCAGTTGGCCCCAAGTCCAAATTTGCTTTGTCCCTTGTTGTGACTTGTTTGAGATCAACGCTCAAGGGCACCTAAGACCCAACGAACCTTAACCTGCACATCTACCTTTACAATTATAACATCGCACAGGTGGCTGGAAGACCAGAGTAGGAAGACCTACGCTTCTTAATGAACAACAGTTTGATTCCTTTCACAAATGAGTAGGTACATTTTTGAGACAAATGATTCTTAATGGGCAAAAAAAGGAAATTGAAGGCAGTTTTGTGGCTCACCACACATACTAGTGTTTAACTCTGACGTAAGGCATCATTATTAATGCATTATTAACCAATAATACTAATATTCAAGTCGTTGAAGCGTTGACCGACTGCACCAGTGATACCTCTAGCGTGTAGAGCCATTTTTGGCGGGGGGGGGGGGGGGGGGGAGAAAAACAGTTGCAAACGCATATCTGAAAAGAGAAAACCGAAAGCATCTTTCTTCTTACCTGGAGGGAGGGGAGGAGAAAAACAGACAGACAGCCGAAAGCATCTATATACCGCTATGCAGAGTTAAAGGGCCCCAGCGTACGCATAAGTTTTTCCCTATTACATCCTACAGTCAAACAGTGGTGTAGTTCAAATTTCTGTGCCTGCACAAGATGGTAAAAAATCTTAAAGTGCGACTAAAAGCCATCAAGCAATCCTTTTCCAGCGTTCCTGTTTATTATGTCGTTCAAGGTGATCTATAACTCTTCCGTTTGTGAGTACGAAAACTCAAATTGAAGCTACTCAGCAGGACTTTCCTGTGATGTTGTCTGATGCAATGTATAAGGTATTTTACTTTTAGGATCGTCGATAAAATTTTTTGTGACAGGGTCTGGAAGGGTATTCTCGGGATCCGGGATTTGACCAAAATACGGTGCGGGATTCGGGAAAACTCAAAATATCTTGACGGGATTCGGGATTTGACTGCTACCAGGGAAGCGGGATTCGCCAGAATTTGGGCACGGGATGCGGGATTTTTTGGCTTGTCTGTCGGGAATTCGGGAAATCGTCACGACTCAAGTAAACGTTCTAGCGGTCAAAACGAATCAACCAGGCGAGCACAAAATATCAATCAAAAGGGCCAATCTACATCTTAAATTTATTAGCTTTTGCAGAAATTAGTCTTTTTTAACGTATTTTTGGGAAAGAAAAAACGGTATTCGGGATAGCGATGAAAAAAGGGCGGGATGCGGGATTCTCCTCAAAAATGAGCGGGAATGCGGGATCAGGACCCCCCTTCCAGACCCTGTTGTGACCATTTAAATGAAAACTATTAAGCAAATCTTTCTCATGCATGGCCCCGTTTCTTGCCACTTTGTTTGCTTGTTTTAAACTATTCCCAACTAAATGTCACTGTTTGTATTTCGGCAATTTACACCAGATAAAACGTTCATGTACAAACCTGGTGAGCTCTCTTGATCAGTTCATCCGGGACACCAGCTAACGAAGCTATATGGCAAGCAAAACTGCTGTCTGCGTGACCGTCAACAAGTTGATAAAGAAACACGAGTTCTTCCTGTTCTTGCATGACTTCCATGGTCTAGTAACACAATTATAAAATTTAAGAATGGTGTTGCGTGACATAGACGGTGTGTGTAAGGCACTGTTAAAACATAACTCCCTCGGTGAGTTTCGGTTGAGCAGATATCAAGGAAGAAGAATGAGGTGAAGTAAAACCTTTATCCGACCAGCACCGCGTACTTGAATAAAAAATTGACGTACCAAAGTTATTTGCACTTGGCTAAAGCCAGTGACAAACGATTCAATATTTGTTAATCAGCAAATGGCGCGACTACTGTTCAACAAATGTTGAACAGTTGACATGCCAAGTTGAAATGTCAAAGTAGGACACTCAGCATGTGTTGCTGAACGGAATACAGTGGCCAGGATTCTATTGCATTCAACAACAACTTACATGTAAAATTTTGAAAAGCCTAAAAAACTGATAACAACATGTTAAAAAAACACCACACGTTTTAGACCTATAAATTGTGTCTTCATATCACCCTGAATTAAGAAGGCTTTATAGGTCGAAAAAGTTCGGTGTAAATATTTTGTTCGTAGTTTCTTACCCTAATTTGCAACTTGTTGAACGGCAAAAGAAAACATTAAGCTACTTGCCAATGCAGCAGTAAACCACAGAAACTGTACCACTTATTGTAATCTTTGTTAAGAAAAAAATGCTGAAAAACGTTGAACCATACGTCTTTCACACAAGGCACAGAAATGAAATGTGTTTATCGTGTACCTGATATTTAACCAGAGGAGACTGTGGCAGTAGATTTTGTCTGATTAGCCCATGAAAGTGCGTGGAAACAAGGGTTTTAGGACAGCCGGATCCACGTGCAAGCCAGTAACGCAGCGTAGCACTGAGCAGAGACAATCCATCGATCTAAAGACGAAAACACAAAAAACTTGATCCTCGATTAATAACATTATATTTATAAAGACTTTTAGTTGGCGTTAAAGGCGTATAAAGCAGTTTACATAAACAGTGGGACGCGTATTTTTTATTTGCTATGCCGGCGTGTCTGATACAACATCTTATACCTTACTATGAATTATTCTCCTCTTTCTTGGTAAGAACAAACAAGCGTACACCTAGCTGAATTATAAAGTCTCTTATTCAGTTTTTGAAGAGAGATGGAAGAAACAAGAAACAGTCTCCAAAACCGCGGGAACTAAATACCACGAAACATCGGCGTTTAAGAATCAGTTATTGAATTATTTTTTAAAAAAGAACTAACTTTACAAATGTCACCTTGCAAAGCTGCAACGCACCTTGGTATTTTCCCAAACAATCCTGTTATAAACAACTGAGACCATAATCACAAATCTTGTAGTCCCAGATAGCGTTAAGGTCTCATGCTTAAATGTACTCAACTGCGATGCTAAGATAAGTGTGATATTGCTAATGCAAGCAACAATCACACGTTATAAAAATTCATTGGCCAATAGAGACTCTATTTTGCATTTCAAATGTTTCTTGGGATACTTCCTTGTAGTTACCTTACTGCCAATTATTTTCATGGATCTTAATTTTCGTTATGTAGAAAGAAGTCCAAAAATAATGACTTGGCGTTTAAGCCTTTCAAAGTCTTTGACCCCTTATTTTCTCTCAATTTGCAAACATAAAGCCTCTGGAAATACCGGTGCCAGCGTCACTTTCACTAAATTAAGTCCTTGCGAAAATTATAGAGAAAATACTACTAAGTTCATTTTCAACTACTTCCTTATTTGCCTAATATCATCATCCGTTAGAATGTCAGTTATAAGTGACATTCTTATCTCATCAAGTTTAATTATTATTGAACATTACTTATTCGGACTAAACAGTCTCCAAGGTAAGTCTACAATAAAGATGCTTCTTCCAGTACCGTGGCTGTTCCTTTTCCAAACTCATCAATGATGACCAATGAGCTATCCGTAGCTCCCTGTACTGCTGTGGCCACCTAAAAGCGTAAGATAAAATGAAGGAGTCAATGGGTTACTCGCGAATGAGAACTGTCATAAGTGAGCTGACAAAAAATATTTAAATAAATATTTCTTCCACTGAACTACTCCAACAGCGAACCGCGCACTTACTGGTAAAGACAACTATTGTTAAATTAAGTTTATAACAAAAAGTCAAAAGAAATTCAACTGTCTTCTATAACAGTGCCGGAAACCAAAACACTCGGCTTGAACGCGCGCTCAGTTACCCTGCACTTTAACTTTTAATTCTACAATTGTAGATCAAGAGAAGATACTTCAATATATTTACAGCAGCCAAATTGTTTTCAACGTCGTGCAAAAGGACTGTCGTGGAGTGGAATTTCCACGATCGCTGCCACGTTTCCCTTCTTTCTCTGCTATTCCTAAGAAAAAAGAGAGATTGTTCATGATCTATGTATAGCTTGCCTGGTTTAGATCAATCATGAACGTGGATAAACCAACTGATACTGTTTCCCTTGTGTGTATTCGAGTAAAGATCCTGTCTGTGATACCAACAATGGCCGAGTCAGCGGGTACAAAACTTCCAATATGCGCAAGAAACACAATCAGGCCAACCTGCAAAAGACAAATGATGCTTTATGAGTAAAAGATCTTCGGCAGTGATGGCAGCAAAGTCAATCCTTTCAGATGTTAGCAGCCTCTTTCATTTATTTACCATCTACAGGTTTAATTCCAAATCATAATTCACAAACTCCCAGTTGGATGTATAGCTAAACTGGCGAGTGCACTTCATCGGTATCGCAACATCATGGCTTTGATTCCCGTTAAGCCTGAATTCTTTCCTTTTTCAGGTTTTATTTGCAATTGCCGAAGAGAAAAACGTTGACAAAAATTTTTCCATTAATAATGTTCCATCCGCCTTTAACATAATGACCACGCCAAAACTATATACACTTTTAAATAAATGTTGGACATGAATGATGGTTGTCCGAAGAAGAAAGAAGGAGCCTGATGCTATTAGAATGTGAAAGAAAGTGTGGCATTTGCAACACTCCTTAAGCCCTGTGGATGCTACTAGACAGAGCGATATGAGGAATAACTGTGCTGGAATTATACACGAAACAAGTTTACCTGTTTAAGGTAGACACTTTTACCACTGGCATTGGGTCCTGTCAATATTTTGAGCCGTCCGCTGTCTTTGTAAAACACAGTGTCATTAGGAACAAACTGATTCACACAGAGTTCCTGTAAAGGGTGTCTGAAATCAAAGCAAGAGATAAGTTCACAGGTGAACACGGCGGCTTTGAAAGGGTGCAAATATGGAACGAAGTAGCAGCCAGGTGCTTTTATATGTTAACTGAGAAAATGAATTTCACGCACGATAAAATTTACTGTACAATTTAACCCGACATTAATCGATAATAAAGTAAAATTATGTTAATTAACCGATTAATATTGGAAATTATAAAATAACTAAGATACTACGCGTGCTCTGATTGGCTGAGAGGTGTGTTCGCATGAGAGTATGTAAACACAGTTGTGACGTCACGATCTTTGAGAGGACTAAAGTTATTTTATAAAAGCAATAGAAAGCTTTTTCCTGTGCTTGCATAGCCTGATATAAAGACTCGAGGCGTTGGGAGAATTCTCGAAAGTTACGCAAACCACATAACTGTCTCGAATTCTCCCAACCCCTCTCGTGTTTATACCAGGCTATGCAAACACGGAAAAAGTTTTCTACTGCTTAATTGATGACCAATCGACTTTCAATTTCATCAATTTTCATCGATTTTCATTGATTCATAACCTAAAATAGCATATGATTTTTCGGCTTTTCCGGATGCTCTCGCAATTTTTATTTATTTATTTATTTATTTATTTTTTTACTCTATTTGCAATCACACGACAACAATGACAACCACAACAACAAAATACAAAAGGGGAAAAAAAGGAAACAGGGGTTTCAATAAAATTTGAAGTAGGCAGCTCATCTGAATAGAGTAACCGACTGTAGCAATTAGGGGTTTGAAACAATCTTCCTTTAATTACTTTAATTTAGGGCAAAAAGTAGCCGACTTTTCTGAGCGAAATAGCCGACGCTTTTCGTCGGCCGTCGGTGCTTATTGAAAGCACTAGGAAAGCAAAAAAAGAAAAAAAATAGTGCACAACCTGCAAGGTTTCCGCTACAAAATTAATTATATAACATACAATACAACGGAGAGTCACCTATTTACACAACATTACCTACATTAGTTTTCTTACAATAATATTGCCTACAAATCTTACATTGCAGTATGTTGACTTATAATTTTTTTTTTACAGTAGTTTTACCTGATGTCACTTACAGTGTTACATTCTAGTATTCGCAAATTTGATTAACATAGTTTTCCCATTGATTGTCAACCATGTGATGAGCCACTTAACTGACTGATTTCTGATGATCGACGGATTTTCATCGATTGGTCAGGCCAGGAATTCAACTGAGAGACTAGTTCGGAAATCAGTGAAGAATTAAAGCAACTGTCGTACCTTCCTTGTTCTATGTTTAAAACGGAGGATGTGGTCAACTGAGGACAAACGTAGTTGTTCTCTCTAGCACATAACGCCAGTGAAATCAAGCTGAATAGAAGAAGAACAAAAACAGTAAAATCATGACTAATGCAAGTCGCGTGTACTTCGTGCGCCAATCACTACAAAAGCAACTTCAATCAACATGCTCGAGAAGGAGACCTCTATAAGCCTGTCACCTCTCTAAATCAGACACAGTGTCAGTGATGTGCTGAACTTCAGACCCTTGCTTCACCTCTTTCTGAGTCAGACGCCTTTCTAAAATGTACATATATTGTTGTTTGTCTCTGGCCAGTTTCAGTTCTTTACTTCTTCTTTCTGTACGACGGACAAGTAGAATTGTACCTGACGAACTTTGGACCACAAGAAGTCGTCCCACGCGCAAGCAGAATAGTACAGATTGTGCAAAACAACGCTGCTCGGCGCTTAATACGTCGCGTTTAGCGCGATCTTCTTGCGTTGCAAAACATTCCCTTATTTCTCCTCCACAAAGACTGACCCCCCTCTAGCCTAAGTCAGATATGGTCTCAAGGGTTTCCGTTTCAGGGGAATTAAACGTTTATAGTCCAAGGCAGAGAAAACGAAATTGTTACATAGAACTGCCATTTACATGCACATGTATCGTAGTGATTTACACTAATTAATAGAAAATATGCATCAGTGTTAAGTGTTAGGGGCAGTACTTATGTTAGTGTTAGTATTAAAGATATTGACGTATTTGTAAATTATTTTGCATAAGCAATAAGAACACTTTTAAAATGTAGCGTAGAGATTGTAGGTCACTGGAAAACGGTGTCTGTGAACTCCAAATGAGGGGTGCATCATGTAAGAGCAAGAATCACTTCACATCACACTAAAGAAGACACGGAACAAAATGTAAGATGGAAGGTTCTCACAAGTTACCAGTCTAACTCCGCACAGCAGTCCATAACATCCATCAAAACTTTTGTGTGTTCTAAAACAACTGTTTGTAGGCGATGCATGATGGCAGTCTCGTGATCTGAAAACAGAACCAATGTAGTTTATTGAAAATTAACAAGTTTCGCCTGTTAAGTAGAGAAATGACCACGGACTGTCAAAGCTAAATATACGAACGTATTCCAGGAAAGTTTTTTTTTTTTTGGCTCACCCTTTTTAAGACCTTACCCTCTTTTTCAGGCCAAAACAGAGTTCTATGCCCTATTTCGGACCATCTAGGCAATCTACTATTGTATTTTGGACCAAAAAGGGCTGAAAACCCATACTCTTTGTGGCCCCACTTACCTACATAGCTCATATAAAGGAGTTCCCCGTCCCAAAACACTTCATTTTTGCCACAAACTTTTCTTCTAAACACGATTACAGCTGCAACTCTCCGACTGGTCATCACAGTGTACGGACAACCACCTCCACTAAGTGACCACGTTAAGCGAATCCTATATCAAACAGGCCTCAGTGCTCAGTACAGCACCGTATTTAGCATCCCTGTAAGTGACCACCTTTCCCGATTCCTGGAGTGTTAACTAATAACAACAATAAATTTATAGGACGTCATTTCCCAAAGGTTCAAAACCACCTTACAACAACAATAATAAAGATTAATAAATAAATTAATTAATTAAAAAGAATGACTAATTAATTAACTTATGAGATATTCAGTGGTATGATAGGGCTGCAATATATGCCTAATTGAAAAACGTCATCGGGTGAAAAGCATAAACCATGCATTAACTATACGACCCAATGGTTTTCTGGGAAGCGGAAGAACCTGCTTTGATTCTCAGAAACAGGCACATCGATATGGCATGGATACATATACTCCAAAATCTCTCCATGAATACAAAAAAATACCTTGAATATCAATAAACGGAACAGAGTAACAAGCTTGTTGTGCTGTATTCCCAGAATTCCATTATGTCGCATCGGCCATTACCAGACAACGTTTTTTCAATCAGGTGTACATTCAAGGGGTCGTTCAAAGGGAGTACGCCTACCTGTTATCTCACACTGTGTATCTCCTAAGAGGCTATCAAGTTCTAAAACACAGGAATGAAAACATGCTACATTATGGAGCTTCAGGTGGACAGCGAGAGAGAGAGAGTTGATGGTGCCACGCCCACTCCAGGTTTTGTATGATTCACAACAACTTTTAACCTCAATGAATAATCACAACTTGAGTTAATTAAAAGGTTAAGTTGCTAAATAGCCAGTCTAAAGCACCACCTGCAAAAGTTGCAGATTGGTATATGTAATCGCATGAGGCCGAGTAGAATTAAGGATAAATTTTCACGCGTATTTTCAAAGTTTTCAATTTGTGAAAACTTTGAAAATACAAGTGAAAATTTATCCTTAATTCCACGAGGACTTAATGCAATTACTTGTTTATAACATAGAGGGCAAAATTTTCGGAAAACTTTCCATGCACGTTGAAACACAACCGGTCCGCAGAATAAAAGTACCCGCTCGTAAACATTCACCACACAAGCAGCTTAACTGTTGCTCAGCGCACAGCGCACGCGTATTTTCAAAGTTTTCACAAAATTGCCCTTGTCGCGCAGCGACGAGGGCAATTTGTGAAAACTTTGAAAGTACAAGTGAAATTTAACCTTACTTCTACGAGGACTCAATGCGATTACTTGTTTATAACACAGAGGGCAAAATTTTCCGAAAACTTTCCATACACGTTGAAACACAATCAGCCGGCCCTCAGAATAAAAGTAACCGCTCGTAAACAAAATAATCAGCAAACAAGCAGTTCAGCTGTTGCTCAGCGCACAGAACAAGAAAGACTTACCATTATGTACATCTTAAGAGATAAATAAAATTCTAATTCATTGAAAAAACACACTTCTAACTCAATTAACTAAGTAAATTTTATTCACCTGAGTTGCCAAGCTTCCTCTCGCTGGAAAAATTATCGACCACGTCGCTCCAAAGTTTTCAGTAGTTTTAAAACAAATAACCATTTGCTGTTTCCCGTAACACATATAGGTTCACCTTTTGGAATTCCTCTTCAAGCAAACACCCGATTTCCATACCATTTTTACCAACCATCTCGGTTAAAAGTCAAACTTTGAAGCGATCCTTGTGTTGAACAACTCAAAATCCGTTTTTCGTTTCAAGACGCCTACAAAATGCAAATGGCGCGCTCTCGCGCTCAGCCAAACAAATGCGAGTGTTTTTGGCGCTTGGCCAATCAGGAATTAGTAATTTTGCCCTCGTCCGAAAGAAAATTAAGAAAAAATTCCCTCTGTCTCAACCAATCAGCATTCAGTAATTTTGCCCTCTATGTTCTAAAGAAAAAAATGCCCTCTGTCTCAACCAATCAGCTTTCAGTAATTTTCAGTAATGTTATAAGGGGTAAAATTAATGCAGACCTCACATTCAGCATCAGGGGAGGGCTTAGTGATAGGAGAGGGGAAAGGATGTTTCATATCTCCACATCTTTAGGAGTTCATGCATGCATGGCTCTGCAAACAGTTACATTTTCTGTACATTATAACTACCAGCAACATACTGCAAGAAGTAGCCTAAATTGTGGAAACGATATAGTTTTAAACTGACCTCTAGTACTAGCACTCTTGTAATGAACCCTGTTGTTGCTAAGAAACTAAGACAAAAATATTCAAAACACTCGTAATAAAGCTTAATAAAGGTTAATAAAGGTTATGACCTTACTGATCATCTTCCCAATTTTTTAATTGTAAATGAAATCAATACTTTGTTTGACTCAAAAGACAAAATTTACAAACAAGATTACTCTAATCTCAATGAAGAATCTGTCTCAAATGACTTTGCATTAATCCAGTGGCAAGATGGTTTCAGGGAATCTCAAAATGTAAATCAGTTATTTGAGGTTTTCTTTTCCGAGTGTTCAAGAATTGTAAATAAACACCTTCCACTAAAAAAACTTTCCCGAAAGGAGGTCAAGTTTAATTCCAAACCTTGGATAACTATAAAGGCACTACAGTACAAAAGTCTATAAAGCATAAGGATATCCTGTATAGACAATTCATAAGAACTAAATCTAGCCATAGTCACTTCAAATATAAAATATATAGAAACAAACTTGTTGGTCTACTACGACTTAGCAAAAAGCTTTATTACCATAACTACTTCATAGCTAATCAAAGCAATGTCAAAAATGTTTGGAAAGGTATAAGGCAACTTGTAACTCTGAAGTCAAAAGATTCCTTTAAGCCCAACAGGTTTGTTAAAGACAATCAAGAGATTACTGATGTCAAATCAATAGCAAAAGAATTTAATAATTATTTTGCAACCATTGGCTCAAGGCTAGCATATGAAATTCCCAGTTGTGGGGCCTTTGCACATAAAATTTATCTTGACAATCCCAGCAGCTCAAGTTTTTTCTCTCACCAGTTACCTACATTGAAATTATAGATATTATAAGTACCCTGAATTCTAATAAGGCAACTGGACCCTTTAGTATTCCAATAGTCCTCTTGAAAATTTTAAAGAATTATATTTCTTACCCTCTTGAAATCCTATTTAATTGCTCCTTTACAACAGGCACTGTTCCTGATCATTTTAAAATGGCAAAAGTTATTCCGGTTTACAAAAAAGGCTCACCTCTTATGGTATCTAATTATCATCCTATCTCATTGCTGTCTAAATTTAATAAGATTCTTGAGAGATTAATGTATAACAGATTAATTAAGTATTTTGAGAAATCTTGTACTTTTTTCGACCAGCAGTTTGGTTGTCGGTCAAATCATTCTACAGTTCATGCTCTTATACTTATGGTAGATAAAATCCAAAAAGCTATAGACAACAAGAATTATTCATGTGGTGTTTTCATAGATTTGTGTAAGGCCTTTGACACTGTGGACCATCATATCTTACTTGATAAACTGGAATACTATGGTATTAGGGGTATTGCACATAAATGGTCCTCTTCCTATTTATCGAATAGGAGTCAGTTCGTCTCACCAGGTCAAATGGAGTCAGGCCCGCAGCAAATTCTATGTGGAGTACCACAGGACTCAGTATTGGGGCCTTTGTTATTTTTGTTATATGTGAATGATCTGCATAAATGTTCAAATGCACTAGATTTCCATCTATTTGCAGATGATACCAACATTTTCTTGCAAGATCAGAACTTAACAAGCCTTGAGTTAAAAATTAGTGAAGAATTAGATAAAGTTAATCAATGGCTACAATCAAATAGGTTATCTTTAAATATTGACAAAACTAATTTTGTAATTTTTCACCCTCCACAAAGAAAACCTCAACCAGTTAGTTTGAAAATTTCAGGTAGGCCTGTGGAACGAATGACCTATGTTAAATACTCAGGTCTTATTATTGATTGTCATTTAAATTGCAAAAAGCATGCAAATGAAGTGAACAAAAAAATTTCAAGCCTTGAGTTAAAAATTAGTGAAGAATTAGATAAAGTTAATCAATGGCTACAATCAAATAGGTTATCTTTAAATATTGACAAAACTAATTTTGTAATTTTTCACCCTCCACAAAGAAAACCTCAACCAGTTAGTTTGAAAATTTCAGGTAGGCCTGTGGAACGAATGACCTATGTCAAATACTCAGGCCTTATTATTGATTGTCATTTAAATTGGAAAAAGCATGCAAATGAAGTGAACAAAAAAATTTCAAGAGGTATTGGCATCTTATCTAAGCTAAGACATTTTGTTACTAATGACATCCTTACTCAGTTATATTATTCGCTAGTGTATCCCTTTCCTACCTATGGCATAATTGTTTGGGGTAACACCTACACTACAACTCTTAAACCTATTGTAATTTTGCAAAAAAAGGCAGTACGAATAATTACATTTTCCAAAAGAGATGCACATTCCAGCCCTTAATTTTCACAATTAGGCCTAATTAAATTAATGGATCTGGTTAGTATTCATACTGCCCTTTTTATGTTTCAGTATCATCATAACTTACTACCCAATTTCTTCTTAAGTATATCATCTAAACACAATTATAATACAAGGCTGGCATCAAAATCGACCTACTATATCAACCATGTTAGAACTAATTACGGCAAATTTAATTTACACTTTTCTGGTCCTTCCATCTGGAATAACTTGGATGAAGAATTAAAAAGTCTATCTTTGCATTCATTTAAGCAAACTATGATTAAGCATTATTTAAGTACTTATGGTTAATGCTGGCTTAGTATTCTAATTTTCTTTTTGCTCATATTAAACAAATATAAACAAATTTTGGTTCAAACTTTAACTGGTACTGTTTTCTTTTCTTTCTTCCTTTCCTTTCTTTTTTTTCCCATGTCCCTTTTTTTTCTACTTTTTTATTTAAATTACTATTTATATATACATATTTAGTTACATTGTACTTAATTTTTTTTTTACATTGTACTTAATTACTTATTACTTGTCTTATTTTACTTTTGTCTTCTTTTATATACAACCTAATCAAAGCAATTTCAGTTTTTTTGTAACTACTCAGCTGGTTTAGTTTACTTCTATCCTGGGTAGTTTTTTTGCCTATTTTAGTTAATTTAGTTCATAGTGTAAATTTTTTTTCTATTTAATTTGGCAAAATAAAATGGTTGTTGTTGCTGTTGTTGTTGTTGTTAAACTTCTCATATCATGAAGATAATAAGTATGAGAATTTTTAAACAATGGCTTAATTTGCAACACATATAATGCATATTATAATCTGAATTATTTTTTTTTTGTAAATAATAGGATGTTTTATTTCATTATACAACAAGGCTTTACAAATATTTACAAAAATACCTTTTTAAGCTTAAATACACAAATAGACAAAAAGACAAAAAGCAGAAAACTAGAAGGAAGTTAAATTATAAGGAAAAAAGAAATTAGGAAGAGAGAAGAGGGGGCAAGACGTGCGTCATGCTTTTCATTATAGACACCGTATATATTGCCTTATGTTCTTGTTTCGAGCGAGAGAGCTTGGGGTCACGTTCGTCCAGAAAAACAAGTAACAAAAAAAAAAAAAAGAAAAAAAAGCCTACAGGAAGGGGGACAAAAAGGTCCATTTTTTCAATTCCAATTTATTTGGGTGGCCTGCTGTTTCTATTTCAAAGTTTCTTTTGAGAATTTGCTCAAAATTGATCCAACTTATAGTTTTCCCCTTCACCTTGCAACACCATACAAAGAACCTTGCTTGCAGGAGACAATAGTTAATTTGTAGCTTCAAGTTCGATGTATCTGGCCTCAGGCCCAGAGCCGTCGTTATCTCTAGAATGTAAGACTCCTGAACAACTTTACATTCTTTCAGCCAAGCCACAACCTTAGACCAA
This sequence comes from Siderastrea siderea, assembly GCA_964030785.1. Taxonomy (NCBI): domain Eukaryota; kingdom Metazoa; phylum Cnidaria; class Anthozoa; order Scleractinia; family Rhizangiidae; genus Siderastrea; species Siderastrea siderea. Next base: position 34,735,815 of record OZ034976.1, on the reverse strand, counting down.
AAACATTGGGTTTCATCGCAATCCCAAAAGAGATGAGTAAGTGTTTCAAGTTCCACACCGCAAAAAGAGCATTTGCCGCTTTCCTTTAAGCCAATTTTATGCAAGAAGGAATTTGTGGGAATTCTCCGATGTAAAAGCTTAAATTGAAACTCAATCAACCTTGAACTATTAGTACACTGGCGGGTTAACAGATAAGCTGCTTTCCAATTTATCTCGGTACAATTACAATCCAACATCCATTTTTCTTGACTCTTGGCAGGTAAAGATCCCTTTTTTTCTACAAGGACCTTGTATACGAGTTGACTTGCTTTTTTTGCCTTTTCTAGCTTAGAGGTCATTGGTTCGTGCTTCATCGTTTCCGTTGGGTTATTTCCCAGAGACTTTTTGACTATTTTAAGCATAGAAATAACGCCACAATAGGTAAGAGGGCACGGCGTGAATTTAAATTTTGCCTTAAATTCTTGGTACGAGAGAAAGGAGTTATCGTCTTTTAGCAAATCCCTGACTTGATTAATGCCATTCCTAGACCAGTCAGAATAGAAAAAAGTCTTTTTGGCGATTCTAAACACCGAGTTAAACCAAAGAGTTTGAGAATGGAAATGCTCAACCGATTTTAACTGAGGTTCAAAGTTAACTTCGGTCCAGATATTCAGAACTTCCTTTAAGAAAGGGTCCATAAAATGAACGCGGTTTAGAAGGTCATTTTTGCTCAGGTTGTAAGTAAAAAACATCTTCCCCCCAAAACATTCCAATTCCAGATCCAGGAAAAGTTTCCATTTGCCTTTGTTCTCATCGTCCAAATATTTTTTAATCCAAGAGCACTTTAGGGCTTTATTAAAAGACTCAATGTCCAATATTCTAAGACTGCCATCTTTAAAGTCATTTATCATAACTTTTCACTTTATTTTATCGCTTTTTCCGTCCCACAGAAAATCATAGAAAAGGCTATTTACTTCCCTAATAATAGACTCTTTGGATTGAAGGGATGTCAAAACATAAACTAGCTGTGATGCCACAAGGCTTTTTAAAACAACGATTTTCCCGATTAGGCTTAACCTTCGGAGACTCCACAAGGTAAGGCACTTTCTTGCCATTTCCAATTTTTCGAGAAGATTCAATGATAGGGATATTTGTGGGTCGTTTGAAAACCAGACCCCTAAAGCTTTTACTTTTTGCTCCGGCCATTTGAGGTTCTTTTCTGGAAAGAGAATGACTTTACTGTTAGACATTGAGCCTATCCAGAAAGCTTCTGTCTTTTTGTAATTGAGCCCGAGGCCGGACACGTTTCCAAATGTTTCTAACATCGACAAAGCCTCCTGGAAGGACTTCTTGGAGCCATCTAGTGTTAAAGTGGTGTCATCGGCATATTGGCATAACTTAATTACAAGAACGTAAAAATACCACAAATTCTAGACCATCTAAGGCAAAATCCTTTTCTTCTTTCATCTCTGGTGTGCAAGGGATTGCAAGCAAATAGCCCAACTGTGAAAAAAAAAGACAACAACAACAAAACAGACTTAAAACTAAAACTACAAATCAACTCCAAATTAAAATCTGTTTTTTTAACGGTTCATGAAACTCTGCCATTAAGACCAATGCCATGTGGATTGTCATATGTCTGTCTCTGCATTTACAGAAATTAAAATCACCTGTGGCAGATAAACAACGTTGCATTCTGTAATGGAAGAACTCAGCTTGCTGAGTTCCTCCCGTGCTACTTTTGTCATGAAATCAGGAAGCCCATTGTAAGTTCTTTTCTCTGTAATTTAAAAGAGAATAACATACTTAGGTATTCTAATTACACTGGAATTAGTAAGAGAATTGTCAATAATCATCTGACAATTATAGTTATTGCACCTACTTTCATCCAAAGCAGGATCAACTCCTGGCTTAACCACAAACCGATTTTGTTCTGTAGATTCATCAAAGTCAATCTAGGAAAAAGAGGGTTTAAGTCAGATATGGTGCAGTGCTAGGGAATCAAAGTTTAAAAATTTGAAATTCTTTGCAATTAATACTGTTAGTGTAGATCTTAACCAGACTTACTATTTTACTTATAAGACTTCCGATGCCATGTAGTTCATCGGTAAAACTTGTTGTGACCTGATTGAAAAAACAACAAAAAAATTAGATAAAATAAGCATATGGTTGTCTCCACAAGTAGTTTGAGAGAAAAAAGCTATTCTTTCTTACAGTAACTAGCTGGAGACTATACCTTTCTGGCAATTTCAATATCCATTGGAATTGTTTTGCAGAGGTCTGCAATGTAGGTTCCATTATAAGCAGTCTAAGTAAAAAATAAATGATTATAATTGAAATCGCAGAGTCTATGTAAAAACTTACAATAATTATTTTTTACCAAAAAGTAATAGTTAGGTGAACTTCAATTCTAATTCACCCTACTTCGGTCTAAAATGCACAAAACCACCTCCTAAATTAGCAGATAACCAATACTGTTGTTAATGTTACTATAGATTAATGCCTCAGATACTGTAGTGAGCATACCTTGTACAGTGCTTGCCAATCTCCAACAGATGCTTGGGCTGTAGTCATTCTGGACAATATTCTCTGCATTAACCATGGCAAGAATCATAAAGTCACATTACTGAGTGTCTACAGCAATAGTTATCTACCAGGTTTTTTCCCCTAGGATTTAATGACAGGGAGGATTTTCCCTTTTGTTTTTCTCAAGCACCTTCAAGTGTTGTATGGACTGTTCATGCAATTATATACAAATTTTAAAAGAATGCAAAATTAGTCAAATATGTGCAATTATTATAACAAGCAAATTTAATTTTCACTTCACATTTTTGGACTTAGTAGTAATTTATTATATGCTTCAAAATGAACTTACAGAAACATTCTTGATGTGCTTTAAGCAATCTTGCAGAGATGCCACAACCTCTGCATTTCTCAGGCCCATGAAGTAAGACACTGCCTTTTGTCTCTGTTTTAGAAGATTGATGTCTCTTGAAGGTCGTAAAAACCACATCCTGAAGCAAAGAAAAAGTGCATGTGTATTCACACTGGGCATAATATAAAAATTTACAGCTGTAACATGTAACACTATCATTATAATTATTATATATTATATTGTTTTTTGTTCAAATGGCACTTGAACTAGAAAAACAGAGAGCCACTGTTTTTAACACCATAACACAAACCTTAACATGTTCCCTCCAAGAACAGACCTAGTTCTATTCATAATACCTGCAAAAAACAGAAACAAAGAAGACTGGCATCTGACAAAGCTGTTGGCCTTCAGATTCTGGATCAAATTAGAATTAGGAAATGCAGGGAGGAAAACCAAGGAACCCTGCAAAAAACCCTTGAACTGAGGAAACCAAATGATAAAAACACCTCAACCATTCATGACACTGAGTGAGGAAGAGATTTGAACTTGGCCCACCACATTGGTGGAAGGTGAGCACACACTCCACTGAGCCAAGCCATGTTTGCACCCAACCGGTCCTCCCTCCATTTATAAATGGACAGTTCAAGTTGGTTCTACAGTACACATGCCTTGTATAGAGGTCATGAACCAAAATGATTAACAAAAACAACAAAATTATTAATCTGAAATTGTTTATTACCAAATAGAGAGAGTCCTTCCTTGGCACCACTGTTGCCTGTTCCCACCTTATACACAGATGGGTGTCTCTCCTTTTGAAATATCTGCAAAGCACTAAAAGCCACAAAAATACACAGAAAATACCAGATTGATGCATGCATAAAATCCATAAAATCCCAGCTGTAAACCCCATAGACCCCCTCGCTATCGGTTCAGGACTTACAACTGGGATAATTTTTAGGGTACCGTAGTTATTCGGTTATAAGGCGCACTCAGTTATAAGACGCACCCAAACTTGACAACTCGACTGTGTCAAGTTTTCAAACTGAAAATATCACTAAAATACTCGGTTATAAGACGCACCGTAAACTGAGGACAATCGACCGTTCAAGTTTACTTTAAATTCAGTAATAACCTTGGAACATGTTCGTAAACAACATCAAAAAGGTTGCGAAATGGTTAGAGTTTAATTAGCAAAAGCGAAATTGTCACACCCTCATAAACACAAAGCCAAGAAAACACTTTTCATCAAGTTCATTACAGTCACAATAGCTGTTTTCTGCTTTTGAAATTTACTTGTAAACAAAGCGAAAAAGTTGCGTATTGATTTGAGTTTAATTAACAAAAGCAAAAATTGTCACACGCGCATAAACAAATGCCGACACGCGCTTGATTAAACAAAAGCTAAAAAGTCACACGCTTAGAAATAAAAGGCAAAAAAAGTCACACATTTATCACAATATACATAATAATTTACGCCTTCCCTCTCGGGGTTTTAAATGACAGGAAATAAATATTTAACGATCTGTTTTCAAGGTTTAAAAACAGCTCAGATACTCAAAGTCGCTAGTTGCAAAGTTTACTTCACCTCGTGAACACTGTCTTGCAAAGTCCAAAATTCAGCAAAATCATGCCAAGCACTCGCCGTTATTCTTACGATCTCAACTTTAAGTTGAAAATCATAGCTGAAGCTGAAGCTGTTAACAACAATCGAGAGATAGCAAGGGAATAAGGAATTTCTGAATCGATGGTTCGGAAGTGGCGGAATCAGCAGGACGTCTTGTTTTCAGGCGAACTGAAGATGACAGCCAAACGCGCTTCCATGGGCTGTTACCGACCAAAAGATCCCGAATTGGATCAGCTGTTGGCCGACTGGTTCAGTGATCAAAGAAGTCAAGGTTAGCAAATGCTTTCTTGTTTAATTGTATCCAGTCAAAGTGCTTCCAGTAATTTGTCGTGATGATCGATGTTTATCTTTTGTTGATTACATTTACTGATTGTACTGTTTTCTGTTTTTACCCAGGTATTTCAGTGAACGGCATTATGCTCCGTGTAAAGGCAAGGGGACTCAGCACTGATCCCGAGTTTAAAGCATTCCTCGGCTGGTATCAGAAGTGGAAGCGCCGCCATTCAATTTCCATGCGAGCCAAGACGACCCCGGCCCAGCGTTTACCAGCTGACATGGAAGACAAGATCGTGACATTTCACCGGTTCGTGGTTAGAGCCCGACGTCGCTGTGAATACCCGATGAGCCACATCATCAACATGGACGAGACACCGATGCGGTTCGAGTTACCGGCAACCAGAACGCTCAAGTTTACAGGGAACAGGACGGTGCCGATCATGTCTTGCAGTGCGGACAAGCAGAGCTTTACCGTAGCACTTGCAGTGAAAGCAAATGGAGAGAAGTTGCCCCCAAAGGTCATCTTTAAAGGCGTCCGTCAGCTCAAAATTCAAGTGCCACCGAGAATGCAGGTTTCAGTGCACAAAAAAGGCTGGATGGATGAAGAAGGTAATGCTTTGTTATTTTTACAGTCCACCAAAGACTATTTTTCATAAGACTCAACAAGATTGTCGGAGACATTGTGTACATTTCGTCGCAGTTTGATTATTAAAATTCGAGGTTGTGTTTGCGTTGAATTCACTCTAATTCTTTATTCTTACTCTTTCTCTTATAGGAACGAAAGAATGGGTCCGTAAGAATCTTCGATTCACTCCGGAGCAGAGAGCTTTGCTGCTTTGGGATTCGTTCCGCGGCCACCTTACCGACGGCGTGAAAGAACTGTTGGCGCTAAGAAATGTTGACGTTGCTGTTATCCCCGGCGGCCTCACACCAGTACTCCGTGATTCTGCTAATCAGTGGTTCTGTTCTTACTTGAGAAATCGTATGCAAACGTGTCTTGTTAATTGCAACAAGTCATCTGAAACGTACCTACCCTGTGTTGTCCCGCAGGGGACGATTTTGGGGCCTCTTTTGTTTTCATTATATATAAATGACCTTCCGAATTGCCTTATGCATTCACAACCAAGAATGTATGCTGACGACACTAGTATCACCTATGCGAGCAATGATGTTGAAGAAATAGAGCGTTGCGTTAACATAGATTTAGATAGAATTCGTATATGGCTTGCAGCGAACAAACTTACACTAAACATGACTAAGACAGAATTTTTATTAATTGGGTCTAGGCAAAGACTGTCAACGCTAGAAAGGAATCCCATAATTGAAATTAACAAGTTTCCGATTAAACACATTTCGACTTCAAAATCCTTAGGTGTTCACATCAATGGAAATCTTTCTTGGGAGTGTCATATTAACGAAATCTCTAAAAAGATTGCTTCTGGCATAAGTGCGATTAAGCGTATTAGGTATTTTCTCCCTTTTGAGATTCTACTTAACGTATATAATTCACTGGTACAGCCACACTTTGATTACTGTAATGTAGTATGGGGAAACTGTTCTAAGAACCTATCTTCTAAATTGCAAAAATTGCAGAATCGCGCCGCTCGCGTTCTGACTTTCTCTAATTATGACTGCAGTACCAGTGAATTATTTCAAAATTTAAAGTGGTCGAAACTTGTCCATCAGCGCGCAGTTAGTAAAGCAATAATGATGCATAGCATTGTAAATAACACTGCTCCAGAATATCTGACTTGCCGTTTTGTTCGTCGCTGTGATTTAACTAGTTATAACCTTAGAGAGAATGAATACAAGCTTGCTGTTCCGCAACCCCGTACTGAATTTTACAAAAGAAGTCTTTCTTACAGCGGTAGTGTGTTATGGAACGGCTTGCCTCTGGAGGTGCGGCAATTGACATCCCCTAGTACATTTAAGGGAAAATTAAGAGACATAAATTTCGATTGACAAATAATTTAATTAGCGATATTCTGTTTTTACACACGGCCTCCTTGAAAAGCAGCTGTTTTCTTTTCATCTTTATTATTTTAGTTTCTTTTATCTTAGTTTTCAGATTAGTTAGGAAGTTAGTTTTTTTCTATACTTCATTGTAAATGTATACCTGAAGGAAATACCGTGTTTAAATAAAGTTACCTTACCTTACCTTACCCTCCAACCCCTGGACAAGTGCCTGAACAAGCCCTTCAAGACAAGAGTACGAGCGCAGTATCAGGCCTGGATGGTGAACGGACCATTTACGTACACGCCATCGGGAAAGAGCGGGCTCCGAGCAAAGAACTCGTCTTGCAGTGGATTAACAAAGCGTGGCAGGAGATTCCCGCAGAGATGGTCGTGAAGTCCTTCAAATCATGTGGCATCTCAAATGCTCTCGATGGCACCGAGGATGACGCTGTTTATGAAGAAGAGACGGAAGGCGGAGAAGCCATGGATGCGGACGAAGACGAACTCGAGAAAGAATTCGACACTGACAGCGAAACCGAAGACGAGTAGAGCAGTAATAAATTTCAAACGGTTCTTTTCAGAACCACCACATCTATAAAAGTCAATGACCAACGTTGTTTGCCCTTCATATTTACTTAAAATCATAACAATAACTTTGATCAGAAAAGTTTGTTTCCCGAAAGTATCCACCTATAAGACGCACCTAGACTTTGGCGGTAATTTTCAATAGAAAACAAGATTTTCTCGGAAAAAACAGTGCGCCTTATAACCGAATAACTACGGGGTATTTTAAATTATTCTTGAAATAACTATTTTGTTGACAATATGCAGCACAATATTAGGTGTTCTAAATGTTTGCCACATCACATGGTAATTGTCATATAAAAGACAAGCAACATTTCAAATGAATGCTTCAAGGAACAGAGCTATGTTAGCTTACATGTACTTTAGCCACACACTGTATAATAAAAGAAAGTACTCTCATTTGACATTCCATTTAGCTTATAAGTAACTGACCAGTCTATATTAACCACATCTTTATGATAAGACATGCTTCATTAACTTACCTATAAGTATTATTATCAACAATGAGAAGATCACTCCTATAACAGAAGGTACAAATCTTAGTAAAACTGACAAAATTAGGACATAAAAAAAACTATGAACTTAAGGTGACAATCTGGATTAGTTAAAAAAATTTCTAAAATACTATATATTGTATTTTAAAAAGATTAATGTTCTCATGACACACAGACCAAACCAATTAGTAACTTACAGAGAAAATACTTTAAGTCCCAAGATAGGAACTCTGACATCTGGATCCTCCAATTCCACACCGATTCTCTTCTTGTCAATATACTTGATCAAGGCACCAGCACTTCGAACCTGCAGAAATTGGAAAATTCTCTTTAGTTAATACCTCCTCACACTGGTCAAACTAAACTACCAGTACCTAAAGGAGGTTAACTCACCATGTTGATGCTGTCAAATGGTACCAGCGAGCTCAAGTGTATGTCTCTCTCATTGTCTGTGAAGTGCTGTGGAATTCCTGGAAGGCCATTCAGGGCAATAATCCGTCTCTTGCACACTTCAAAAGCTGCATCAATCAGTTTGGAGTATATCAATAAATGAAAGGGAATGCAATGGGGAGAGCAAGCCTTTTGGGGGCCATCTACTGAACAGTGAAAGACCAGGGGCCCGTTTATCGAAACTCTCCGGGCCCAGTAAGTATTTTTTCGAGCTCATTTATTTATCAGCTAATGGTAATTATCGGCGCAAACTTAGCGATCATGCTTCACGAAATTATAAAGATTAAAATTTAGCTTTCAAAATCAATAGAAATTGTATAGCTATTGGAGAATATTGTCCACCTCAAATAGTTTTCGGGCCTGGAAAGTTATCGGGAGTTTCAAGAAACAGGCCCCAGCTCAGACTCAGGAAGTGTGCAGAAAAGGGAGGGTATTAGGATGTTTATGGTAAATTTGGATAGGGCCACAATGCAAGCTAAGGTGGCCCACACAGCCATTACTACTCCCCTTGGATGGGATAGTAGTCCATCACAGAGTTACCCCTAGCATTTTGCTATGTTTCCCAAGGGTTGGTCAGAACCCGTTTATGCACCTGAGTGGAGAGGGACAATGAGAGTTCTGCTAATAAATAAGAATTTGTTACTTACAAAAATCTATGCTGGGAAGGATTTCGACTTCTGTTGTCTTGCAAATTGGTTCCTCATTGTTTTCACCTTCTACAAATCACAACAAATAAAAACACTTATAATAATTTATTTATTTACTTGATGGTGATAATATTGTTTGGCATTTAAAAACAACAATAGTACTCGCAGAATCAATTTTCATTGGCAACAAGTCCACTAGAATTTGTTAATGACTGTTTTGAGTACTTAAGATGTGTGATAAAAAGGGCCACAACTGTTTTTACTATAAGCTACACATGCAAAAAGCCCTGGGTCCTGTTATGACATTATTCATGTTCATTTTTGGTCTGCTATATTCATTCTTAGCACGTGATCATGATATCTCGTGTTATGCAACAATGACCACATGGTCTTGCAAGGTGTGCGTTCTGAGTCGCCATTAAAATGTTGTTGTTGTGTTTTACATCTTGAGTGTTTTCTTACCACATTTATGTGATCTTAACAGGTCCATTGTTTAATTGCCTGAAAGATGCTACAAAAGCCAGTGCAAAAAGCTTCAATTAATTGGCTGTGGGTAGCAAAATCAATAGATGCTGGCACATTGTGAGAGGGCAGAGTTCACGGTAATATATATTTTGTCTGTTGGTTAGATTAGTCATTTTGGTTTTGGCTTTATAACGTTACCTCAACATAATGTCCTTACCTTGCCCATGTAAGATCTTCTTTAACCTCTCATCTTGCTTTGAACTAGTAATAATGACATCAGCCTGTACTTGCTCTTTTACTGGAAATAAAAATATATATACAATTATAAAAAAGATTCTTAAATTATAAGGCTAACACATAGCTTACTTTCACACATTTTACACTCTATCAGGGAAGATGAGTTCCATCTTGAGTTGACCACCCCAGAGCCCCCATCCTTCCCTGTTGCTGGACAGAAAAGGAACAGACTCCAGAAATGATTTTTTTGCAACATGCAATCAGGATAATCTAAAGCATTTACAAACTACGGCTCCAATTTAAGGTGATTCCATTCAATTGCATTGTGCATCCTTTCTGCGCATCATTTTTTTTGCATGCTTAATGCATGCACGAGCACGCGCACTAATCGGAACTTGATAGGGTTTCTATGAAAGCTGAGCTGTTCAGAGAAATAAATGACCATTTTCTCCTAAACGAGCAAGGTGACCCCCATGTTTTATTGTATAAATTCTATCCGGACAGCCTTCCCAATGCAAAATTAAAAAGTTGGCAAAAATCTATGATCATATTTTGCACAGTTTAAAGAAATCCTATGAAAAAAGCCATTTTAGGGTAGAGGACCGCACATCAACCTACTACCATCACCGTCTGCTTTGTGAGTGTCCAGTAAATTTGAAGCTTTTTGGACATCTTAATTGTATGACACAGATGACTATACATATGTATAAAGTCAACTTCTACATGAAATATCAATCTGCAGTGGAAATATTGAGCATATTGGCTATCGCATGGTTATTGCCTGAAAAGGCCTTTAGACACTGTATTCGTCAGCAATATAACACTAAAACGAGCACGGTGACCCCCCATTTTCCATTTTTATTGCAATTTTTAAAACCCAGTTGGCTTGTTGAATATTTGTACCAAGTTTCATTAAAAATCTATGGCAGATTCTTTTTCCAGTGAATTACCTTATGTCATACTCCCACTTCGATCTAAAGGTCCTCTGGTAATGAAAGACGATGGAACTTAATTCATACTGATAATAATGATAATAATGATAATAATGATAATAATAATAATAATAATAATAACAATAACTACAACAATAATAATAATGAGCTACAAAAGATAACACTCCTAACACTACACACATTCTGAGGAGGGTTCTTCAATGCCTAAGGACCATGGTTTGGCCCTGGCCTAGTGAAACTTTAACTGTGCAAAACTTTAGCGAGCACATTGTCAACAATAGTAATAGCTGTAGTAATAATAACAACTAATAATTATAATTACCTCTCTTAAGAAACTGAAAATCATTTGTCTCTACGACATCCATTTGGAGATACAGCTGTGAAGTCTCTGTGTCATAATAAGCAGAACCCAACTTTCCTCCACTCCAAACCACTGACAGGACTCTCTTAACATAGAAAAGTGACAGTCCTCAGTTAACCTTATAAATCCAATGATGGATGGTACTTCCCTAAGTTTCAATTTTCATCTTAATAGTTCACAGCGGTCAAATGCATGACGCGTGCGCAGTTCCCGCTATAATTTTACAAAAGAAAAAACACAGACAAATGTCGAAAGTTTTACTTTAACCGCAAAACTTAACACCATTGCAGAAAACATAAGCTTTTTACTTCGAGCATGTGTTCAGAATGAAGTAACGGGAATCCACAAGTTTTTTCGGCGCAAAATTTTGTTTATCAGGACATTTTATGTATTGTTTTCATATGAACCTCGCGCTTGTAAAAGTCTGAACTGATTCAAACTTCAAGGCTCTGAAAAACTGGAAGTGATGTTGTTTTTTTGCATTTGACCACTGTGAATCTTAATAGTCTCCTATGCAGACATACTATGGATCATTACTGGGTCAGCATGCAAATAAAGGCTAATGCAAAAAGAGACAAAGCTTCCTTCATCATGAGCCCAGCCAATTTTACTTTTATTTGTTGAAGTGGATACAAAAACAGTGATTTTACACTAGGCCCACTGGGTTCTGTTGCCCTCATTTTCAAAATGTGGTACGTGGGTGGTGAATTCTGTCCCCGGGGGGGGTACTCTGCAAATGTTTGGGCGGGGGTGTGCCGCTGGGACTCTGAAACCCTTACCCTAAACTAGACCAAGTTGAGGTGCATTTTGCAACCCTATACTAGACTAAACACCAAAAATCCGTAACCCTATCCCAGACTAGCTATTTTTGAGAAACTCCATTACTAACACAGTCCAGCGAAAACAAAATGTTACGTCACATTTTAAATAATGCTCTCAAAATAAAAGTTTATTTATACTTGTTTAGTTTTTGTTTCCATCAAGTCCTCAATTTCAGGTTAACCTGAGTGAATAAAGAACCATCATGAGTGTTGCCTTTCGGATAGAACAGCAAAAAACGAACGTTGTTGGAATACCAAAGGCAAAATCGAGGCAAAAGCGTCTAAAGACCCAGGTTGGCTATTCGACTCCGTATTAACCTCGTCAGTCACACGCTGAGTTGTCTTGAGCACACACGTACGCATTACGAAGAACAATCAACTGTTTATTTTTAGCTATTGTTAAAAACCACCGATTTCTGTCTAAATCCCGAATGTTGACAGTCTAGGATATCCAGCAGTGTTTTCAGTGATAACCTATCCTTGGTATTAAACCCATCTCTATTAACGCTTTCTTTGCTAGTTGCCGGTAAATTTGCCAAATTGATTTCTTTTTAGTGTCAATTGCCGGGAAACCTAGTCTAGACTAAATTCTCCAACCAACTGATTAGTTTCCTTGAAAATGATACCCTATTCTAGACCAAAACTCTCTGATTTCCGTACCCTATCCCAGACTAAACAGCTTGAAATCCATACCCTTCACAGCGGCACATACCCATATAGCGTGTATATGGGAGTACCCCCCCCGGGATTCTGTCCTTGAGAATCTGGAAAAATTTGGTTTTTAGTGAAGATATTTCCTATTGTTAACACCCCCTTCACACCCCAGCTCCTTACTCTCCTTATCAACCATTATTTGGATAGCCACATACAACATGGCAGAATGGGAGCCACTTTAAGAGAATACCCCCACGGGAGTGGGAGTGGTGACTACATGAGATACTACCCCAAGCCCTTACCCTTTCAGTAAACTTTGAAATGGCAGAGTGAAGAGAATTCAGAAATTGACCGATTAATTTCCCACATTATTTTAATTATTTACATTTTAAGCTTGTAACAACCTGTAACTGTACCTTCACATCTGAATCTTCGGGACTGCCATCTTGTTCCACAGCAAAATTTCTTTGAGCTACAAAGTCATTCTCATTCATGTCTCCTTGATCACTTCTATCGCATTCTGTGCCCAATGAACGCCTATCACTTCTTGTAGACAAACGTTCATTGTTCGTTGTCAGAGACGATAAAGGGGTCTTTTGGCGTTTTAAAGCTGATCCGGAACGGTCTGAGTTCTGCCTATTCGTGTTGCGTTCGTTGTCAGCCGTTGAAAACGTCCACCCTGACCTTTTCAGCGATAGATTTGCACCATTGTTTGGCGTAGAACATGCCTCTGTAGATGTTGAAGTCGACGTACGGAGCACAGTGCTCATTCTGCTTCGTTTTTAAAAGGAAATCTCACCACAAAATCAATAAAAATAAAAAACCCAGCAAAATTGGCAGCATTTAAAAGGAAAACTTTTTTCCCGCCAGCATTTTGGCAGTCGCGTCGCCCTGCGCGCGACCGGATGTGTTTCCCGCCAGAAACCATCGCACGTTGCTTGCGTTTCTCGGCTGCTTTTTTACAATCAAAATTCGTTCTACATTGGTCTTAACAGCATTGTTTTGCATTAATTCCTCAATAGGCAGATGAATAATCAACTGTTGTCGGCTTGGAATCAAAGTTCTACGGCAGTTCCCAGAAAGTTCGACTCTGCGGCCAAAACTGCCCTGTATTCCGTTACTGCTATGGTGTTGTGTGACGGATGTGACGGTGAAAAACTCGGCCCACGGTTCTCTCGGCCTGTGTCAAAGTGCGTACGTGATCCCTCTCCTTGTTTGACCTTGGGGGAAAACAAAAAGCAATATCTAAGCAAGCGACAAACAGTTGAATTACTGCTCAAGGTCATCGTCGGACTTCAAATAAAATACAAACTGTCAAAAAATTGGCACCCTTAGAAAGCAAACATCAAGGAGCTGAATCTAGTGCAGACGGCTGAAACCTGTTTATTCGAATAAAAAGAAATTACAGAAGAAACAAAATAGGCAAAATTGGATGTGGAAGAGTTCTACAGATATCTTTAAAAAAGGTCAAATAAGGGCGGACATTCACAGATTCAGTCTTAATTAGTTGTAATAAATAGATGAGACTAAAGAAGGCAAATTACGAAACCAATCAAATACCGAGGAAACTTTTGAGTGACGAACAATCGATTCGACGTGCTCCGAACTGGCTTTCGCCCCCAATTTAGTACTTCTTTCTTCTTCTTGTCAGAACCGGACGTGTCTGGTCTTTCCAAATCTTGTCCAAGAAAACGTTTCAGTTTCTGTTACAGCTAATGACATAGTTTCCTTTTCTCTTCCGAGTTTCGTAACATTTTTTCCTGTTTAGTTATAAAACCGCACCCTTCAGTCGTATTCGACTGGTTCCGCGTTAAATTTTAAGGCGTGCTTCCGATTAAAAGCAATTTACATTATTTTGTCTCCTAATGACAGATTTTATGGCTCAGTTTGTTTCCCAATATTAGCGGAACTTTCCAATTTTACTCTTTCGCATTTAGAAGGGAACCCATTCTATTACGATACGAAACCCACTGAAGTGTACAAACTTAAAATTCACAAGTGTGTCATACAATCCGTGTGAGAAGAAATATAATCCGTTTATCAGAGTTCTTACGGCTACAAGCATATGTTTTCGAGATTTTCCTTTTTAGGACAATTTTTTTATTTATATTCCGACTTTATTTGAACAGAGAAATTTCTTCCGACTGTACATCTTCCGATTGTACCCTACGTTTCAGAGAAAGACAAATAGGACCACTAATTATGGTTAAGAGCGTAAAAATATAACAAAGTTTAATATTCCATTTTTAGTCGTGCGTGAAATTTATCATATACGGTTTGTATATTACCCATAAGCTTTACTTGGTATATTGCTTTCTCAAATCCAATACCAGCGGACACAAGCGGTAAATTTTGTTATCGTGTGATGATCATTATCGATCGCGTGACTCGTGCAATACAACGAGGATAACATGAACTTTTCCATTGCCATTTATGGTAAACTGACACCGAAATCCAACAAAGTACACCTGTCGCAGCAAAAATTGTAAACTCAAAGCAACGAACCCTTTGATAAACTAGAAGCTTTATCTTTTCGAGAAAATAAAATTTTTAATTTGGATTTAAATTTAAATGATAAAAATTTCGAAATAACTGCGCTAACAGGACGTAGGTGAAAAATATTGAAGTCTAGACATGAAGTGTCGGGCGAAAATGATGCACAAAGCGATATACGTGACTTAGCATAATATTATTTAGTCGCCGCATTAAAAAGATAAAGGAAACGTTTCTGGCGCATGGCATAATGTTGCAATTGTTTCGCAAGATCCAAATTTTATCCGCTTAAAGCTAATTATGAAAAATCTTTCGCGCGACTAATGCCAGTACGCAAGGTGACCCTGTTGGCAAATTCTACTTCCGGTGACAAACAGAATTTCAAACTGCGGTTTATGTGTTGGTCTATACAAACGTTAAACGTGATTGTGGACAATAGGAAACAATTAAGGAAATGTGCTTGTGCTTTCCCCGAACAATAACAATCTCCAAAATTGAAAAGAGCCCGGGAAACGTAGGCGGTAGGTGTGTCGCTTTCACAATGTCACTGTATTTTAGGCGCAGTTTTCAACGAAAAACCGACTTTTTCCCCCAGAAAAATAAAGTTATCAAATATTAAACTAGAGGAATACGAAATTTATTGACAAATAGTCCGTGTTCCGGTAATATATTTTTACTTTGTACTTCCGAATACAATTTATCATATTTTTAACAATTTTTAAGTTGGAAGTCTTATACCTAAAGTGCAAATAAATCATTGTCTCGACGGAAAATCAGATTGAACGTGCACGCCATCTAATGAACTTTCTACTGATCTCGCTGTATCGAGAAAAACGTGTTGGTGCAAATGAATCGAAAATTCGCGCTGTTTTACGTCGCCTAGGAAATACCTCTTTTGTTTTCGGCATGTTTTCCGACTGACGTCAGAGGTAATTACGTGTATTGTCACGTGCGGGATAAAACAATAAAAAACAACCAATCATCAGTCGCAGCAGAACAAAGTCCAAGTTTTCAACCAATCAGATGTACGATGACATAGTGTTGTACGAAAATAGAAAATGACACAAGCCACATATGAATGGTTTTCAACGGAAATAAAAGTTGCGTTTGCAGAAATCATCGAGCAATCCTGAACTCTTGAGTCAGCTGATTTTATAACAGTTTGGTTAAAACCTGCTTCGTGAATGGAAGCGTCATTGTATGACGAAGAAATTATGCCCACAACATCAACTTCTCAAAACTCAACTTACGATAAAGGCAACTTGAAGCTTGATTTTTCGTCGACAAACACGCGGCGACAAACTTCGCAGGATGGCACAGTTTTAACATCTCCAGATCTAAATTTACTGACGTTGGGCTCTCCCGAGCTGGAGAAATTAATCATGAGTTACGGAGGAATTCTGACAACCCCAACACCGACTCAGCTCTTCAAAGGGGCGCCATCTGTAACGGAGCAACAAGAAATGTACGCGCGAGGATTTATGGAAGCTTTACAGCGCCTTCATGATCAGCAAGACCCTAACACTCAAAACAGAACCCTGCCTGTAGTAGCACAAAACGTAATGACTTCGTCTGTACAAGGAGCGGTTAACCTTCCTTTTATCACAGCGAATGGAATTAATACAACTACGGCTACGATCGCGAGTACAACCCCTTTGCTTGCTTCGAGCACTTCCACCATATCGACTCAATCACTTCCGCTCGTTTCGCTACAGACGCCTGACGCGAATCAGATATTCCCTGATTTTCAGAGACCTGCAGCGATTCAGTGTGAACCCAGCACAAGCTACAATCAGATGCTCAACGTACAAATCCCTCCCCAGCGATTGGAAAACGTGAAACTCGAAAACGAATCGCAAGTTGTGCCCGGAACACCGCCTCTTCCTCCGATCGATTTGGCGTTACAGGAAACAGTGAAGAATGAGAGAAAGAAACAAAGAAATCGTGTTGCTGCGTCCAAATGTCGCAAGAGAAAACTGGAGAAAGAAGGAGAGCTTCAGCTGAAGGTGGATGATCTTAAAGTTGTTAACACCAAGCTTCATTCGGAAATCGCCGAACTTAAAAAGCAAGTCACCAGTTTGAAGTTGCAAGTTATGAAGCATGTACAAGGCGGATGTAAAGTCATGCTTTCGAATCAGCCACAAGGTTTGGCACTTCCCTCAAGCTAACTGGAGATCGAGTCGAATCTTGGTTACAGAGGGTTTGTTTGTGAATTCGTCGCTTCCAAACAGTGATCGCGACTTTAGAGAATGAACAATGTTGGCGCTAATTCAGATGACCGTTAAATAGGAAAGCGGAATTTCTAAGCACGTGCGTTAAACTTAGCACGTACAAATGCAGTAACAGGGTAGAAGTTTACAACCCTCTCGCTCCCTGGAGCTCAAAACTTATAAATACAAAATTTATCTTGCAAAATACCGAAAAACAAATAACACCACAGTTAAATACTACTCAAAAACTTTCATTTGTAGGGCCACATTTTCAGGTTTCATCCACAGACTCGAAAGTTGGAACCGCCTCACATGATAAGGGTTTGACTCTGGAAGCTAGAGAGGGTTTTAAAGTTAGATTTCGACAGCTTGATTCTCGATCAAGAACTGCTAAGAACTCTGTACTGTACACTAGTTATAACAGTAGAACATTTTGTCGTAGGAATTAGCTGTTTGGTTTAGTTGATTAATATATATCAGTTGTAGATTGAACGTGATAATTACAGATTCTGGAATGTTGTGTTGTGTTTGAATTATCAATTTATCACAGACATTTTCAAGGTCATTGCGGTTATGTAAGCCTTACAAATCGTTGACAACTTATTTATTGTACGTTAAAGCCATCATAAGAAGAAAGATGCAGATTTTATTGTTCTAAGTGAAATAACAAGAAGAAAATAATTTATTATTTAGATTCCTATGATGCCATTTTAGGTCTTGTCAACTACCCATAACATATGCTATAGACCCGCATATTGACACCATACGTTTTGTTTTTGATGGTCTTGGATAAAACAACAATCTACATGTATAGGAAATATCGTAGTGCATATAGCTGTAGGGTAAAATAGCTGAGTTGAATTAATGCCAATCTACTCAGGGAGATAAACTAGTTTTCATGAAATACACTACTAGTGATGTTGTAAAAGTAGTAAACATGTTACAAAGGTTATAATATATTGTTGTTCACACACAAAATACCATATGCTTGTTTTATTGACTCAGGGAAGTTTATTCTAGCCAAAAACTGAAACACCGAAAAAAATCCCTGCCTTAATCCCCCACGTTATATCAAGGGGTTTTCCCAGCAGCTCTTAATTCAGTTTCACACAATTGAGAAAGCAAAATGCGTGGGAAACTGATAAATTGTAGTTTCCTATGCCCACGTGGGGAATCTAAGAGGAAGTCAAACAATGAAGCTTCTTCTGAGAAATATTTCAAAAAAATGTGAAATATCTTTGATGCTATCAAATATTTGCATTCCATGCATATCTTTTGTAAAAGGTAAGATCTATTATTAGTAAAGGTGTGGTAATCAGGAGTGACAAAATATCATTGCCTTCTACAAATTTATGACATTTGTCATTGAGCAGACACAACCTAGAAACATGTAGGGTGTTTCTTGTGTGTAATATTACAATATATAGGTGAGTGAATGCATTACAAACCTACAAATAATTACGAGACTTTAAAGAGGGTGATTGTTGACTGTATCACAATGATTTTGAGTGACCCAGACAGTTTGCCAGACTAATTTTGTTTTTGTATTTTGGAACTTTATTATTCATCAAATTAACAAGAAAGTTGCCATTAGTAACAAAAAAATACAACGACAATAACAACGTAAGCTGCAAAATAAAATTACAAAAAAATGCTTGTTTGCCAAATACTTGTTTGCCAGATTAATGGCAAGCAATTGCTAAATACTATAACCTTAACCCTTAAGCCCCATTAGTGACAAGCATCTAATTTCTTCTTACAAAACGAACAGGCCACGCGAATAAAGGAAACAATCATCAAACAAAATGTGTTGATGTCTGTGCAATTTCCCCCAACTAGTACCATAAGAAATATAAGGAAAACACTAAGAAGAACATGCTTATTGATATTGGGCCTTATAGGGTTAAAGTATGGTGGCTGTGCGAGAAAAAGACAATCCAGCGTTGTTTTCTGAATGCAGTGGGTTTTAAATAACATGTGACCTGCTAGCAGCCTATTGTGCTATAGACTAAAATTTTGTGATTCAATATATTTCTTGGGAAGGAGATTCAATGGTATGGATTAGCAGGAATAATTCAGTCCTAGTCCTGAATGCTCCAGCAGGCAGGCATTCCATACATGCAGTGCACAGTGCCAACGAGTTCCACCCAGGATTTATCGTGAAGGGAAAATAAGATCTGGAAGTTTTCCCTCCAGAAGTAAAAAAATACCGTTATGGGTATAGGAAAACCACACTTTGCATTGATCCCTTTCTTCTTGTGTGCATGAAACTGAAACGAAAACTGCAAAGAAAAACCCACGTCACCACATGGGGTATTGAGGAGAGAAGGGTTTTTGTTGTTTCACTTTTAGAGGCAGGCAAAGGAGTTTGAAAGTTTCGAGGATCCCTCTAAGACGTTTGGGTGACTGTATATTAATGTGTGATAGTACCCAACAGTTCAAAACCCTATCTAAATCTATGATTCAATAACCCATAAAATTTTTCCCACTTTTCAGTTAATACCAGCAAAATCTGTACCCCTTGTCAGACCAGCAAGCAAAACAAACCCTAGGCCTGTTTCAGGTCAAAATGGCTCAAAACTAAACCACATCATGGGGCAGTACGAGAATTAAAACATAAGGGAGTAACCTCTCTGGGGGTTGACTCCAAAGTCTTATTGAAAAACAACCTGTTTAGGACAGAGATTTCTGAAGTTTTGCTTGTATCAATGAGCCTTGATTGACTGCCTTACCATTTTAGATGAAGCTGTTTCCCCATGTGACATGGGTGTGATGTCACATAAAATATTGTTTGTTTCTATTTTATAGGAAACAGAAAATAAAATACATTAGAAATAGAAACTGGAAAAAGAAAAGAAAATTAAAAACAGTCATGTTATGCTTACATAACCTAATTCAAACCCTCAGTGGAGTGTGAGACTGTTTCAGGTCGACTGTTAGCAATCCAGCCTTAATATATACCTTATTATAGGAAATTAATGCTCCATGAAATTAATGTGAATTGAAAAAATTCGTGTTAATTTAGAAAGTCACGTTAATTTGTGTGAGCTTTAATTTCTGCCACCTTAATTTCCATAATTTTAATCCCATATAATTTTTCTGGATACAGTCCAGACATTCTTGACACCCAGGAAACAATAGCTTTCCTACATTTAGGCAGAATTTACACACATTGTTTGTAAAGAAATTGCCTCACACACCTGTAAACCTGTTTTACTCGTGATTTCTATATTTAGTTAGAAATAAATTTGTTCTAGATGTGACCATGAGGTGTTTCTTATTGTTAATCACATCAATTTCCCTCATTTAGTAATTTTATCCCCTCTTTCAGGTTAATTTCCTTTATTGGGGAGTAATTTTTCCCTCAATTCACGTCAATTTAAGTCGCGTTAATTTCAAATACCTTAATTAACAAAAGCATTAACTTCCTATAATAAGGTAGTAGTTCAGCTGAAGGTGAGCTGATCACATGAAAAAACAAAACAAAGGATAACCAAGCTTGGCCAGAGCCTTGTCTGGGCAAAAGGGACAAAAAAGAACTGGGGCAGAGCCCA
Source organism: Siderastrea siderea (assembly GCA_964030785.1). NCBI lineage: Eukaryota > Metazoa > Cnidaria > Anthozoa > Scleractinia > Rhizangiidae > Siderastrea > Siderastrea siderea. Next base: position 34,715,181 of record OZ034976.1, on the reverse strand, counting down.
GTTCCCCAGTAATCATCTCGGCCCTGTCACTAGTACTCCTTACATCCTCCTTGCTCACATGATGTTAAGCATGCATGTTTTTTCGACTATCTAGAAACGACTCCAAGTAGTATGAAGGTAGAATTAAGAAGTACATCTAATATAAACCCTTGCTCATACTTGGTTTTGTATAAACTTTTCAATTCTTCTTTAAATCACTTTCATAATTTATAGATATTTGTATTAGGTTATGTAACCAGGGGTGCTATTTGTGCCAGTTCTTAAGTATTGAATTAATCACAAAATAATGCAAGTTTTACTTACAAATTTTCATTTTTTTTTTTTTTTCAAAAAAAAAAAAAGACAAATAAAGCTTTCAAAACAGCTTTAACCTGAAAAATGCAAGCCTAATTCAGCTGTGGTGATAATTAGTGCTCATTATATTCTCACAGGAGCCCATCTTGATTTCCATAAGCTTTTTGAAAATTGAAAGGAGAAAGATGTCGGATATTTTATAAATTAAACACTAGGATGTTCCTACTTGAGTACAAAAATACTCAGCTTTAATATCATAAGTGGGCTTACCAGACATGCCAAGATCACCAGACTTATCATGACAGCTTGCCACGTGTCTGGCAGGTGAATTATGGAGTGTCTCAGGAAGCTGTCTTCCTGTTGTTGGGAAATCAGGATTAGAATAAAATCATATCGTGATAATTGAAGAAACGCAGCCGCTGCATTATCCGTGGTGCAATTACAGAAGCTAAACCAGTTGTCATAGAGGAAAGCAACCTCGTTGTCATGGTCCCCTTCAAGGGACCTGGGAATACCTTTCATATTCACGTCATAAGATCGGTATTAAATGGCAGCAGCTTCAGGTTTATAGCAGTCTGCAATACTCTGTTAAGAGTGAAGACTTAACTGGTAAATAAATAAATAGTCCCTTTTTTTTACGAAATAGGTTGCAGATTGCGCGCGCGTTAGTTCTCCGCGCCTCACGTTTCGCATTCTCAACCCCAGAGCCTTTTTAAGACAATGTGCGTTTTGTGGTCAATTGCGTTATCCAGCATGCATCTGCCGAGTTAGAAATAGCCTCACATGCAAACGCTCTTAGGGTTTCGTCACGCGTTCCTCCCCCTCGGAGCGTCTGAGTGGGAGGCTAAGCCAGAAACAAAGTGAAGAGGATTTGTGAACAGACGTTACTTTGAACAGACGTTACGGGGATAATCCCTTCAGTGAACAGTGCTGTTTGTACATGGCTGGCTGTAACAGCACAGGGTCGTAAAGAGGAATATAGGATCGGGGACCAATGGGGTGGGATCTGGGATCACAGCCCTGAGTCAGGGATCACTGACCATGGGATCGGGATAAGCAGTTCTTTTAGGGATCAGAGATCAGGCTGTACCATATTTGTAGGACTGAGGGACCAAAATTGGTCACGCTTTTGGATCAAGGATCAGAAATTTGCGTACAAAAATGGGATCAGCATTTAAAAAGCATACCTCGTTACCACCCTGAACAGCAGCCTGGATCGTATCGTTCAAGAAAGAAAGAGAGAGTCAGGCTCAGACACACGGTAAAAAAAATGCCCGCAATTTCTAGATTTTTCCCTGACTCCACCCAAGCGCGCAACAATTCCGACTGTAATGCTGCGTTTATTGCTCTTTTCTTTTCTTGTCCCTCGTTTTTCTTCCGTTTTATCCCATTGTGGGCTTCAAGATAGTAAGAATAGCAAAATATTAAACGTGATTAAAAAAAAGTGCGCGCGAAAATTCTGAAAGCGTGGCCACCACTCCTTTTCTCTCCAGACTGCCCCACGACTTATTTCCATGGTCCCTGGCTTTAATAATCCATTTCTAAGTTTGAAAGTTTCGCCTTCCCTACGACCCGAGAGCCTGGAACAGGCTCTTTTCCTCTTTTGCAGAAAGTTTGCCTTTACGTAGTTCACATGCGGCTCAAACTCACTGAAACGGGAAATTGAAACGGAACGACTTGGTCAGTCATGTGGATCGTCTATACTCCCTTTGCCGGTCACGATCACGGGAATACGTATTGTCACGCGATTGATCTACACCCACGTGCAGTCGCGCGTGAAATGTCATTACGCCCACAAAATAGTAACTTTACACCCCAAGGCTATTTTTGAGAGGCTCGGTTATCACGTCTCTTGGAGACGGATTGATTTGAAATCAACACTAGAAGCCGAAACGAACAAGCAGTCGAATCTAGGAGAACACGCATCAATCTTGTAGCACCGCAAGATGTCTGCTTCCGACGAAGAAACCATTCCAGATGAAGACGGTCTGCCATATCTTGGCGAATATGAAGGCGAACGAAACGAAATGGATGAAAGACACGGATTTGGTCGAGCAAAGCTGCCAAGCGGCGACACTTACGAGGGATATTACGAAAACGGAAAGCGACATGGGAAAGGTGTATACAGGTAAATAAAACATTTGCTTAACAGTTTACTTCCTAAAAGAGCAAAATTTACATTTGATTTAATCTTAATTTCGGAATATGTAGAAAACAAACAGAATGGCATGAAAGTACTGCTCGGTAGCTCGCAGCTCTCATTAATTAATTGTCACACTCCGTCACAAACTCAAAAGCTAGAGTCATACTACACTCCACATGAAATGAGTTTTCACTTAGGAAGGGAAAGAGTTATTTGAATTACTGCAGACACTGCTCGCGCTTTTCAAATACCACTTGTCCTCCAGCTTAAATGGCCATTTTCTTTTTCCATTGATCGATCAAAGGAGCATTCAACAATTATTGAAGATTGTCATCGGAGGTTATTAATTATTAACAGCTGGTCGGGAGTAGCAAAGTGCTCTGATGATGTATTTATACTGGAGCATCTCGTGCTCTTGTTCCTCGGTCTAAAGAATCAGACGAGGCTCTCACGTCAAGCGATTTCTAAAAATTTTATAATACGAATTTTAATGTAATCAGTGTTGATCGTTCAAAAGGTTCCGGAAATCGTTCGCTTTTAAAAAGCAGCTAAAAGCGCAAGAACAAAGAACACCCAACTCAACTTGCTGTGTGTTTATTCCCATATAATGCCACTCCTCCAAACAAACATTTCCCTTTATAGAATTTTAGGTTTGACAGTCACACCATGCAATGATTTTGTCCTTTTTGTTTTCTAAATAAGTTTAAAAAGCGGTTGTTCAGGGGTAATAAATAGATAAAGAGTTGAGGTTGATGGTCGTGGTTTCTCGCTGCAGGAAATGGAAGCAGTGACGTCATGCGTGATTTTGAGAGTTCAGCGCTAAAAGCAAGCTGTTGCAGTGCTTCCTTATAAAGCACGATCGATGATAAATTTTATCTACAGACTCAAGACTTGAGAACCACCTTGAATAGGATAATGAACAAAACAAAGTTGTTTTTAGCTTTTATTGGAATGCTCACACTTTGCTGCTTTCAGTCAACACTCAGTAACTCAGTAACTGAAGCTGATGCAATACTCACCTGATGACGTTGGAAAAGAAATGCCTAATCATGGGCAATATTGCTTTCTTTCCCCTTGTGTACTCCAGATAGCGAAAACATGATGTAACTACGCGTCCCTTACCACAGGCTTCCAGTTCCTCCTCCTCCTCCTCCTCTAACCTCATATCGCCTCTTACCCACACTATCTCTTATCTAACAACAATATAGATTTGAATATGAGGTCATGTAATCTTTAAGGCACACAAACGTCTGTGGATTCAGTTTGGCGTTTTTCCTAAGAGGAATATATTTGGTACATTTACCAAATCTGACAGTGTAGCGTCTTTCAATTAATCGTGTAGTCTGTGAACAGGCTCCGCAGTGGGAAAAAAGCGCAAAAGTGAAGTCAAAGAGCGGAGCGAGCCGAGCGTAGACTTTCCTCTCCCCCTTCCCTCTCCCCCCTGCTTCCTTCCCCACCCCCTCCCCGTCTCTTCGTTCGTCCTCGCCCTTTTTTTTTCTTTTTTTTTTTCGCTCTTTCCTGACCAGAGAGCCTGTTCACAGGCTATTTATCGTGTTATTTCGTTTGCCAAGTTTAATTAAATTTGCAACAACTGATGATAATGCAGATATCAAAGACTGCCAACGTAAAATATGGATCGGTCGATATATAGGACCTTTAGGAAAACACCTCCAGCTTTTCCAAAGCGTGTTTGCCATTTTAGGCAATAAAGCTACAATTTTCCCGTCTTGTTGAGGATTAAGGTATCTTTTTCAGGTTTAAAATTGGAGCGCGCTACATGGGTCACTACATAGAGGGTAAGAAAAACGGTGAAGGCGTTTTCTTATATCCCGACGGCTCCAAATACGAAGGATCCTGGATCAACGACTTGCGGCACGGCTGGGGTACCTATACCTACCCTAACGGGGACACATACGAAGGGGAGTGGTCTCAGGGCTTACGTCACGGTCAGGGGATTTATACCTACAAAGAAACGGGTTCACGCTACGATGGGACGTGGTTCCAAGGCAAAATGCAAGATGGGGGACACCTCATTCACTTGAATCACAGATACGTTGGTAAATTTGAAGAAAACAAGCCCAGGGGTCCAGGAAAGTATGTATTCGACTCGGGTTGTGAGCAGCTGGGGAGATACGTGTGGAAAGAAGATGAAAATGTGGGAGAACATGAAGAAGATGAAGCTGAAATTGTGGTAACACCTATGTGGGAGGGCAAAGAGATTTGCGCTATTGAGGAACAGGAGAATACAGGTGTAGCCACCTAAACTGTGAGCTGTAGACTATGGAGTGTCAGCCACTGAACTGTTTGAAGATAATTGAGGCATGGGCCACCAAAGTGAACATGATCCAAGTTGTCCGTTTGGTGTTTCTAGGTTACGCCTGCGTACCAAGTGTTTCCATGGCAGCCTAGTACCCAGGCGTTCTCCTCCCGCTCACTCGACTCGACATGGCGCGAATTGTTGTGGCGTCACCGAATGAGGTTCCCGGAGAACGCGTTCTCACGGTATGCCATTCGTTAAAGTTACGAAATTTCGCGCCAAGTCGTGTAAGCGAGAAGAGAACCGCTGGGTACTACGCCGTTTCCGTGGGGCTTTCTTTTGCCGCCCGTTTATCTCTCTCCCCAACTCTCGCACGGCAAAAAAAGCGAAAAACCCTTTCTACGTGCAGAAAGATCCATGGAAACGCTGCCACGAATGCTAGTTTCTAGGGTGAAATCGTCGTTTTCGTTTGAATATCTATATTTGAATCTCTTATGACAAAGTAGCTAAAGGTTTACTGTTTTATAGATGTATATAAATTACAATCGAATTCGAGAAAGTGTATCTGATCCTAACTCGCAAATAATGTAAGCATAAATTTCTAGGTTGTTTTAATCAATGTAACACTGTACAAATTTATGATTTTGCAGACATGTGATATGAGACAATACTGTCAGCTGTAATGTAAGCAATGGGATACTATAGACATAAATATAATTCGCGCTGTAAAATAAAATGTTCTTTATGTCGGTATTTTGTCTGATGTTAGGTCTCTTCAGATTTCTTTGTAACAGCATACAAAATAAAATAGTAACTATGAATCATCCAGTTAACCTGATTTTTCGGAATACTAATAACCCTAACAAGTCAACACTGAGCAGGATCGAGTACGCAGCCGGGTCGGAAAATCTCGTGCAAAAATCCTGCGAACTTTAGGTCTTTGACCGTGATTAGCTGTGGGCCGGATTTATTTAAAGTTAGGACAAATCGTGTGACACTCGCCCTGCAAATAACGTGCTACCCGCGTTCAACTCCTGTGATTCCTCACGTGAGATGGCTGTAGGTTGAGTCAGGCTCCCAAATGAGGAGAAGGGGCGGGGAAGGCGTTCGGGGTTGGAACCTGAAGCTCGAAGCCCTGGAGCCCTGGTGTATTTGTTTAGTTTTGCGCTGACAGTGACTGTAATTTTCTGGTAATTTATAACTCGGGATAGAATAGGATAAAGTCGCTTTCGGGCCAAAGAGGCCCACACGGCCGTAGCTTATCCCGGTTTCCGTAGCATGAAGTAACTGACATGACTGAGAGTATTGCTACTCCTCCCTGGACGGGATGCTAGTCCATCGCAGGGTTACCCCCCAGCAGAATGTCGCCGGAACCATGTGTAGCCTGCGTAGCAAGCGTTTCCGTAGGGCTTTCTGCCCGTTGGTGGCGTTTTTCGTTTTTTGGCTGCGCAAAAATTGGGGCGAGCGCAACACTGATGGAAGCAGCGGGGATGGGGAAGGGAGGCGAGAAAAGGAAACGCTTGCCCGCAAACCCCATGATTTTGAAAAACGCCTTCTTGACATTTTCGCAGTTGGATAAATTCATAGCGTGGCAGCTTGTGAATAAAGTATTTTACGAATAACAGATCATCGGAGGATACAAATTTACTTCCATCAAAATCAAAACAAACTCTAAACGATCGCTTCAGGATGTGTCGTAATTTCACAGTTAAATTTGGAACTTTATCTCAGCCTGGAAAATCGGGTTTAATTTCTACGGAAAACCGTTTCAAAGCGTCGCAAAGAAAGGATTCTTATGGAACAATTCTCGCTGATCTTTGCAGAGCAGTTGGAGTGAAAGTTGTTCAAAACTTGGAGCTATTTCCGGACCGTATGCCTGTGCAATTCTTGTGCTCGAAAAATTCGAAATTTAGAGGCATTATTCGAAGTTATTCGGAGTGCGATAGGTAGCCAGTCTGCTGTTTCCTAAACTCCGTCAAAACAGTCTATCCACTTGTGTATTAAAACGGCTGCTCTAAACTCTATCAGGCAACAGTCCTTGTCGCAAGATCGTCGTGTTGATTCCTCCTTGTCGGAAAAAGCTTGCCGCAAGTCTTTGAGATCTGCCGTCGGATCAGGACAAAAGTGATCTTGAGAGGAACTTCAGGTAAAAATAGTGATAGAGAGAAGAATTCCCCGATATCGAGAACCAGTTCGTTGTGTTCATGCGGGTCACGCTCAAATGAACGTACCTGATTTGATTGACGGATTTATCACTTGGCAATCAACACTACCATGCCGCGCCAATCAGGAAACTCCGTTAGTGGACGAACGGGTTTTTCAAAATCGTTGGGTTTGCGGGCAAGCGTTTCCTTCTCTCCTTTCCCCTCCCCCTCCACGCACTTTTTTGCGCCCGCCCCAATTTTCCCGCGGCCAAACAAGCGAAAAGCGCATCGAACGTGCGGAAAGCCTTACCGAAACGCTTGCTACGCAGGCTATACCCTGTGCAATGTGGGGCAAAGTATCTTGTCTAAGGAAACAACACGATGGCAGGGACTGGGCGTCGAACCACCGACCTTCAGATCTGGTCCAACACGCTAACCACTACACCACCGCCCCGCCCCCCCCCCCCCCCCCCGCCACATTAATAATTATAACTCGGGAACTCCTCCTATATGACCCTGGCTGTGTTTCCCGCGTGATCTTAAGTGTTCGAGGAAAGCTTGCGCGCGAGCAACCCAGTAATGTTCAGGATGCATACTCTTCTCTTCCCACTCGTTAAGGCACTGAAGCAAGATTTCCTTTCCAGCTCGAACATTCCCCAGACGCGCGCACGCCTCAGCTAGGAGCGCTTTGGGATGATACGCACCCGGGCTTACGACCAGATTTAAATCATCGTGAACCTTCACAAGCTCCTCCAAAAACGTTTTCGCCCGAGTATATTCCTCGCGCGTGAGGAAAATGTCTGCGAGCCACGTACCCGCGCGTGGCCACGCGATATGACCGGAGCTTCTGTACACTTGAACAGCTTTTTGGCACATGTCGTAAGCCTGGTCGATCTCTCCTAAGTGTAGCTTGGCTGTTCCATACGTCATCATAACTCCGGTGGTGAATTTGTGTTGGTCTCCGTGTTGATCCATGTAAATCTTTAACGCTTGCGCATGCAAGGCGTCCGATTCTTCGAGATGCTTGCGTGTGCTCCACGCTCGTGGGTGCGTGAATCGTAACCCGAGGTACCAACGAAGATGCACTTTTGCTGTGTAGTTCAACACCTGTGCTCGGATGAACTGCTCGGAGGTATCGAGTGTATCGACAATCCTCCTCGCTTCTTCTAGCACTTCTATCGCCTCGTCATTTTCCCAGCGGTCGTGCAAGATCACGCCAAGATTACACATTCTCTCAACGACCTGTACATGTTTTTTGCCATACGTTTTCTGGGTCACTTGAACACACAGGTTCATGTACTCCCTAGCAAGGTCTAGTTCAAAGCTTTCACGGAATGTAAACGCCAAAACGTTTAAAAGATGTGATCTCATTTTCATCCACTCTGGCTCCGTGTGTCCTTCACAGAGTTGATTAGCCTCTTCCAGGACTGGAATCACTTTATCCAACTGCCCAGCTTCCCGATACGTGTACCCTAAATCACAAAGCAGTTCACACGCGCCTATATCAGCGCAACAGAGCTGTTTATTTATCTTGTAAGCACGTTCAAGTAGTGCCACGCGATTATTGTCCGTTTCTCCAGCAACGTGTACTAGACTGTCTGCGAGGTAGACCAACGTTTGTACGAGCAAACTGATTCCAACTCCTTGGTTCTTCTCTGCGTTTTCAACAAACTCCTTTAGATGCGGACTTAAAATGATCCTAGTGGCTATAGCATCCTTTTGTATGCTGCCCTTCTTCCCCTTGTACGCCTCGTTTAAGTTTTGAAGGACTCCATCCCGCTCTTGATTTTCTACAGACATCTTTGTTCCCCTGGCTAACTCATCCTGATTCCCAGTTTTCTTGTCTGATTTTTGTCTGACTTGTAAAAAGGCCAATCGCATGACTTGATGGAGTGTAACAACTTCAATTCCTCTTTCTCCGGTCTCGGGATAAATCAACAGAGAGCACCTCGCTATTCTAACTTTGATATCATCTGGGACTCTTATCTTACCGTCTCCCGAAGCTGCCGTTTGGTGCAATACGTAGTCAGTAACGGTATCCAAAGGGACTGGCTGAAGAGCGCAGTAAGACAGAAGCACGAAGGCAGCTCGGAGCACTTCGTTATTTTCTGCCATTCTTCGGGCAGCGAACTCGGCTGCTGGTAGCATCGATTGCGGGTAACACGGATTGTGATGCGTAAAATCAGAATGATCAAGATACGCAAAGTATTCTTTAAGATTAGACAGGTAGTTTTTCCATGAAAACTTGGAGAACGGTCGGTCTTCTCGCATCTGCCTAACATAAACTGCAGCACAGGCTAATGACAGCGGGTAATAACCCAACAACTTAGCAACGCTTTTGGCGTCTTCATCTGTATCTATTCCAGATATTGCTCTTAGCAAATCCATCGCATCTTTCTCCTCCATTCCGGAGTCCAACCCCACAACCTTGGCATGCGCGTGAGATCTGGGCGCGAGTTCGCTATCCTGTGTTGTTACCAGCACCTGCCCGTCCCCCCATGGGCTGTTTTCTTCTGGTGTGGGCCAGAATTCTCTCAGTGGATCATTCACAGTCAGATTGTCAACGATGAACAGCCAAACAGTGGTACTCTTCTGGAGGTGATTTTTGATATCGTCTGAGTAAACTTTGATTCGTTCCTTCAGACTTCCTCTCTCCTCGAACTCTCTAGGGATTTCCAGTTTCTCGTGTAGTTCTTTGTATGACTCTAACAGCGACTCTGGAGTTTGAGCATGAAGCGTAGCTACAATTCTTTGTGGTGGTTCCGCGCCATAACTTCCGCTTTCCTTCATGTACTCTTCACCAAACTGTCGTGCCAACTGTGTTTTTCCGCATCCAGGAGGGCCTTTCACAAACACTCCGGTTACCAGTGAATTTGGGGCATCTCGCCGCAACTGGCTAAAGGCTTCCTTAATCTTTTGTATTTCTGTTCCTCGTCTTTGAGTCACATGAAATGGCTTCCCAGGAAGAATCTCCACGGAAGGAAGAAATTCTACTAAAGTTTTTTCTAAAGGATAGAAAACAAATACAGAAAATACTCCATGTAAAAACAACAACAACAACAATCAGCTCGAAAATAACTTGGTTTATATTGTACCTTTGGCTAAAGCAGCGGTGGCCAAATGACTGTCGTGATGATTTCAGTTCTAGTAGCGAGCTCCAGGCGTTCAGATAGTGAAGTGTGAGCGAAAAATATAGCGAGCAAAAGAGCGGGAAAAAAGCGAGGGGAGATCTAGACTGACCGTCTTCCCCAGGCTCCCCTCGTTTTTTCCCGCTCTTTCGTTTGCCATATTTTTCGCTTGCGCTCTACTAACTGAACACCTGGAACCAGATCATATAAAGGCAGCGGTTGAGTTTTGTGTCGAGTTGATTGGTTCAACAATTTCAGTTTTGTTGTATTTTTTTCGGCTGTTGATATTAGTTAAGATGAAAATATGAAATCATCAGATAGTATGTTATAGAACAAAACTGAACGCAAGGCTGGCACTACGGCAAAGGGCTGATTTATTTAATGGCCAATATTTCAGCTCACAAAATTAGCCTTCCTCAGGGCCAGAACTATACACTATAGCTCTGGCCCTGAGGAAGGCTAATTTTGTGAGCCGAAATATTGGCCACTAAATAAATCAGCCTTTTGCCGTAGTGCCCGCCTTGCGTTCAGTTTTGTTCTACTACAATTCGAGTGACGTCTGGCTCCAGCATCTCTACAACAGAGATCCGGCAATACCGAACCAGTGCGGTTTATTTACGCGTCGTGTGGACCTCTGCATCCAAAGGTTATATGGTGTGTTATGTTTTACGATATGGAAGCTGATCGCGGAGACATGTGTAACATACGTGTTCATTATATGAACAAGTTTTCGAGAAGTGGACTGGTAAGCGCAAAAAATTACTTTACCTTTTGAAACGCCGTCGGCATCGTCTTCAGGTGAAACTGCTAGGTCAGCCATTCTTTGAGCCAGTTCAGCATCTGTGAATAAAAGAGACGTGTAATTAAACCAGTTTACAATTAAGAAGCTTTTCTTGTACGTTGAATACAAGTGAAACGCCTTAGGATCTCGCAGCAACTTGTAGGTCGGGTGTGTAGAGCATTCTGAAAGTTGCATGAGACTAAGATTACTCTCAGACTGTTCATTCGGATCAAGGACATTACATCCTTTCATGGCGACAAACGTCACACCCTAGAGCGGTATCTGCGTGGACGTAAATAATTGGTTGAGCAGAGATTGTGGGGAAGGAAAATACCACACGTGGTGAGACGTGACACGTAGTTAGTTAGTTAGTTAGTTAGTTAGTTAGTTAGTTAGTTAGTTAGTTAGTTAGTTAGTTAGTTAGTTAGTTAGTTAGTTAGTCAGTTAGTTAGTTAGTTAGTTAGTATTTTCATTACGATTACTTGAATTATACAGAAAATTATTCTTTAGATCTATATTGTTTAGACATAAGTGCATTTTTTAACAATTTGTAATATTATTATTATTTAGTGTGTCCCCAATTAGCACCTTGTCTTTACAGGGAGCTAGATCAATTTTGACACATAAATAAAGTTATTATTATTATTACGATCGGATAGAAGCGGGGTGCAACTTTCTGGAGCCTGCCTTGAAGTCCGTGATATGCGAAAACGTATATCACCCATTAGCTAAGATTGCTTTAAAAAAAGCTGTGTTCTGGAAAGAACATCCATGAAAAACTGGAAGACAATGCATACTCAGAGTTTGCTTTTGATGCATGACTACCTTAAGAAGTCTCCATATCGCTGGGTACAAACTTTCAACAGACTATGCGTATTGCTCTATTGTTTTTTCAATGGCTACCTCGTTTCCAGGTCTCTTCTTTCCGCCCTCTGGAACGGGGACGGGAAAAAGAGAGAATCCATACGTAGAGCTCGTGAGTTATTTCATATAGATAAGGCCAAAACTATGCAACCACCTGGTATAAACAGAGAAGATGACTATTTATCCTCTTCTATATTTATTCGTGGTTATTTTATTTCGTCCCCATTGGCTTGTTTAAATTTTAAATTCCAAACAATCGTATCATATATCTACTGTGACCGTTTTACTGCATATTGTAACGACTATCCGTATTTTCATTAAATCCCCCGAAGAAGGACGGCTTCAGTTGTCCGAAATATCGGGAAAACCAACTCGCTCGTCGTTTTTTTCTTTGCTGTTTTTTCATTACAGTTTACTTTAAAGTAATTAAATACAGCAAGATCTTGATTGTGGTCATATCTAATAGAAGTTTTAAAAAGAGGGACCCTGGGAACGAGATTGGGACCGGCACGTGTCCATTTTTGTTGGACTACGCCCCGAGAGAAAACACAGAAAGAGTTTGTAGTCTATAAAAATAAAAACGATTAAAACAGAGTTATTCTCACCTTTGTCACGGCAGTATATGTCTATCAAGTCACGCCTCATAATGGCTTTGTGATCAAGTCCTTTAGCCAACCGTTCATAATTCGCCTCAGAACCGAGTGATTCTTTCCATTTTCTCAACATAGCATATGATTTGTCCACCGCTTTCAAATTGTCTGCATTTATTTCATCCAGTTGCGAATTGCTTAAGCCCAAACTTAACCCCAGCTTTGTCCAGATTGTTATGTTGTCTTGTGCTAGACTAAGCAGTTCGTCATCTTTCGGTGTGCCTTGCTTGAACAACATCACAGTATCTGTTTTGGGAACAAACATTGAAGTCATCGTTATCCGTCTTCGAGGAAATCGCAGCACTCAAGAGAAGATATCCCACACTGTCGATAACTCAGTTGAACATTGACGAATCAAGATATTCGAACGCCAACGGTTCTACAGTACAGTCACAATAAGATGGGCACCCTTGCTAAGTAATGTAACGAATCGAACCTTCTCTGTTTTGTTGTGGTTTTGGTAACCTGTAGCCTGCAATGCAGACGTTTTCTGGGGAAGCACGACCCCTCCCCCTTGGTTACTCTTTCTACTCTCCCCAATCTTCCTCTTCTTTTAAAATCCAAGATGGCGGCTAAAATTGGCCCCAAAATTTAGCCGACGGTCTGCTTCGTCAGTTCGTGAAGAGAGTCGCACTAATACATGTGTATGCGCAGCGTGGAACAGTCTTTTATACGCTCAAAATATAAAGTCAGGTGATTTCATCGTGCCCTTTAACATGCAAGCGCGTCTAATGAATTTCTGAGAAAAAAGGAAGACAGCTGAAAAAGACCAGATCAGCTCATTCAGCGATGACCTGCGATCTCTCTTGATTTTTTTTAAAAAGATTTTTAACTCGCAAGCGCGACGATTTTCTGTAGAAAGAAAAGGAGAAACATAGATGAGAAACTAGATCACGATTTGCGATCTCTCACTGTTTTTACACGCACGCACGATGTTTTTTCTGGAAAAAAAGATTTGATCAGCTCGCTCTCGCCTGCGTTCTCCTGTGTGTTGTTTGAAGTCTTTGTACTCGATGTCTGCTCATCCTAGCACTTTTTTACGCTGCTTTGACGCCAAATTCTGAACGCTTTATATTGATACAAGGCCAGCAAAAATGAAGAGTAATCGTCCGACTGTTACAGTGTAAGGGTGCATGAACGACACGACTCGTAGGACGATGTTTAATTAATCAAAAACTCAAATTAAATCGAAACCAAAATTATCACAACAGACCGACCAAGTGTATTACAATATAAACTAAGAGATTTAACAAAAAGAAAATTCTTTGAATTAATACCGCAAAAAAAAAACCTTGACCGTCTGTTTTCCACGGAAGGGTGAATTCGCTAGTATCATTATTGATGGTTGTAAGATAGGAGGATTCCTCATCTGTAGACTTTCATCATTCAACGGGTACAAGGACTCGAGATCAAAATGTGACCGCTCCAATAAAAATTTTCCCCGATCTTGTAATAACAAAACCGCATATAAAATGCTTATTACTATACCTTGTGCGTGACGAGCCATGACATTGTTAAGACTTAGAACGCCAGTATCTCAAACTCCCGGTAATCAGAGCTTTAAAAGGTTTGTCAAAGAACGAGTTGAATTGCTGCGTTTCAAAACAGACTTTGGAACTACCACAGCCCAAGAGCTGCGCTTTAACATAAATTTGATATTGTCAAGTTTGAATTACAAGCCATAAAGTTTGATAAACAAATAGATTCCGGGAATCACCGGAAAATTACAACCATTTCCAGAAATAGCACTGATGAAGTTGCTGATAACAAAGGAGACTTTTGTCTGATTGGTTGATCATTTTCCTAGTACCTAGATTCCTGAAACGTGCGCGCCAGTGAAATAAACAAAGATGGCGGCCTGAGTAAGAGACGTAGTTTTCATTGCTTGATCACTTATTCTTAACCTTTTTGGTACATATGGCAATTCCAGGCGCTTTTCTAACTTCTCGGTGGCGTAAAGAAATTGGTTTAAGGTATTTTAAAGCGGAAAACGAGTGTTTAGCACGGGCTTTTGCATTTGTGAGCAGGAAAATTTTTCCTTCACACCGCAAGAAAATATAAGACTTAGTTATGGTTCTATGAAGTGAGGGAGACAAGATTAGATGTCATAATAAAATCAGGAGGGATTCAAAGACTGAAAGGACAGGGATATTCGAAGTCTTACAGCTGCCGTTTTTACCGAAGCAGGTAAGCTATCCTACTCACAATTTTAAAAATTAGTGTTCCCTTGCAAGTTTTTGTTAGCTTTTGCTACACATCGATCGATCAGTGAACTTTCCTTGTTTGAAGGGGCCGTGGCGGTCTGACTCAGCGGTCAAGTAATCTCAGAGTCAAAGAGGTGCAAAAAACCATGAAACTACTTTAGAAGACCTGCAGTTAATCACTAGTTGATTAACAGTGCAGGCAAACGGGAATTATCTCAGCTAAACATTAAAATAAACTTGTACAATAATATCATTTCAGTTCACACTTTCAGCTAATAATTTTTACAAGGACCCCGCTCGGCTTTCGTTTGATCTTCATTTAAAAGTTTTTTCATTCTGTAGTCATCCGATGGACTGTTTAAGTTTTTTTATAACGACCCAAAAGGCCATTTGTGAAAGTGGAAATGCAAAATAATTTTGCTTGAAGAATTTTAAGGACATAATGCATGGTTCAATTTTACCTGTTACCATCCCCCCCCCGGGCAACCCCCGGGACAAGTCCAGCCCTTCGGGCCCGGGGGTGGGGAATTGTCTGAAACGGTTTTGTCCCGGGGGTAGGGGGGCGGGGCAAATCGAAAATAACTTCTCGTTTTTCTTGTGAAGCACGTCACTAGCTTATCACTTGTCAGTTGACACAATGGCGCCGGACCGCGTAGAGAAGACTGCCTATTTCCAGGGAAAATCTCTAGAATTTGTAGCACTGAGACTGGTTGGAGAAGAATAATCTCTCGAAATTATAATCTGTATTCAAAGGCACGTTTATTATAAATTGTTAAACGAAGGTGCGTTTGATGCGTACTCGAATGGATGGCGTTCATCACTAACATAGAAATATTTCTTCAGCGTATTTGTATGAAACAAATGCACGGCTTTATATTAAACAGAGATCTCAGTCCAGTGTTCTTGTGAAACAAGCTAAGAAAAACTCCTTTAAAATGCTGTCATCAATTTGCTCACCGGACCTCTTTTGTGCATGTTCTATATTTAGAATAAAACACGCGGTGAAGAACATTTCTTTACTCGCCAGCCGAATGCCAGAGCGGTTAGACTTTTTCTTCAGTTTTCTTTTTCAATGTAGTGTCCATGTTTTTTAATACTATGTAATATCCTTCGTTCAGTAAACACTAGAAAGGCGTTTAAGTTCTTGTCAAAACGTCTGGTTGTGCTATTGTGCGGAAATCAATTTTGAACACAAAACAATGTATTTGTGGTCGATGAGAAGTCCCGGGGGTAGGAAATTGTCTATTTCTGCGTGCCCGGGGGTGGGGAATAGACCGCCAAGTAAGAAAAAAATTGCAAATCCCCGGGGTGTGCCCGGGGGGGGGATGGTAACAGGTAGAATTGAACCCTGCATAAAGAGAACATTTGATGTTTACAAACATTGACTTTTTGGCCGTTAAAATTTGTAAAGGAAGAGTCTTGTCTCATTAGCCAATGGGCCTCTTGTTGCCTTATTTACACCAAAGAATTCCTTGTTGGAATTAACTCAGTTTTGTATGATTTGATTTGTGTTTGTCACCAGTAAAGTGTTTTTTCCCATCAATTTTTGCCTTGCATAATCTAAAACTACCTTAGTTTTTTGACAGAAAGGTGGTTATGTTGTATAATTTTATTCAGGGCAGTAGAATCCTGGTATTAGTTCTAAGTGAAGTGGTCTGCGAGCATCTAAAAATCAGTATCTTAATTTCCACACTCACACACAACATGAAGCATCAAAAAGCAACTCGACTGTTACTTCGCACCTCACTTATGAATCGATTAATATTAATAGGTTTATCCCAGGAAAGTCTTGCTTTATCCTGATTGGACAATTTTGATGCATAATTATGCTCTAACACTATAAGGGCTCCTATTGATAGTAAATGCCTTGACTTCTGAAAGAGCTACCCTTTAAAATTTTAAATAAAGGAGTGTAATTTTAATGGCAACAGGAAACCTTAGGTTATGTACACAGTTAGCACCTATCATAGTTTTCCATCAGTCTTACCAGTCTTGAAACCTTTTCTTTCAGGAGGAGATTTTAAAGAAGACCAGCACCCAGTAACCTTGAATTTAAGTTCATGAGCTTATGTTTGGGCTGTTGATTTAATTTCTTAGAGAACATTTGTGAACCAAAGGATTTCCACATAGTTGTTGTCTTGTCAGTAAGTTTTCAAGAAGCTGACTCCACAAAATACATTGCAAGTGGTTAGAAATGGCAAGTAAAACTTGGCAACTCTTAACTTTAACTTGTTACTTGTAACTTTGTCCTTGTTGTCCTCCTAAGTTTGTTAAAGGAAATAAAGGAACTTGCCTTATCTTATGGTCATCCAAAACAAACAGGCCTCTGAGGGGTCAAAATTGATTTTAGGTCCATAACATTTCATTGCCCTCCCCCCCCCCCTGCTCCTTTAGAAAACTGACGAGTCCCTAACTGGTCCCACATACTCTAGGTTTTCACTTTAGCAGATTAGGAGTTTAACAAAATGGAAGACCATGGCAGCTGTATGTGCAACTTAGGCAACTGCAAAAAAAGTCTGAAAAAATACAGGCTTGGTTGGGATATACATTTAAACCCAATGGGGGAGCAGGGATGGCACAGTGGTGAGAGCACTCGCCTTCCACCAGTGTGGCCCGGGTTAGATTCCCGGTCCCGGTGTCATAATTTATGTGGGTTGAGTTTGTTGTTGGTTCTCGTCCTTGCTCCGAGGGTTTTCTCCAGATACTCCGGTTTTCCTCCCTCCATAAAAACCAACATTTCCAAATTCCAATTCGACCTGGATGTTTTGTAGGGCCATAAGGGAGACTACAGTTTGTAATTATGCACCCTACTGAAATAAAGTGTTTGTTTATTTATTTTTTTATTTATTTATGATAGCAGTGCAGCACTCTTACCAACTGAGCTATCAAGCCAGCTTGGCAGCTTGGAGTTGTTGTTCTTTGTGTGAATTCAGACATATTCCCAAGAAAGACAAACCAAAATCATGTGCATGTGTTCTTTTTCATACTGAGAGTTCATGTTACAAATATAGTTATTAGTATTTTAGGTAAGAAGAGAAAGAGCGGCTTTTCTACAATTTTAGTGATCTTCTAGATAGGTTATGTGTATTTTTTTTAATAAAAGAGAACCAAATGTTTCATTACTTCAAGCACAGGTAAATTTTACAGTGTAAACTAAACACAAAAGAACTGTTACTGGTTATTTTGCTGGGTTTTAAAGGTAAATAATTTTTTAATTATGTTCCTTTTAAAAGTCAAGAAAAGTAAAGAGTAGGACAAATAATTTATTTGTTCTCTCTAGATCTGTGTGTGCTGCTTTTCAAACATGATATTTTCTATTTTTAGTAGATGCTATGTGTACATTTTATGTCTGGAATTAAACTTTTCTAATTGGAAATGTATTTATATGAATCTTGTTTAGTATTAAACACAGTGTACAATCATAAAAATTAATACAACTCACAATGTACTCTAAGCTTAACATGTAAAGAGCAAATTCGACACATTATGAATAGGTCTGTTTAAAAGACATGGAGGTGAAATTTCTATGTATTGTTCCTTAATAAACTTTAAACAGTTCCTAGAACATCACTAATTGGGTAGTTTTCTTCAGTAATATAACTAATTCGTAGGTTTTTGGTGAAGTACCGATCACTTTAAGTTTAAATTTCTCATTCCGCGTGCTTTTATTGATAACAGCTGCAGCTCTTGTCCTTGTTTCTTTCATCTCACGGAGCTTATTTTGATGTTCTTGTAGCCTCGCTTTCCCCGTTCCTTTCCGCACGCCTTGCCACTTTAAAGTTAACACTGTTTAGCCTAACTTATTCTTACCTTATTATTCTATTCTCGGTTGAAAGCGATCGCTGTACCAAGCCCCATTGTAGGATATATAGCCCAAACAACACCTATCTGGTGACAAGATTCCAGTTATTTTTTTCACAGTTTTCTGCTGGCGCGTCATCTTGTTGGGTTTCCTTTTTACAAATCGTGGCAATACAATTAAAAACTCCTGATAAGAATCGATATTTCATACTGTTTCATGGCTGGAGTTTTTAGAAATCAAAGTAGCCAAATGAATGAACGAAGCAAAGTAGACTGAGGTGCGACCGTAGCGTAATTTTCATCGTATGTCGTTGACAGTGATACACACCTTGACGACTCCCTGTTGAGCCCTGCCACTTTTATCAATATCTTTTCTTGAAAAGTCGCTTCCTTAATTAATAAACTGTTACCGGCAAAAGGGATTTCGTGTACCAAAACCTACGACAAAAGTCTCGGATACTTGAAGCAAAATATTTGTTTGGAATAAAATTGAGCTTTTCTATTGCAGTTGCGCTGTTAACTGCTTGCGTCTGGGCACAATATTTTCGCTTAAGCAGCAAAAACCATATAATTCCTTGATCGTATCGATTTTTACTTTTGCCTCGGCTATATGTTCCGTTTTTTTAACGTCAGGAATCATTCACAACCCCAAAACATGTAGTTTACGAGGCGGACGCCACTTTTTACCTTCCTCTTGTCAAGGAATTTGTCTTACTGCCCCTTTCAAGCACAAATTATCATTCAATGCGACAAACATTACGCATTTCCATTCACGTTCAACTTACTTTATTGTTAAACAGTACTTGGTCTTGCGTTGAAGTCTGTTAAGATGATGAAGAACAAAGACAGGAAGGCAAAACTTTCGTCTGCTTATCACGAGTTTTCAATTCACCGTCGCCTTTTCTGACTCGTCTTATTTCTCAGATTTGCAATCCCTTGCTGCGATTTTCCTCACGATGAATTATCTTGACGGAAAAGCTGAGATGATGACCTAAATTTGGAAGTTATTCAACAACTATACATTCTTACGGCGTCCTTTGCCCCAGAACACGGGATAAACATTCAATGAAATCAAAGCTGTCAGCACGACCGCCGCCATCTCCTGATTTCCCGCGTTTCGAATGAAATTCAAGGCATTTCAAATAGAATTGTGCGCATGCGCGACATTAGTCTCCTTTGTTGTTGCTGATGCCATACATAGTTCCCAGGTTTCCGCTGTTCTCACGGATGGCTTCCGATGAAGTGACGGAGGTTCCACGAACGTCCTCCGAGAATTTCCGAAAAATATACAAACAAAATGGCGGTCGAGGGTCCAAGACCAGCCGAATCTTTAAGACATTTAGCCTGTTCTTTGGCAGCTTTAGATCCAACACCTTGGGAAAAGGTAAGACAGTACTAACACATTGTTTATAGTCTATTGACGATGTTGTTTAAGGCAAGAGAATAGTGTTTTTACGTTCAGTTAAGTGGATGTAAGGACTGAAGTGATCGATATGTAGGCTAGCTGAAACGAACTAGCAGTATTTACAAAGATTACCCTCTCCGGAAAAAAATATTGGTTTTACAGCTTAAATTTCTTCCGCCAAGGAAAGATAAATCGCCTAGAGTTGCAGAGAGTACGATAACGAGTGATCACTTTTAATTAAGCAAACGTCAGGGAATGTTAATAGTAAACAACCAATTCCTGGTTGAAACCTACTGAAGCCAGAAGTTGTTTATCTGTGTAATTTTGTCAACCTAGGTTGTTTCTTTGAAATAAGTCTTCAACTGCAGGCTGAAATAGTAACTTTTGTTCAGGTAAAGAAGCTCAGTCGCCTGTGCCCAGCGACTCCTTCATCACATGATGTCTTTATCCTTGATCAACGTGGCACAGATGGGATTCTTGCACTGGGGCTGTATGAGCTCCACTCCAATTTACAATACAAAGAGAAAATAATGCCTTACTTGGTAGATGTACTCGAAGCTCTTCCTACTGCAAAGTGGCTGGAAGCAAGGGAACCTGCACTTCTTTCACAAAGCCCATTAGCAGGAGAGTTTGCATTCTGTTTTGTGACGCTAATGAGTGCACTGGCAGCTAAAGATAACAGTTTAGATGGGGATATTATCAAATTACAGCTCAGGTTGTTCAATACTTTAATTGAACAGTGCTGTGCTTATCAAGACCTCACAGATCACAAGAAAGGTGATATATCATGCACTTATTGACTGAGCTAGAGGGCAATGGGTGGTTCCAGAAAATATCCATACCATACCACGGACGGCCTTTCGGAATTCCGAGGGCAAGTGGGGGGTTCTTTGAACAGGACATCTGAAGGCATGGGGGAATACTTACAACTGGAATTCTGAAGGCATGGGGGGGATTTCTGGATCTGGGATTTCCACGTGAGACAGACAAGGGTGTATTCCTTGAAAAAGCTAATTTTATGGACTTTTAAAATCAGTTCGCAAATAAAGCACGAACTGACGACACTACTGACTACCGCGGAAGCAGGATACAAGACAAGCATCGATCGATCAGACATGTGTTCGTGTTCATTTGCAGAAGAAAACCGCCAAAACGTGGGTTGTACATCATTAGCTCCAGAGGCCTTAACGTTGATGAATTTCTTATCAGATTATCACTGCTTGTACATTTCTTGCACTCCCGTCGCATGAACGGCGAAAACTCATGTTTGGGAAATGGCCCATTATGAGACTGGACAACTTTGTTTTGACGCCGTTTAATTCCAGAAATGCTACACATTTTGTATATCTTTGAAGGCAGTTTCTGTATAAATACATCCAAAAGATTTTTTGAATTTTTGTAGGACTTCAATATTTCCTCAATACATGTATTTTGACCGAGGACACCATTTTTGAAGCTCGTGGGACTGCTGACCCCGATGGCTCAAATTTAAGATGGTGGAAACGAAAATACACTCGATTGTAATATCTTCCGAGTGTACACACGTACATCACACAATATTCTTATTTTAATGTTCTGTACCAGTTTGGGGCAATGTAAAGTTAATGTAGGTTGCATCTGTTGAACAGCAGTCAGGAGAAAACTTCTCATTTTTTTAAAATTTTCATTCTAGAATTTCCGGAGTCATAAAAGACTCCCTCTATAACCAGCTGTACTGAACAGAAGTAGAGTCATTTGAAATAATTTTCCGTAAAATAAACCAAATTAGGCATATTAGCGAACCCTGCAGGTAATTATGGAGAGTAGGGATGGCGCACTGGTGAGAGCGCTCACCTCCCACCAATGTGGCCCGCGTTCGATTCCCGGACTCGGCGTCATATGTGGGTTGAGTTTGTTGTTGGTTCTCGTCCTTGCTCCGTGAGGTTTTTCTCCGGGTACTCCAGTTTTCCCCTCTCCTCAAAAAGCAACATTTCCAAATTCCAATTCAATCTGGACACAGTGGATGAAGAGCCACCTTGTGGATCCACTGCTAATTCCTATTTATGTATTTATTTATTTATTTTCTATTTATTTTATTTACTTATTCCGAAGGGTTTGACAAAAAAATGGAAAATCCGAACGGGAGGGTGTTTACGATTATGGAAACCCGAGGGCATGGGGGGATAACGCATTTTGGAAATTCCGAAGGCAGGGGGAAGTTAAAGTATGGAAGCCGTCCGTGGTACGGTATGGATATTTTCTGGAATTGCCCACTATGGGAAAATATTTGCGTCTATATGACATGTAGTGAGGTGTGTGCACCACCTCATATTTTTCCATCTATTCCTGCCTAACTCAGTCCATAATCATTTTGTCATAATACTATTTTTATACTAATTTGATAAAATTGGGAAAATTATTGAAAGGGCTTTGACTACTTAACTAAAATTGTCTATATGAAGGAATGACAAGACAGGCTCACATCAAGCCATCTTGTCCCAAACACACCAGCTAGAGTGTTTGTTTTCTACAGTACTTGCATTTAGTTGACAGGGCTGTATGGTGGTGTGATTAGGTTTTTTGTTAGCCTGATAGTAGATGCAGTTATGGAAGGAAGTACAGCATAATGCAAGAAGCCTGGGTTGGGGATCAGCAGGAGGAAGTCATGAGGGATATGTGGAGGTGTGGAATGTGTGGATCAGTGATCAGTTTGATTCCTGGCCTCAGAACTCGTGTCTTAACATAAGACACTTTGGTTCACATTTTAATGTGAACGAAAGAATTACAATTCTCTCCAGCTAGTTTGATCTCACACCAAACACCAAGAATAGATTTCTTAGCATGTGATGGTTTCAGAGGAGTAGCATACGATATTTTCTCATAGACTGATGATGGGAGGGTAGTACATGTGGCCTATTATTCTTCCTCAGGGGAGCAGTCACTGTTGTACCTCTGTCTAGCCTCCTCATTTTTGGTAAGCCAGAGTGTAAGTTTCCCCTAAGGTAGCATTTGTGAGTATGTGGCATCACCAACTGATGATATCAAGTCTGCCTGAGTACCCTTTGAAGCTGTAGAAAGGCTAGCTGTTAGTTTTACATGTATCTTTTACAGCTAACTTCTGTCGCACCACTGTCCCTCTCCTCCTTGGTGTGGCTCAAGCACTTGGTGTTTCCAGTGTATATGTGTCTGACCCCTCCCTGGTCACAAAGTTATTGTTCCCAAACCACTCTGGTCATGCTGTGCCCAAGGAACCTCAGCTACCAAGGGCTTTGAGTCGAGCTGCTCCCAGGCGATTTCTGAGCTTTCCACAGGGAAAGAGAGATGAAAGTTACCATTTGACTGATGAACAACTGAGAAGTGTTATTGCTAAGGTACGTACTGGGTACTATACTTACTTTTATTGACTGAGAGTGCTGAAATATGAAAATATAAATTTGGCTTGAGGTCATAATATACAGGGTGACTGTACTGCAGTGAGGTCCAATTGCATTGAAAGATTTAAAGGAAATATGCACAAGAGATACATATAAGTTTGAATGCAAGTTGTAATTGCAAAAGGTTCAATGTACAGTGCTCATTTTTTCCCTCAACATACAGTGTAGCTAAGACAAACCTGGTCTGACTGAAAAGGAAGAAAACAAGTTAGAGCACCTTACCACAATTACAATCATTATGATGTTTCCATGCAACGAAGTGTTTTAATTCATCACAGTGGGGCAATTTGTAATATATTTATAAATAACTTGATTTTCTATTGTTCTCAAAACAGGTTGAGAAGTTGATAAATATGCAAGTTCTTCAAGGCCTAGATGTTGTCTTATCTGATTGCATTCAGGTGAATTTAGACGAAAATATTCTGCAAACTCATAGCATAGCGAATTAGGTATTCTTGAGTCCCTAACACTCATCATCATCATCATCATCATCATCATCATTAAAAGCAGAAATTATTGCAGCTAAAGGCCCAAGTAATGCAGTGTACAACAAAGCATGTAATTTAGTCTATTACTGCAGCATTGTGAAGAACATTGGAACAATTCAAGTGTGAACACGTGTTGAAGACAGTTGCATTCTCTGTTGCAAGCAATGTTGTATATTTCTGTATCTAGGCCTTAAGGTAGTGTATTACACCTTACATTTAAATAT
Organism: Siderastrea siderea; assembly: GCA_964030785.1. Lineage (NCBI taxonomy): Eukaryota > Metazoa > Cnidaria > Anthozoa > Scleractinia > Rhizangiidae > Siderastrea > Siderastrea siderea. Next base: position 34,691,385 of record OZ034976.1, on the reverse strand, counting down.
AGTTTGCAATAAGTATAACAATGTGTGTGTTTAAGATAAACTATTCACTTTCTACTTTTTCTTGTGCGTGTAGGCTGGGATGTTGTTGAACAAATTTCCATTCCAGTCATTCAGTGACGCTGTAATGTTATCTATGGTCACACTTTTGAGGGATCTTTGTCACAATACACCAGGTAGTTATCATCTTAATATTTTAAAATTATTTAATAGTTTTGTGTAAAATGTAAAGTCACATAAACAACACTGATTTAGCTATTCTGCAATCAACATTCCAGGTATTTCTCCAAGTGTTGCACGTAAAGCCCATGACATAGGAAAAATAGTTTTCACAACACAGAAAGCTGAATTCCAGAAGAAATCAGAGATCGGTGCTTCATCAATGCCCTGGAAACTTCAAACTGTTTCAGCCTGTGTTGATTTGATGGTGTGGACAGCTGAGGGTCATGACCAGGGTAATTTAAAGCATACTTACAGTAATTTGTACCCGTAACTACACTCATATTAACCACGTTTCCTCTAGTTAACTCCCTTATGGCTCCCTTATAATAAACCCGCTGCATTAAATGGTAAATAAGCCCCTTTCCTCTGTTAAGCATCGCGTTCCCTTTCCCATCAGTTATCATGTTGACTAACATTTTGACAAAAACTGTTTTTACAACAACCATGAGATTGTGTGGGTCCTTATACCACCAATCAGTTTCCTGATGAGTCATATCTGTATTTCAGACCAAAGCTCTCTCATTTCTATACCCAATCCAGGGTTAAAACTTGGCGGTCGCACGGTCACCCGTGGTGATTAAAAAGTGTCCAGGACCACTAAAAGTTGAGGTTTGATCGCCCGAAGGGCGAGTACGATTTGAGAAGTACGAAAAGAGTAGCAATAACAATAAAATAAAATGTTCTTTCATTGGAGTACCTTTCTTTTCTTTCCTTTCTTTCCTTGACTCTAAGTTCATCAATTGTAGTGAAAGTTTAGTTCTAAAGTGCAAAATTCAAAGTCGTTCGTGATCGAGTTTTTAGACTGCTCTGATTTGTAGACGCCATTTTGAATTTACTGTTTCAGATGGTGACAATATTTGTCAGCATATTGCTGAGTTCTTGTGCTCCAATCTGGCAGTTTCCTTAGCCCAGTCAGACAGCTACCTCTTCATCTTATGCTGTTTGGAGGGTCTTGCTACATTAGCTGAAAAATTTCCATCTTTAACAAGGTGAATAGCTGTAAGTTGTGGACATCTAAGTGTGAACACAGTCATGTTGCAAAAACATAACCCACTGTAATCAGTATGTAACAGCAAAGCATGATTGAGTACCAAAGTTTGAAAGTTTAAATGTGTTAAACTTTCACAGCCGGATGCATGTTAACATTATGCACTGATAATGTTTCACGGATATTTTAACACATAGAGTGAGAAAATATTTAATGATTGCTGCAGTCTTTTTAAAAAAATTGAAATAAAACAATGCCAAGTATAAACTGCAGCTGACACAAATCTTTTTAGCATTAACTCACTGCACAACATTTCGGTAAACCATACTTGCTTCACATAGAGAGTTACAAAGAGGATCCCCCCCCCCCCCCACAACTCCCTCCCTGTGGTGCATCTTGTGTTAAATGTAATTTTCTCTTACTTCGATCAGAATCCCCCTTCCTTAATCTACTAACAATGCTATGCCGTGTGCCATTACCACTTTAAATAAGTTTTTGGTTAGTTTCTGGGAACAACGTCTTGACTTTTTTTGATAACTTTTGTCGGCTTTTTCTGTTTCAACTGACAAATCATAAGAATTCGGGAAAAGTTGTTGTGAGTGCAAAATCACTGTGAAACTCGACAGCTCTGCCTCTCATAGATCTTTTCTTCAACTGCCATGGTGACCTAGGACACCATGAAAAAATTGTGAAAAAAAAACTTTGTGTAAGTGGTAATGGTTTGATAAAACCTTTACCAGCTGAATGGTATTGTGCGCAGCTTTTAAATGGTGGTAACAATACTACAATCATCTTTATTTTGTACCTGAACAGCCCTGTGCTCAACTGCCTAAAGGACTTTCTTCTTCAACCTGCTCCTCTGCTCGTAAAGTTGTCTGAATCTACAAAGAAACCAACAGCAAACATAGTGATGACAGTGTCATCTGATACAAATGACAGCGGTGTGACACTCGGCCATGCTTCTGGTGTGAAAAAGGATTCCCAAGACACCTCGTATCAGAAAGTCAGGAAAGCTGCACTTGATAGCATCTGTAGGTCAGTTACACTCTATGAAGTTGCTTGAAATCAATTTTAAAGGTGATTTTGGTTTGAAAATTTTCAAACCATTTTTACTTTGCCAAAGATATCAAAGGAAAATAATAATCAAACTGGTTTGAAAATTTTAAAACCAAAAACATGCGTATTCCTTAGCCTCTGTCGCAGACGTAATCTAACCCTCAGCTAGACATAGCCTAACCCTCAGCTAGTGAGGGCCGAGAGGCAGCACTAAAATCCTTGTTCTAGACCCCAACGGCGCACCAGGATCTGGGTATGGCCCCTGATTGGCCTTTGTATAAAGGAGGGGGTTAGTTTCCTTTTTTTATTATTATTATTATTTTTTTATAACAAAACCTTTATTAACAAAATAAATAACCACAGTACAGATTACATATAGTACGTATAGGGGGTTAGTTTCTAAAGAAACTGTGGTGCTGCATCAGTGGGGACGTGAAACGCAAAATTTTGGATTTACCAACTGAGTTGATAAGGTAGATTGGCCACCGTAAAGAGATTGAAAGCTGACGTTTCGAGCGTTAGCCCTTCGTCAGAGCAAATCAAGGAATTGTGGGTTGCACAAAAATCTAAAATAAGGCCATGTGCACCATGTTGGTGTACAACGCAAAAAAGGCAAAAACTTGAAGTAAAATTTGTTTTAGGTTGCTGTATTTTGCAAGATATTTGTTTTTGCTCTTACATTTGTACACTATTGTAAAGAAAATTTTATGTAGTTTATTAAACACTACTGGATGTTAGGTTTAAAAAAGATTCAGACGAGCCTCAACGAAGAAAAATATTTATTGCTGTCGACGCAAAATTGTGGAAGCCGTGTTACAAATGAGCTCTTTTTGTGAGTTTTTCATTGTGCCATCTTTCCCTTCTTTTTGCTGCACATTTCACGCGCTTTTTGCCTTTTTTGCCTTTCGTGCCTACCGTATTTATTTTATCGCACATTGTGATAATCACATCATTTTGTTCTTAAATGTCTTTTGGAAACCATGCTGTCTGTTAGAGCCGAAGTTAGTCTGCAAAATTTACATGCTTGCGTGCATGCACACAATAAAACCGAACATTTTTAGTTCCAAAAGCAAATGTATTGTTTATTTGAATTGATTTTTCGACTGGAAAGGCTCTTTGTCGAACATTCTGTTTTTTAAAGCGGTAGTCAGATTTTCAGATGTTTTGTAAACACAGTCTAATTTGCACAAGCGGATTGAAATTTGATATACATCAAGGCCTGCAAGGCGTGGAGAAATTCAGCAATTTTCGTTTCCAAGGTCGTTTTCTGGCTATTATACTGGTTCGTAACCATAGCTTTTTACATCAGAATATTAATAGTTATTTAACTCTTCCAGCGTAAAAATGAGTCAGTAAACCCGGGAAGCCTATTAGTACAATGCTTACTCTATAACTACAGATGTTTAGTTAATATCTACTGTCTTGACAAAATTGTGAAACACGCAATCTTTGCTTCTCAACTTTTAGGCTAGTATAGAATGACAAACAGATGCCATTTGAAATGTTGGATTTTAATATGCTCTGTTTTACTTCTTGGAGTATCAGAAAAACTTCGTTTATACCGGAAATATAAGAATAGAAAACAAGTCGATCTGCCTCTGTGCCAGTCACGAAAAAGTGTGATAATCACACCTGTCCAACGTTTCGTTAACTAAAGGCTTTTGCGTTTTCAAAAGGCAAGAAAGGCAGAATGACCAAAATGGCAAGATAGGCACGATAGCTAGCACGATAGGATAGACGTGATACCTGGCGCAATAGGCGGGATAGCAGGGCTAAAAATTAACTTCAGTGCTTGGTCGCCACTCGGGCCAGTATCCCTGAATTCTTAGTGGCCCAGGCCAAAATAAGGTGGCCCTCAAATTTTCTCTGCTAACACAAAAAAAATTTAAACTATTTTTACTCGAATAAACGCCTCACGGATGTTTCAGCCCGTGTTTTCTAGCAGGGTGTTCGACTGACACGCCAAAAGAAATTGGCTTGATCTTAACATTGTCTTGAAAGCTCACATTTGCCAGTGTACCGTCGAGAAATTGGTTAAATTGTTATAATAAAAAAAACTCTGTTCAGTCTGTGTTGGGAATCATTCGTCTCGTTCTTCCTTGCCCTATACGTCAGAACCTACAAGTTCTGACTTGGTCCATAAACTCCCAAAGAAAAACTGGACCATTTTTTCCTAATACGGACAAAACGATCTTCTCGACACCTATAAACTACAGTATCACGATTCTCAGTTTCTTTCGAATGCTTTTGAATTCAGGTGAAAAGTAAGTCAATTATATCGAGCAGTGTTGAGTGATATTGCCGATATTCATGTTTGAAAACGTACCGCATCTCGTGTCAACAAAATCAAAATGGCATCTAGATATCAGAGCGATCTAAAAACTCGATCAAGAACGACTTTGAATTTTGCACTTTAGAACGAAACTTTTACTACAATTGTTGAACTTAGAGTTGAGGAAAGAAAGGAAAGAAAAGAAAGGTACTCCAAGGAAACACATTTTATTTTATTGTTATTGTTATTCTTTTCGCACTTCTCAAATCGTAGTCGCCCTTCGGGCAATCAAACCTCAACTTTTAGTGGCCCTGGACACTTCTTAGTCGCCACAGGCGACCGTGCGACCGCCAAGTTTTAACCCTGGGATAGGCATTGCACAATAGGCAAAAAGAGCGCGATTACGGTTAACATAGACGCGATGAAATGCAAGTTTTTAGGGAAATTAAATATGGTCTCACGCTAGTTTTTTAGTGATATTTTATTTCCAGTGTAAAAAAGTGTGGTTAAGAAACACCATTTTTTGGTGAATTTTATGTGCATTCTGTTTTGAACATTTTGAGAATAAATAACTTTAATGAATTTTTCACAATTAAAAAAAACTTCGTAAAATTCTTGTGGGTTTCTTTCAGATGAAACTTATGCCAACTAACTTTTCACATATTCTGGTGCACAGAGATTGAAAATTCAGTCCGCAAAGTTATGTGACAATTCGCTGTCTAATTATTGAGAAAATTAATAAAAGGTAGCAAACGACAGTTTTTGTAACACAAATGTACACCAACATTGTGCGCATGGCCATAAAAATTCATTTTTCAAATTGGCACACTTAATCCCCACTGTATCAACGAACGCTTTTCATTGAACTAATTTATTCTTGTTTTTCATGTTGCCATGTTCCCACCAATAGCATAGCTCCACCACTCCCCATATTTAACGAAGTGCAACCCACAGTTCCTTGATTCGCTCTGATGAAGGGCTAATGCTCGAAACGTCAGCTTTCAATCTCTTTACGGTGGCCAATCTACCTTATCAAGTGAGTTGATAAATCCAAAATTCTTTGTATAAAGGGATTGTTTACGTTAGCTCTGATTGGCTAGCGAGGATTTCCCACGGGCAGAACCTGAGAAACCGGTTATGCCAGTGCAAAAATATGAGAAGCGGAGGTAAGCATTCAAAACAGGAAAAACTTGGTTTGAATTATGGGTGATCCAACCAGAACAACAAGAAGCTATCAGATCTCTTTTTGAGGAAAAAAACATAAATATGCATAATTTACCTACAATGTCTGGCTACATGCTTGTTGAACAGCCCAGGACCTCCTTGTTGTACTGTTTGTTTGTAGTTCTGTGCATTTGTAGCTGTTAAGGAATTTTATCTTCCGCTTCAAGAACTTGGTCATCCTCGGAAGTAAAAGTATTACCTGTGACCTTGCTTTTTAGGGCTCTTAAGTCTGGACAAACCATAGATGAGAACTGTGTTCAAGCCTTCTTAGCATCTGTAGCCAACAGACTGTACATTTCAGAGAGCAGTGATGGCAACTCAACTCTGATCTCAACTAATGCCATCCTGACCCTTGGCCATGTTGCCTTCATGCTTCATGCAGTTCCCAAGACAACGGAATCTGTTTTGACGATACTTCAACAGAGGTTTTGCCATCCTCCTTCATCTCTTGACCCACTGATTGTGGAACAACTTGGATATCTTATTCTCACAGGATCGGTTTGTAAACCTCTTACATAATATACATGTACTGTTAGCACACTGCTATTTATTTAGGGTTCCCAGATCAAAGCTGCAAGTCTTAGGAGCATTGACTGCAATCTCAGTTATGTGGGTTTTTGTGAACAAAAAATCGGTAAATCACATTGCCTGACACAAAAGAGAAAATAAGAGGTAAAGATCCATGGTGTTTTCTTCATGATCTTATTGAACTCATAACATCAAAAGTTAGACTACTTTACATTTACACATAGCCAAGTGCTCACAGTGTTAAAAACTGCAGTTTGAAACTGCTGTGTTTGAGATAATTTGCTGAAATTTTGGCATAGTTAAATCACAGCACAAAACTGCAGTTTTAAACAACTGTGTGCTATTTTGTGTTTAAGATAATTTGCTGTGATTTTGCCATAGTTGAATCACAGTTCAAGACTGCAGTTTTAAACTATTGTGTGTTATTTTGTGTTTAAGACAATTTGCTGTGATTTTGCCATAGTTGAATCGCAGTGGTACAAGACTGCAGTTTTAAAGTACTGTGTGTTATTTTGTGTTTAAGATAATTTGCTGTGATTTGTCATAGTTGAATCGCTGTAGTACAAGACTGCAGTTTGGCCTCAACAAAACCCCGTCTGAACTTTTCGTTCAATGTTTCTGTAGGAGCAGTGTTATCAGCAGATTATGAACATGTTTATGAAGATCACTATCGATGCAGGTTCAATGGCTTACTCAGCTGAGCCATCAGTCAACGACAAAACAGAAGGCTACAGGTAAGACAGTGTTGTAATTAACTGGAAGTCTGTTGGTATGCTAGTTTATTATTGTGTAGTTCCAGAAAATATCCATACACACCTCAAGGAAGTTCATTGCAAATTCCAAGGGAACAGGGTCCAGAGCGGTGGGGTGGGAGGCCTCAAAACCTTCTATTACTTTCTGTTAAGGCTGGTTTCCATAATATGGATCCATAATATGGATTATGATCTCTACAATCGCTTTGGTCACTGCGATCACTAGGGAAAATGTTCAGCAATCGTTGCAATCATGAATGTGGAGACCACTTTGTAGCGATCGTAGTGATCACAGCAATCGTATGGAAACCAGCTTATAATTATGGAAACTGCTCAGCGATCAAAGTCTCAATGGCTGCTTAACTTTTTTGGTAATGATTGTACTGATCCTAGTGATCATATGGAAACCAGCCTTAACAACACATTTCACTTTGAAATCATTTTTTTGTATACAGAATTAAACTGCAGAATCACACAATAAATTGCGGCTGTTGTTGTTTTTTTCAGACACTGTGGCCTTGCAGTAATCAATGCCTTTTCCAATGTGGCTGCAAATCTTGAGGGAGAATCCCAGTTACAGGATTACCTAGTCCGGCTGTTAGAGCTATTCGTACAACTGGGATTGGAGAGCAAAAGAGTCAGTGAAAAGACACCAGTTGCCTTCAAGGCATCATCCAGTGCCGGCAACCTTGGTGTTCTCATCCCTGTGATATCGATTGTTATGCAGCGGCTCCCGGTCATCACTGATCCCAAACCGCGCCTTCATAAGCTGTTCCGTGACTTTTGGCTTTACTGTGTTGTGATGGGGTTTGGTGTTGAGGGGTCTGGACTGTGGCCCCATGAGTGGTATGAAGGGGTGTGTCAGATTGCATCAAAGTCTCCTCTATTGCTTGCTACAGGTCACTTGAGATCAGAGCTGTTGTACAACTCAGCATTGAGGAATGATGCTGTTAATCCAGTTAGTGAATTGTCTTATTGTTTTCGTAATATTTACAAATGTACATGTATGCTTGAGTCCTTGACTAGTAGATCCCTTGGCTTTGGCTAAAAGGAATTTACACTAAGCTTCTGTCTATCTATCCATTCTACCCTCTGTTTGTTGGTTTGTTGGGCTCTCAATCCTCCACAAATGTTATCTATTGCATAACGTGCACTTTATGCAAAAAGACATACATTGGCAAAACAGTGAGGAGACTAGGTGACCATTTCCACAAACACGTACGAGACGTTGAAAGAAATGACAAAAAGGCATCTATACCAGCCACCCGACACTTCAAACTCCCTAATCATTCTAGCCAGCACATGACGATCTGCAGCCTTTCCCTACACGAGGGTAACACGGGAAGCCATAAAAATCTAGAACAAAAATTCATTTTCAAATCGGCGCACTTAATCCCCACGGTATCAATGAACGCTTTTCATTCAACTAATTTATTCTTGTTTTTCCCGTTTGCCATGTTCCTACTAATGGCATAGTTCCACCACTCTCCATATAAACTAAGTGCAACCCACAATTCCTTGACTCGCCCGGACGAAGGGCTAACGCTTGAAATGTCAGCTTTCAATCTCTTTATGGTGGCCAATTTACCTTATCAACTCAGTCGATAAATCCAAAGTCTTGTGTTTCACTTCCCCACTGATGCAGCAACACAGTTTCTTTAGAAACTGACCCCATTGTTTGTCTTGTCTGTCTGTCTGCCTGTCTGTCTGTCTCTCAAATATTTGGACCATTTCATGGTCTTTTAAAGATTTTTAGAGACAAGGTGTCATAGTACATGTACATTGTTTTCAAAACATGATGGAAAATGGATGGAAAATATAATTATAATTTTTTGTAGATTAATATTTATTTCTTTTCATATGTGACCAGGCTGAGCTGAATGAGGTCCGCACTTCTCTGCTGGAGACCTTAGGCAATCCCACTGAGATTGTTACACTAGTGAACAAGTTAAATTTTGGCCAGTGTACATACCTGCTCTCAGTGTATCGACTGGAATCTCTCAGAGTGTCATCAGATCCCGGCAAGTTTTATTCCATCTTTGACTATTTGGAGGACAGAGCCATTGAAAAGGATAAAGCTGGTAAGAAATGGTCTTGTTACTGATAATTCTTGTTACCAGTTCTTTTCACGTGTTGATAAAATGTGATCATTAAATCAAAGCTATTGAGCAGTGCTTTCCTGTGGTGCTTTTCCTGTGGTGCATTTTCAATACAGTCAAACCTCCACTAACAGCCACGTCTCTGCAATGGCCACTTTTTTGTGTCCCAGCGGACAGTCCATACACTCAATCTCGTTTTAAACCTCTCTACAATGGTCACTATTAAATAAATATGGTATAACAAGCATTTTTTAAAAGAAAATGTTCTTTCCATTCCCCCCTCAAAAAGTGGTGTCATGTTACATCCCTACCTCCCCATAACGGCCACCTCTCTACAACAGCCACTCACCTTAGTTCCCAAGGTGGTCATTGTAGAGAGGTTCAGCTGTATTTGTCAAGTGGGAAATGTGTACATGAGTAAACAGGGTGTATGTACAGATGGGATTTTTCCCTGAATAACAATTGAGTCTGGTTAGAAAAGCCATACGAGTGATTACTTATTGAATTGTCTTAAATTTCCATTGTTTAAAATTTTAGGAATATGGCAGTGTATTTCTGCAGTAGGGGACAAAGTTTTCTCGGTCTTTCTTAATGTCATGTCCAACAAGCCGAGAACAATGGAAAGAGAGGCAGAACTTGAGAGGCATGCACAGTTCCTGCTGGTTAAATTCAATCATCTTCAGAAGAGGATCAGGCGCGTGGCCGACAAATACCTATCTTCATTTGTTGACAAGTAAGTGTGCAGAAACATTGCTAATTAAGGCTTTTTAAAATTTTCATTGCTGCTCTCTATTGTTCTTTGGCCTACATTGCAATGCCTAGCGATGATACATGTACATTATTTTAAGTTGAATACTGGATTCTGTTGTTTTTCTTTTAGGTTTCCCCATCTTTTGTGGAATGGCAGAGTACTTCACTTTATGTTGGATTTGCTTCAGGAACTTTCTCAGTGCCTAAACCATCCAGTAAGTATTTTTGTGGTAGATATTAATTTTTGTATAATGTTAAAACTTAATAATGTTGAAACTTGTATAATGTTATTTAAAACAAAAATACAGTTGCATTATGCTGCATGTTGGTTATAGATAAGGTTGCTGTGCCTCAAACATGTCACTCATGTCTGTCCCATTTTAGAATGAAAATCACCAGACGATAGAGATCAACGTACCCAGTTCAGTTCCCTTCAGTCTGTCTGTTTCTGAAGAGATGGACGGCCGTGAGGGGACAGTCAGGGACTTTGCCGCACGCTGCAGTGGTATTATCATGGAGGCAATCAAATGGGCACCAGTGACAACAAGATCCTTACTACAGGTAGGTGATGTTAATTAGTATCAGGGAACGTAAGCAAAGACGGATGTTCCTGAGCCACCAATGTCAACCAGAAACTTGTTGAATGTGTCCCTTTGATCTTGATCTTTTATGATTACAGTTCCTGTAAGATCCCGGTTTAAACTTTTCACCAGCCTGAGGGGAAAGCTGTGTATGTTTGCAAAACCTGGCAGTTAAGGATGGTGCCCCTTTTGTTACTGCACATACGTTCTGCACATCTCGGAATATTCAGGTTTCTTAACGAATTTGCCCCCTAACACAACATTATTTTTGTGAGGTTTATGACTATGTGGAAAAAGCAGATGTAATCAAGGGCTATCAGAATCCAAAAAGAAAATTGGGGGTAACTGTGCATTTTTCAGAGATAATTGAGCTCAAATTTGGAAAGAAATTGCCATACATTCTTTGTATCTTAACGCCTTTTTAGAATTATGGTTGCTTAATTTTCTCTGAAAAATACGTGGCTACCCACATTTTTCTTTTTAGATTCCAATAAGTCTTGCTAAGATCTGCTTTTCCCCCGTAGTCATAACCTTTACAAAAACACCTCTGTATCAGGACCACCATCCTTAACAGCTTTGCCATACATTCTTTGTATTTTAACGCTTTTTTAGAATTATGGTTGCTTAATTTTCTCTGAAAAATACGTGGTACCCACATTTTTCTTTTTAGATTCCAATAAGTCTTGCTAAGATCTGCTTTTCCCCCATAGTCATAACCTTTACAAAAACACCTCTGTATCAGGACCACCGTCCTTAACAACTTTTCAGTTTAAACTTTTCACCAGCCTGAGGGGAAAGCCAAGTATTGGAACTAAGTTTTACACTCAAATTAAGAAAACCGTGAACACTGAAAATATTCCTGGAATGTGTGTTTTGACCAATCACACACGAGACCTTGTAACCGCAGAAAACGAATGGGTTCTCAGTCATGGAATCGAGTTGTTTCAAAAGACGACAAGGTTTAATCTTCACCAGTTTATCTTACAGAAATTGGAAGTGCTATTCCTTTCTATCTGAGAGCCCGACGCACTACGCAAGCGAAAATAGGTTTGAGCGCTTTTGCCGAATAAAACTTTTCGACAAACCGACGCAACGATCAGTGTTTCCGACATTTCAAATAATGCCAACTCAAGCGGCAGTTATTTCACCTTGAAGTAAAAACTGCAATGTTCTCTCTCCAAATTCGCCCATTGACAGCACAGCTGACTTGATTTATTTAGGCCGAATCATCCGTGCCTTCGAGCCGGGCTTGCATCATATAACGTGTAGTTGCACATTTTGAAAATGACATACTTTCAAATTTAGCGACGGTACACCAGGCTGTTGAAGAATAACGAACGCCGCTTTTGACAGTCCTCGGTCGTTGCTACAATGCAGCCGCAACAAGCCAAAGATCACTCACACATTTTTCGCTCCCGTAGTGCATGTGGCTCTCAGATAAAAAGAAATAACAATTTAAATCCTTGTAAGTTAAGATGAAGGTCTTTCGAAACAAATGGAGAACCAACTCGATTCCGTGACTGAGAAACCCATTTGTTTTCTGCGGTTACAAGGTCTCGCATGTGATTGGTTAAAACACAATAAACATTCCAGAAATATTTTCAGTGTTCACGATTTTCTTCGTTTGAGTGTAACTCAAGTTACATATTATGTGTTATTGTTTGTCTCTTGGTGTAGTCACTTGAGTTGTAAATTGCAACATATCACGATGTTATGATAATACACTTAATGATCATTGTACTCACCACCGTTTTCATGACTCAAAGTTCATGTTGCCCTGCCTTACTTCTTTCCTTTTATGGTGTAGGATTATATCATGAAATTGGAGAATGCGTCACAGGGCGTGTCACATCATACTAGCCTAGCACTTGCTACTGAGAATGTGCTGCAGTTTGCTGGATTAAACCCCTCATCTGTTGCTGTTAGTAAAGTGCTCCTGGACAAGCGACCAAACTGCGTTAAACAGGACACATCTCAGTTGGTGTCAGGACTCACACTTAGGAGTCGATATTTAGGAGAGGTATGAAAATCAAAGTCAGATCTTATAGGGGCCTCTCATAGTATAAATATCATCAGATAAGAGAAAGCTAAGGGTTACAAAGGCTGTGAGAACAGTAACTTCATGAAGGAGCATTCTTTGGAATAAACCCTTAAGATAAATAACCATAAACAGAACCATGTTTGAAGCATGATAAAGATACAATGGTAGTTTGAAGCAGTTCTGATTTTGAGGCCAAATCAACACCTATGAGATTTTTGCACAAAAGCCTTCAAATACCAACCTGTACCTTAGAGTTCAGCATATCTAAATTGAAGTGGTTAACTAGCAAAATCCCATAAAGGACATTCCACAAGTACGATGTGCTCCACAGGTTCCCCACTGAATATGATTTACCCCACAGGTTACCCACAAAGTATGATTTCCTCCACAGGGCTACCCACAGGGTGTGTTTAACTCCACAAGTTACCCAGAGAGTGTGATTTGCCCCACAGGTTAACCACTAAGGATGTTTAACCACCCAGAGTTTGATTAATACTCCACAGGTTACCCACGGAGTATGGTTTTCTCCACAGGTTATGGGGATGAGAGAACTGCTGGCCAGTCAGTCTTCTAACGATCAAGATGCAAATGTAGCGTTGTCAACCTTGTTGAACAAACAGTTAGTGGAAGCAAAGTCACGCAGTGAAGATTCCTTTGTGGCAGCCATGTTCAGAGCTTCAGCTTATCTTGTTACATCACAAGGTACTTGAGTGCTTGTAACTGCATGAATAAAATGTCTTATAATTATAAAAGATAATCTATAATCTTAAATGCCAGCATTTTATTATGTTATCATTTTGACAACTCTTGAAAGAGTAAAGATATTTTTTGATTGCTTCTGTCGTAACCAGGAATATTATTTCAGATGTATGCCTCTGTTTCCCCAGTATGTATCACATGTCTTCCTTCAGTGTTACTTGCTTCTTTTCTCTCCTTCTTTGTTTATTCGCCGGGCATTCAAGGCTAATACACCTGTACTAGCTTTCCTACATACTATAAGCTGACAGGCTAATCAATTGGCTGATTAAATGACTAAATGACAGACCAGTTGATTCACCCGTCCAACCTTTTGAGTCGTCCATTCCTGGAAATGGGCCTTAATATCTTGAAACGGGCAACTATTTTCAGAATTGGCCAACCATTTTTAGGGCCATTTCCAGAAACAACCACACATCAATTGTATCACTTAAGTGATATCTTGTGAAATACCAAACTGCTGTGCCACTTTTTTATATTTAACTTCCCCTTTTTACAGTGGAAAATGGCTTTGCCCTAAGAGTTGGGTCTTAAACAGCTTACTTAGCTTACTTGGTGACTTTTAATTGTATGTCTCTCTACACCAACTGGTTTAAGACTGATTAAAATGATTTCTTGATTATTACATTTCTTGTATTTTTGCTTCAGTTGTTGATCGTCAGCTGCTTCATAATGTGTGCTGGTGCCCAGCAGATATCTTTACTGAACTCTCCATGTCTACTGCTGTGTCGTGCTGGGAGTGGATCATGGGAGCTCGACAAGACCTGGAGCTGCAGGTAAGTTAGTCATTTTAAACTTAACCGTAGTAATTATTAATATCACTTTTTCGTCTGTATTTGAGCTTTGAAGAAACTCTTCCACCAATCCCCTTGCTTTCATATGAAATGCAATATGACAGTGCAATGTATAATGCAGTACTATGCACTACTGCAGTGCATCAAGTTGCATTAAGCTTGGATTAAACAACTGAAGTAAGAATTGCCAGGTGTTGACCAGGGATTGAATGCGATAAGCGTACACGAGAAAAAATATGTGCCAAAAAGGGTAGAGCATGAATTAGATAGAGATTGAACTTTAGCCTATCTTTATGAAAATTTGGGTTGTTTCAAACTCAGGGGGGGTGCTTGTCAATCAGCAAGAACATAGTGTAGTAATATTGATAGTTGTCAGCACAAATAAAGAGAGTGATAGTTTCAACCTCTGTTAACTCTCGGTGGCGTGAAGAGACTTGCAATTACCTTTTAATGAATAACTGCGCTCAGTGTACTTACCATTTTGCGTTCAACCAGGCTGCTTTTAATGCGCTCGTTGCTTTACCACAACATGACGTCCTAAATGTTTATCAAGCTGGATTACCTTCTCAATGTTTACCTTTTTCAGATTTTGAGCAAGATCAGCGCAGCATGGCAGTGGACGGTGTGTAGGAGGGTGGGGTTATTTGCCGCTGATCTCAAAGTTGAAAGTCCATTAGCAGCATTTTCAGACAACAGATCCCCACCCACTGCCCCTAATGTTGCTCCTCATGACATCTGGATCAAGTTCCTTGCTCGAAGGTTTGAAGTGATCAAGTACTACAGCCATGACCAGGTAAGTTTGTTTAATTTAAGACAGCTCACTACAGTTTTAGAACAATTCGACGGTAACCGGTCGGTTCGTACCCAGTCGATTCGTACCCCGTTTTCGGTTCATTCGTATTCAGTTGATTCATAACCAGATTCCAGTCGATTCCAGATTCCAGCTATGATAGTCGGTTAAAAATTTGCTGTTGTAATGCACGTAGGTTAAGTTAACGATAAATACAAGTATGAATTTGTACCAAATAATGTGTTTTGTTGACCTAATTAAGCGTATCAATCAAGCCCCAAAAACTGGACACGAATCGACGGAAAACTGAGTACGAATCGACTGGGTATGAAACTACTTGGGTACGAAACGACCGTAAAGATGCGATGTCAGTCATGGTAGGCTGCCTCTGACCAGTTTGTCAGTTTGTCACTGAACCGAAGTGATAAGTTCAAGCAATCAGCACAATACAAGCAATAACAAATATCTAAGGTTGTTGCGTTGTCGTGTTTGTGCGTTTGATTTTTTAATGTCTTGACTTTCAGGTGGAGATATTTGCCACAATGCTTCAGCGATGTCTTCCGCTCTCTACAGGAAGACAGAACACTCTGTCTCGCCACATCGCCGCGCTCAGAGCCAGGTTTAGATTACTTCATCTTGGCCTTTCCATGCTGCAGGGAAATTTCTTAACAAACTCTGTCATGAAGAATGTCTTGCGTGAAAGGATATACAGCAATGCGTTGGACTATTTCAGGTACGTGTATGTATTTTCTATGTTGTGTAATTTAGCTTGTGGGCGAAAGTGGTTTGACTCTGTGGTGGGCGACGTTTTTTTTTCGTTAACACCTGCGCAATCGCAGTAGACAAACTACTTTTATTGTTGAGAAATAAAGGATGGTGGTAATTTTTTTTAAGCTCGGGGAAGAAATGAGATAAGATGGAATATTCAGCATATCGAGAGAGTGGGAAAAAGAAAAAATCTACGTACCCGAAGGAAATCGAACGCATGACCTTTCGTACATCGGTTGGACGCTCTGACCACTGAGCTACTGGGAGACTAGGGCGAGCGAGCTCATGTTAACTTCACAGCGCTTGGTCAAACGCACGGCGCGTGCGCAGTTCCTGCCATAATTGTACAAAGAAAAATACAGACAAATGTCGAAAGTTTGACTTAAACAGCAACGTTTCTGAAAACTTAAGCTTTTAACGTCGAGTGTGTGTTGAAAATGAAGTAACTGACATCCACAAGATTTATCGGCGAGAAATTCAGTTTATCAGGAAATTTTCTGCATCGTTTTCATACTAACTTCACGCTCGTAAACATTTAAACTGATTCAAACTTCAAGGCTGGAAGACCGGAATTGACATAACTTTTGGCGTTTGACCGCTGTGAAATGTTAACTAGGTTCTTGGTGACACACGTTCTGCAAGGATCAGCAATGTTGCAAGTGCCCTGCAGGTTTCGGGGAGTTCAGATTATTTCTTTGTCCCACTCCAGCGACATGCTGGAATATTCCACCTTTTCTTATTTTGACTTGTTATTCACCACAGCATTGAACCCATGTGGCCTTTGAACAAGGATACAGAGCTACGAGAGGATGTCCAAGTGGTGATTAAATTCTGGCAGGCGATGCATTCAGACAAGAAATACATGAAGCACTTCATGGTAGCCGCGCCTGTAGCAGATGCTGGTCAGCTGCTGCCTCACAGTTCATCAAGTGGCTCCCAGTTCACTAGCGGCTCATCTGGATTAGGACCTTATTTGCAGGTGCGTTTTACACGGTCATGCAGTAACCCTTTTACCCTGCGTGGCAGGTGCTAAAAGGGAAGTGAGAGGGGGGATTAGGAAGCTCGCGACAAGCGTGCAGAACACGAGGGAAGGAAAAGGTAGCCTAACCCTAACCCATTCCTCTTTTCTCTCGCGCTCCGCGCTTGCAAATAATTGCCCCTTTCCCTCCTCTTTCGGCACCTTCTACGAAGGCAAAAGCCCTTTCAGGAACAAAACAGAGCGCTTTAACGAACGCGAGAGGTATGTAGGCGTGAAACACGAGGAAATGGAACCGTGAAGCGTAGGGGGGGACTGGGACAAGCTTAAAAATGGTGAGACAGTATGATGCGATTAAGTAAAGGTGATGCGTGGATAGAGGCGAGCGTGACACGTGGAAATCAAGGTAAGCTTGAGGCACCCGTCACGCACTCCACCGAGGTGCCCACAAGACTGACTGTCATCAAAATACAGGCACATTCACTCACATTTATTTTGGCACCCATGCGAAGCTGTGCCATGTTTTCCTTCTCTTAACGTAGTATTGTTTTCCTTTTATTTTCAATCTATACATTGTAGATTTTTACTAACCCACTTACTACTAATCTACTAACAATGTCATCACAGGTTGAACACACAAGACGGTACTCGTTTAGTCTTGTTATGGCAGGAATGGTAATACATATATATCTTGTTAGACGTTTTGGTGTGTAGTTTCGCTGTATATTTTTACGAGTTGTGCTGTATTTTGACGACCCCACAGGACGAGTCAAAATTCAAACAACGAGTAAAAATATACAGCGTTACTCCACACTTCAACACCTAATAGTAGATTTATTATCCAACTGAACCTTAATCAATTTTTGGTAGCAAAGAAAACTACGCGAAACAAGTGCAACAGGATGAGCGCGTGCTCGATAGCAAACGGGTTTTTTTATTTACGAATACGTACACGACTAAATGCGCGAAGATCGCGGCATGTTTGTGCTCCTTTCGCGCATTATTCGAACATTACTTAGTGGAGTTGGATAACAAGTTAGGATAAAAACAGAAGTCTGACATCTATAAGAAACGTGCTCTGTACACGCTTTATTTTACTTTACTTTTGAGTTAGCTATCTTCTGTTTGCTTTGATTTTGCTCTTGCCAAGCTTGACATAGCATTTATTATCTTTCCTTAAATTGTACATAATTTCGATTCCTTTGATTTTGTTTCACTTAATATTACCTATTCCGTCCCATCTCATCCGGTCCTACCTTGCACCTTTCCTGTATTAATAATAACCCAGGGAGTTTAAAGGAGAGGGGACGGGGTTTGGGGGGGGGGGGATTGTAACGAACGACATCAACCGTCCTTCAAAGTTTTGACCATCATACTGTTGTACGTGCACTCATTCAGTCCTTATCTTTAACCTTGCATTTGCCACAGCTTCTTTTAGAATGCGCTATCTTTGCAAAGTAACAGACCGCAATAATAATAGTAACAATATAATGGTGATGATGATGATGATGATGATGATGATGATGATGATAATGAAGTTCTCATCCTCGCTTTGAAAATTAAAGTTAGTTAATGTTGACAATCTTTTGGTTTTAGGGCAATCGCTGGATGAACACAATACCGCTGTCCAGTAATTTATCGTCTCGGCGCTCGGCCACAGGAAACTCAGCCGGCAAAGAAGCCACAGCCAACCAACATGTACTGAAAGACTACTTAAAGCGACGCAATCTCATTCTAGCTCTTATCCGACGAGAGATTGAACGGTTGTCCACGTGGCATAACCCCATGGCTAGGCCGGAGCTCAATTTTACCGGTTTAGAGTCGCTGGTGAACTGGGCTAATCAAACAGTTTTTACCGAAAGAATCTGGAGAGACTTAGCCAGGCTGGCTTGGCACATTTCACCGGATATTGCAGTAGTTCTACCAGCAAGGTACGTTTTTAATCCGAAGCCTCTCCAGTGTTGGCAGTGGAGAAGAAATTTGGCAAAATTTCTTACTTTCTCATGTGAGGAAAACTGAAGAATTACCGGCACCCACATTTCAAAAGTTAGAGCCACCTGGTACAGCATAATGAATGTTTCGTTCAGGTTTTCCTTCACAGGTTGAAAGGTTATGACTGCCTTGTACATCAACACAGAAAGAACTGATTAGTAGCTGTCATTTGAATACCAACCCATATGAGTGTTCTTCGTAAACGCATTAGTAAGAACCATCTTGTTCAGCATGGTAGACAGCACCATCGAAAAAAAAACTCCCCGAAAGCTTTCATTTGAATGGTCACACCTTGTTTTCTAACACGGCGTGGTGTAATTATTTAAGGTTCAAGGAAGTTTCTGCGGTCCACAAGGAAGTGAGTCGACTTGTTAGGATCCATCCCACAACAGTCTCTGATCTGCCTGAAGCCATTCAGGTATGAAGCTGGTAGTATGGTTAAACGGAAGAAAAGTAGATCTCGATGTCTTGTACCGTCTGTTTTGAGTTAACGGATATTCAAAGTTAAAGGGACGCTCTCGCGTCATAATATTGCGATTTTAATTACTTACTTTCCATGTTATGTAGCACAATGCCACCAAATACACAACTAATTTTGAGAACCCGGACACTTTCCCGCTAAAACCTGAAGAGTGCCTTCCGAGATTCTACCCTGTGTTGCTCATGCCATTTGATGATTTAGTAAAATTGATAATGGTAAATAGTTTCGCCTGTAGAAGTGTGTACAGTTCCGATGTTAAAAGTTAGTTTGACAGGGAGGCCTAGAGGACAAAAAGGATTTGCGGTTTTTGTTTCCTATAGTCCTTGTGCTCAAAGGGCCTTTTAAAATTATCTTTGTATTTCTCTTTCATAGTACCTCGTCACCGAAAAAAACATCAAGGCCGACATACCAGAATTGACGCATGTGTTGTGCTGGTCTGCCATTCCTCCTGTCCAGGCCATGGCGTATTTCTCACAACAGTACCCACCCCACCCCCTGACAGCACAGTATGCCTTCAGGGTCCTACAGTCCTTCCCGCCGGACTCCATCTTGCTGTACATTCCTCAGCTGGTGCAGGCCACGCGTTATGACGCGCTTGGGTTCGTCAGCGAGTACATAATGTGGGCAGCGCAGCATTCTCAGCTTCTTGCTCATCAGGTATGGTGCAAGCTGTGTTTAACTAAAAAACAGCATGTAATCTTCCTGTAGCAACTTCTTGAAAATCTAATGGCACCACAGTAAAGCATGGCTCGATAATGTTTACACGGTCACATTTAAGAATGCTTCATCTATGGACTCAAAAATTGGAACCACCTTGTACAGCATGATGAACGATAGCACGGGAAAGTCCTTACGGATTTCATCCAAAGAACGAAAGCCTCGTACAACATGGTAAACAGTACTACAGAATAGTACTGCGCCTTGTACGGCGTAATAAACGGCACCACATAAAAGTACTGTTTGGTAGCTCTAAATGTCCACACTTTAGGATTTCATCCACAAATTCCAAAATTAGAACCACCTTTTACAGCATAATAAACAGTACCACAGGAAAGTATTGCTCAGTAGCTTTCATTTGAATGGTCACACTTAAGGATTTCATCCACAGACTCAAAATTAGAACCACCTTGTACAGCATAATAAACAGCACCACAGCAAAGTACTGCTCAACAGCTTTCATTTGAATGGTCACACTTTAGGATTTCATCCACAGACTCAAAAGTTAGAACCACCTTGTACAGCATAATAAACAGCACCACAGGAAAGTACTGGTCAGTAACTTTCATTTGAATGGTCACACTTTAGGATTTCATCCACAGACTCAAAAATTAGAACCACCTCGTACAGCATAATAAACAGCACCACAGGAAAGTACTGGTCAGTAGCTTTCATTTGAATGGTCACACCTTAGGATTTCATCCACAGACTCAAAAGTTAGAACAACTCGTACAGCATAATAAACAGCACCACAGTAGCATTCACTTGTGTTGGTAGACTGCGCGGGTTCGTAATTTAGGTCACTGACCACCTACGCGAAAATACGGACTGTGTTGCAGTCCTTGTTGGCTCTCTTGAAGTTGTTTGCCATTTGACACACCGTGAGGCTCACGCGCATGCTCTTTGTGCATTGCAGCTGATCTGGAACATGAAGACTAACGTGTTCACTGACGAGGAAGCTCTCCACAAGGATTCTAAGATCGGCACTCATTTGGAAAACCTGATAAACAGGGTTTGTCATTCGTTGTCAGGGACAGCGCTTGATTTCTACAAGCGGGAATTTGATTTCTTTGACAAAGTTACGTCAATATCAGGAACGATAAGGTAGGTGAACAGCATCTTAAAGCTCTCAGCCCCTGTCCACACTAGTTCATTATGAAAGTTCTTCATTTACAGGATCGAACAGGTCGTGTGGAATTTGTTGTCGCATTTTCCAGGACTAAAAAATTAGTGATTATTTTGCAACTCCTAAAGGAAAAAGTCCCGGGAACTTGCAAATACATAAATACAAGTGACATAAATTATGCACGTGTATTGGACAGTCCAGTTTCATGTGAGTTTCTCGGCACATTTCCATACAAAGTTTGGGACCAAAAATGTGATCTGCACAGATCTTTGAAGAGTCCTGTTGTTTTCGCTGACGCAGTTTCCATTGAAAACGCATAGACTTGAACCCTGCTCAACACAGATACTTCTTTACCACGGACAATTTTCTTGGCCCTGACATACATTTCCCTACATATAAACCGCGTCATACGACACCCCGATAAAAGGTTTTACCAAGCCCTGAATTGTGTTCCACAGGCCGTATCCAAAAGGTCCTGAGCGGAAACAAGCCTGTCTAGAAGCACTGAGTAAGATTCAGGTGCAAGAAGGTGTCTACCTTCCCAGCAACCCCGAGGCCCTAGTGCTGGATATTGATTACAACTCAGGGACACCCATGCAGAGCGCGGCCAAGGCACCATTCCTCGCGCGGTTTAAGGTCAAGCATTGCGGTATTCAAGAACTGGAGAACATCAACGCTTCCAAAGGTGAATTGAATCAATATGGCTAAATCGGATCAGCTAACTTCATTAACCGCTAATAAATTAATGTAGACTGAAAAACAGTCTTTATTTTTGCGTGAGGTAGCTTTACATGTGAACGCAGTCTCACAATTGAGTTCTGGAGCGCATTAAATCATTGAAATCCGCAGCCAAACATTGAGTCAGTCATTGATGCAGTTCTTCATTTTTATTTTGACTTTCTGTAGATTTTTCGTCATCTGACAGTGAGGATGAAGGAGAGAAAGGCAAACCGCCAAAGGTCTACTGGCAAGCCGCCATATTTAAAGTTGGTGATGACGTCAGACAGGTCAGCCATGTTCGCCCTTTTGTGCTGTTTCCTATTCCCTAATAGTTAATGATCGCAGCTGTTGTCGTCAGTAGCTGTATCATTCATGGTAATGGCAATATATTTGTGCATCGCAAATTCCATGTCTACATTTAAATGTGCTTCCCCCCTCAGTTGCATGCATGCATATCCACTTTTCAATTCAACTGATACTCTTACAAAACCTATGGACCCCAAACCGGGGACTACATCCCCTATAAAATATGCCTTCTCTAGTTTGATTTCTTAATAAGATATTACAAACTCAACTACATCTGGTTGTCATTGCTTGTTTTCCAGGATATGTTAGCCTTACAGGTTATCTCGCTCTTCAAAAACATCTTTGAGCAAGTTGGATTGGATGTTTACCTCAAACCTTACAGAGTAGTGGCTACTGCACCGGGGGTAAGTAACTGAGGCGACTTGGTGGAAATTGACTTATTCTGTAAAATTTCCGATGGCGGGAACCTGAAAAACGAGCAGTACCATGGGACAGTACTGCTCAACAGCTTTCATTTGAATGGTCACACTTTAGGATTTAATCCTGAACCACCTTGTACAGGGTAATAACCGCGCCACAGGAAAGTACTGCTCAGTAGCTTTCATTTGAATGGTCACACATTGGGAGTTCAACCACTTAATCATTCGTTTGAACCACTTTACTCAGAACAATAAACGGTACCACAAAGTCGCATTACGTGACGCAAGGTTTGTCTTCAAGAAGGAAATCTCAGGGTAATTTTTTGTAGGTATTATTTGTAATTGGTATTAACGCCAAGCTTATTTATTTGTGTTATGATTTAATTTTAGAATGGCGTTATTGAATGTGTACCGGATTCGAAATCACGAGATCAGCTTGGGCGTCAAACCGAGGTGGACTTGTACGAGTATTACCTGAAAACGTATGGCGATGAAAGTTCTTCCGCCTTTCAACAGGTGAGGATCAGTCATCATCTGACAGGACCGCCCTGTCTGGCTCTCTTTCTCTCTGTCTTTCTCTCCTCGCAGAGAAAAGGCTGTCATTGAATTCGCTTCTTCCAAGATGTTATCTGTTCAGCTGCAGTTTTGGCTTCCTTCCAAGTGCCAAATCTCAACCTTCTATACTATTGTAAAATTCCTCTCACACTGATAATATGTTGGTGAAACTGATTTCTGCGGTCAGGTTGTGAAGCAAGGTAATCCATCAATAGGTATCAGACCCGAAAAAAATTTTTTAGCGGTTTTAGTCTTTACGGTTCACACCAAAAGACATGTTTCCGTTAACTTTTTCTCTTTTCAGCTGATGCATATGTGTGTTACTAGTAAAAGGAGTATTCGGAATGAACAAACAGAATAGTATTCTGTTAGTTTTTTTCTAGCTATCAGAATGAACGAAATCAGTGCAATACATTTTTGTTTTTCAGAATTGGCGGCATTTATTTGGAAGAGTTTTTTGGTTTAGTTTGTTGTCTTTTTTTTTTATTGGTACTGAATGTTCAATGTCTGCTTTCAGGCTCGAGCGAACTTTATTAAAAGCATGGCAGCATACTCCATTGTAAGCTTCCTGCTGCAGATTAAAGACAGACACAATGGAAACCTGATGCTTAACAGAGCTGGCCATATCATACATATAGGTACATGTCTCTCGCCTCCCCACCCACCCCCCCCCCCCCCCATACAAGCTAGATGGGTATGTGCGGCGCCAAAGGGTATGGTTTTTTTGAGCCTTTTTGGTCTGGAATAGGGTGAGGGTTGTGCACTCTGATATGGGATCTGGTATGGTTCCTACAAGAACCTATCTTTTTAGTAATTTTGTTCTCCAAAGAACTGAGGATTGATTAACGTTGGGAATTTGATGCCCCTCTCAAATGTTTATGCAAACGAAATAGGGTTAGGGTCTGGTCTGGTCGGGTCTAAGGGTTTCCAGACACGCGCCGCACACCCCCACCCAGCTCTTCGGGAAGTCCTCCCCAGGTCTTTTGGTTCTTGCGTAGTTTAGCAGTGCAGTGCTTCTCCTCCCCCTCACACTCCAAAAACTGGGCTGCTCCACTAGAAAAGATTTTCAGGATATTGGGAACGAGGGACAAAGAAAAAGTTCTGAAAAAATTGCCATCTCTCATTGTCATCACGTAGTACGCCTTTAACATTGCTGATCCTGGCAGTATGCTTGTTACACTGAAACTAGGAAATGTGGCCACTCCACAAGATTCCCAGTAGCTCAGTGGTTGAAGCGCCCGACTAGTGTACGGAAGGTGATCGGTTCGATTTCCGTCGCGGACTCAGATTTTTTTCTGGACCCTTGCGATGTTCTGAATATTATATCTTTCTTATCAATTTTCGTTGTTTCTGTGGCGTAAAAGGAGAGTAGTTTGGAAGAAGACAAACTGTTATGGAAACGTGAGCCTTTGGCGAAAAGTTATGTGGTTTCTTTAACGTCCCCCTGCTTGTTTACTGTGACGAGGTGAAGACAACGTCAATGGCCTAACCTCACCGCCCAATGACACGATAATCTGAACCAAGACAGGTGTTGAGCACAGCTAACACGTTCTTGCTATTTATAAACCTTTAACAGTGACCATTATCCAATTTCTTCTTACTGTATCACCTCTTGATCAAACATACAGGTCATTGGAATCATGAAAGGAAATTATCACTGACCAAAGATGAAATGTTTTGATGCTTAATCAGATTCTCCGAAGTAGTATGATACGAAATATCTGGAAAATAGTGAGGAGAAAATGCACGTTGATACCGGGGCTTTAAGGGGTAATACCCTAGTTTATGGTCCGAGCTCCCGCTCTGCACTCTGGCGCCGTACTAACCGAACTCATTGTAACGATTGTTCCGTGTATAAATTTTCATAACAGATTTTGGATTCATGTTTGAGTCTTCTCCTGGAGGAAACCTTGGTTTTGAACCAGACATGAAGTTGTCTCATGAAATGGTCATGATCATGGGCGGAACAATGGAGTCTCCTTCATTCAGGTGACGCGAAAACAAAAAAAAAATGTTTGACATGTTCGGAGGGCGTGGTAGACATGTAGTCTAATCGGGCGCAAAGAACCTTTAGTCCTACTGGTCAGCGACCAGTGTGTAACTATAGTGTTGCTTTTGAGCCTGCATTCCTTTTAGTCAGCGACAGAAAGGTTGCTTGTTGGCCTTTTTTCAGTTGGTCTTTGTCAGCTTGAGACGTTTGCTTCTAAGCCTTCGTTCCTACTGACCAGCACCATTCAGTGAGAACAAACTTTCAGAGAACACGATTTCTTTCATTCCTATTCACAACATCGAATTTGTTTCATGTTAGAACCGTGAAAGCGTCCCTTCAGGGTTATTAATTTGTTTGTTTGTTTGTTTGTTTGTTTGTTTGTTTTTCCAGATGGTTCATGGATCTTTGTGTGAAAGCCTATCTTAATGTCAGGTAAGTAAGCTACATCTCTTTGTAAAAGGAAAGTTTTCCTTTTTGGGGACGAACAATTATGTAAAAGGTGCAATAAATTTTAGAGTTAATCCTTGTTTTCTTCCCCTCCTGACAGGCCTTACCAGGAGGCAATTGTGTCTCTTGTAGCACTGATGTTGGATACCGGTCTGCCATGTTTCCGGGGGGAGACTCTGAAGAGACTCAGGTGATTAATATAACGACATTAAATTTCCCGGATCATATAGTTTAGTTTCACTCAAGTTGTGAACCTTGTCACCACTAGATATTTTCCTGTTAGGTTGTGACGGTGACCATATCTCTATTGTGCTATTCAGAATAACTCATTCGAAATGAAACGGCAGTAGACACATATACTCATTGCGTACCTATTTCTTTATCTTATTATTTGCAACAGAGCAAGATTCAGCCCTGCACAGAGTGAAAGAGAGGCAGCGGCCTACATGGTGAAAGTTATTCGTGACTCCTACTTAAATTACAGGTGAGACTCTTGTATTTGTAGAAGATCCTTTCAAATGAAACGCGGACAGTAATAGCACGATTAAACCGATTGCTTAACAACTTAACAACTAGCGTACGTAGCAAGCGTTTCCGTAGGTTTTTCCGTCCGTTTGAGGCATTTTTCACTTTTTGGCGGCGTGAAAATTGGGGCGAGCACACTTTTTTCCGCTCGCCCTGATTTGCGCGCGTTCAAAAAGCGAAAAGTGCTTCAAACCTGCCGAAAGCCCAACGGAAGCGCTTGCTACCCAGGCTACTTAACAACTTAATTTTGTTTAATTTTAATTTTAATTTAGTAATATTCAGTTAATACACGACCCCACAAGCATTGTGCTTTAACTTTCTATCGTGTTTAAATAAAGGTTATTCATTCATTCATTCATTCACTGCAAAATAATTATTAGCCAAACCACGATATAACGAAGATTTTGGGCGTTTTCCTCGAAATTCGTTCTAACGTCGTTTTGTTCCACTGTAAATGGTTTGAACCTAGGAGTCGTATCTTAGGTCGGTGAAGTATGATCGTCCGTTATAACGAACACATTTCCCAGTCCGTTGGCACCTCGTTATATCGAGGTTCCACTGCAGTACGTTTTAACCCTTCTAGCCCTGATATAAAAATGCATATTCTCCTTACTGATCTCCATACATTTCTTATGGAACTAGTAACTAAATATCAGAACTAGTTGTCTAAATATCAGGACATCTTATCCCTGGTGATCACTTCCGTTATTTTCATTACTTGAATTAAAGAGAAATTTCATTTTCATCCCTGTTCGGGTTTAAAGGGTTAAACAAAGTGAGTGGGATCAACTACAAGGGAATAAATCCTAGAAACTGTAGTTTGACACTTTTTTTCTTTCTCCACAGGACCCGAGTTTACGATTTGATTCAGTTGGCACAAAATCAAATCCCTTGTTAATCTTTGTTGCCACTGACCGCATCATTTCTGCAGCTTGATTTAACCGGATAATCCAGTTTGGCCTCTTGTTTTGGGTCACTTGCTACCTGTGAGATCAAAGCTGTGGTCTTCTTCCTGAAACAACTACGAGCGAGTCATAATGGAACGAAGTACACCATTGGCTCATGAAACAACAGGATGCAAGTCACAATAATAATGTACACTATTGGCTCATGAAACAGTAGAGAGCAAGTCACAAAAAAAGCAAATCATTCGCTCTCGAAACTTTGTCATGATCCAGGGATTATGTAACGAAAATTGGAGCTTACTGCAACTGAATGATGCTCATGCTTCGATTAAAGTTGTCTGTACAAACTGTATATAAGAGGTGACCAAATTAAATCATTAAATTATCAATAAAATTGAATATTGTAAAAAGCTATAAATTGTAACGTTGCTGAGAATAAAATATTTCAGACAGTCGCTCTTTGTCATTCTTTTGAGTTTTCTAATCAGAACCTGGATGAACTCTTATTATGTTCCTCTCACAAATTTTCCTTCGTGCGTTGGGCGCACGCATTTGCATGTCGATAAGTAGGTGGGTAAATTGTTTATATATCATAAATACTTCAAAACTGTGAGAAATTATTACTGAAATAGAAGAGACAAAAATATGACTGCATGACTTGACTACATCTACGCTACCGAGGAAACTAAAGAACAACTTGTACTCCAAATAACAGTACAAAATGGATCTTTTTAGCATACGATTAAACTTTCTGTTTCGGTTTAGCGCGAATGCCTTTTGCAAGCGACACTGGCGAGCGAACAGAGACGGTTGAGGAGCAAACTCGCTCCCAAGCCCCTTATCCCGAGCATAAAACACTCGCTTGAAGGTTTGCTCAAATGCTCTTAGTGAACTCTGTCCACACAGAACTTACAGCCTTTATTATCATATATTTGGACTAAAGAATCAAAGGTGTTTTTTCCTGAATTCACAAGTTCTTATAATTCACGGAGTCAATCCTTAGCTTTGTCTAATTAGTAAATGGTTTGCAATTCGACTATGAAATTTTAATTTCTGAAGGCCTAGGCTCTCTGTCCCTCCTTGCTTGTTGGAGACGTTCAGACTATGCGAGCGAAGGAAAAGATTGAATGCACAATGGAGCATGGTAAGCAGAAAAAGCTCTTCGCTCAAGAACAGGCGACCGTCGCTCCTCGACCGGAAATCATTTTAAGTTTTCGTATACACAAGTTTTACACTAAGAACCTCGAAGAACACGATTCTCTAGCTGTTTCACACTCAGTAGGGTTCCCCGACTCGGAAGTGATTTGGTTAAAAGGTGCGAAAAATCTGGTCATGTTCGTGTAAGAGCGTAACATGCGGTATTTATCTTTTCAATCTTTTTCTAAACCAGCCCGCTTTTTTTCTAAGGGAAAGGGAAACGCGTGTAAGGGAAACGCGTCCGGACCGAAAAAAATACCAGGTTTTCTTGGTGCGTTTTGCGCGCCAGAATTTAGCGTCCCAGTTCCTTACACTTGCTCATTGCAGCTCGACCATCCGTCAGGAAGCAACTGAGTGACCTCTTTGGTATGACAGAGTAAAGTTACCACTTCTCCTTTTCCCTTTGCTGCTTTTGTTTATTCACGCAAATCGCGTCTTTTAATTCCTTTTAAATAAATGCTAATCATACTGTAGAGAACCAAGTGCGAAAAACTTTGAACAATACAAACTTGCGATAGTTACACGTCGCATACTCCTTTGGGTATTCAAAAATTCAACCCACGTGAGAGCGGATGTTAATCTTGCCCGTTTCAAAAATCAGCGCGCTGTTCAAACGTGATCGAAACTTGAATCAGTGAAACGGACAAGAAATGCATCAACACGAGATTAAGGAAGAACACAAGGAAAGCCCGGCGGATCCGAAACTCGCCGGGTCAAATCGTAATCCGAAGTGTACGCGCTGTAGAAATCATGGAATTTTATCAGACCTTCGCGGGCATAAGCATCAATGCCGATTTAAAGACTGTACTTGTATGGATTGTAGAACTGTGGCGGAGAGGCAGCGTTTAACAGCTGCCAGAATCGCTTTGTTCAGGCAACAGAAAGTCAATGAAGCTGACATGATGGTGAACAGCGCAGAACTGGAGCAGATAGAATCAAGTTTAACGAACGGCTGGATGAACGGAGAGGAACATCGCGAAGGTTAGTCGAAAAAGTTCAGTTCGTAAGCAAAATTTGTAACAACAGCGCTTTATTGTCGTGTATAGTACATTCACGTGAATTCGCTGGGGCTAATTCACTTTCTTTGCAAAATGAAATGGAGGGCTTACAAGACACAAGTTACAAAAGCGAGGCATAAGCCGCTATAAGCGCAATTACAACTAAAGACAAAAATGTGGATTCTTTTGCTTTCAGTGAGTCTAGGTTCACGGTGAAATACGGCTCCGCACAGAAAAGGCTTTAGTTTTACTGCACTGAGCTGTTATTGTTCCTTAGGCCTGGCTTTCACAAGGGCTATCACGAGAGTCCATACAAATTAGCTACAAAGTCTTTAAAGTGCAAGCGGAAGCACAAGGAACGAAATATTTTTATCATCCTGTTTGTGCTTCCGTTTCTCGGTGTTTGTATGGTCTCATGACGCTCGAGTATTTTGCATAAGCTTAGCGTCGGCTCGTGGTTGCGTAAAATCAACCAGTAACATCAAGGCTTTGGTTGAGTAAGTAATCTTCAGTGTTATGAAAACATAGCTGAGACATTCGCTTTTATTTCCTTTTGTGATATGAAAACTCAACCTTCTTTCCTTTGAGTGTCTTTTATTCCGCTCTTTCCTCTGCTTGAACATTGCTAAGACTTCGGTTCACAAAAAATAGGCTTTACTCAAAAAAAAAAACGATGATGCCCTAATTTCTGTCCAGAAGAATATCACACGAAGTTTTGCTGCTGTCCAAAGCTTTGTTTTTTGACCGTTTCCCGGTTTTCAAGAGAATCCATGAGTTAGCTGCAGGCAGCCACATTTCGGTTTTAAAGTTCCGCACTAGCGCAAGTTTTACAAATCTTGTACAGTAAAAACCCGCGTGTAAGAACCTAAAATTTAAGAACCTGTTAGGCTAAAATTTTCATTTTAAACCCCCTTTTCATAAGAACCTATTTAGCCTAAAATTTTCAATAGGTTCTTATTTTACAAAAATGAAGGCGTCACAAAATGTAACACAGCATTTTACGGACACTGCAGTATGAAAGACATTCATGATAGTACTTTGGAAAGATAAATTTACTGTATGGTTATCATCTAAACTGTATTCTAGATAATTATTTAATACAGCAATATATTCTATATCACATATGCCCTGTAGTTATCTGTGCTGATCGCTAGTGCCCCTATCAAATTAAGAACCTATTTAAGAACCTAAGTAGCCTAAAATCCCACTAAATACCATTTCTATAAGAACCTATTTAGGCTAAGTTGGAAAAATCTAGGTTCTTATACGCGGGCTTTTACTGTATAGAGAAATGTTAAATTTGTCTATATTGCCTTCTAGTGCAAGATAAGTAGATTTTACGTTTGGGAAAATCAATCTCAACATTTTTTTATCCTTTATTACAGTTTTGTAAATAGTTTTAATGGGGCCGCCATTTTGGATCTGCGTAAACGAATTCATTTAAATCAAAGTCGCGCGATTCAGAGAACACAGTGAGACAGCTTTTGAAGGAATGGAATGTTTCGCAAATTACTGCCAGGTAGAATCAAAATAGAAACCGCACCCTAATGCAAGAAATATCTTTCTCTTCAAGCTTCTTATTTTTAATAATACAAGCAAAGACTAGCATCTGTCTTTGGAGCTGTATTAATATTCCGATACTCTTTAATAATTAAACACGAGATGACTCTCTTTTCTCGCTCTAATAGTGTTTTTAAATTATTAGTACTTTCTTCTAAGTGACTTGTTAACGACCAGGCCGTTTTGTTACAGAAATAGAGGGAGATTTGAACTTCTCTCCTTTTTTTACAAATTAGATGATTTACGGCCAGATTTTGCAAAATCGAATTTCGGCGTTGCCTTTTTTCTTTATTGTACCCGCTTATCCAAGATCAATTACCGTTTTGAATAACTTTATGAGAAAAATAACCGAACGTACAGTAATTGAAATACAGCCAGCGCGCACCTAAATTGATAAGAGACAACACTTTTTATGGCCTTCAGTAGATTCATACATCATCGTCTTTCGTAGGTGGAATGGGTAGATTTTATTTTCGCTGTTCTGAGTCCCGTTGTGTGAACGCAAACAGGGATTAAACAATTTTTTTTCCTGGTCTGCGCCGCAATTCGCGCAAACAGCGAAACAATGCAGATTTGCTTACGTCGGCAACTTTTCTATTCAATTTCGGCTTGTTTTCTCTGTCATCTTACCGGGTGAGCCGGTCATAAAAAAAAAATAATTTTGTTTAATAGAAATCAATGTTTTTTGTCAAAACTAGGATCAACATCGAGAAATGATTGAATGCGAAGAAAAAAATTGTTCAGTTTGAATTTTGTCACTGCGATACGTGACAAGTCTTTTTATTCTTTCACAGCTGTGTGTTCCAAATTTGCATTTTCAATACACAACGAAGCTTCTTCTTTTCAGAAAGAATTACTTCTTTTGGCCTCTACAGTTACAAAGTACCGCCCTTATCTGTAATCAAGCTTTGAATTGAAAGGTATTCCTTTAGAAAGGACGGGTCCATTGTTCGCGTTACACTGCTTCAAACGTAAGCGAGATAAAAAGTGGAACAATAAAAACGACAGGCCGCTAATTAAGGGCACGCTTCATTGCCTCAGGCGTTTCCACAAGGAAAGCAAACGTAAAGAAAAGGCCTGAGTTTTCAATAAAAATATTAAAACACAAGACGCAAAAGAACACGTGTGGCTTTAAAGATAACCAACCTCATAGCCGGAAAAGGTTTTTCTGAAACCTTTTCACAAGGTTCCGATTTTTCTCATGTCCGCAATCAAGGACAATTGTTCCAAAATCCTTTTATCGTATAATTGGACAGAATCATATGCAAAGAACAAAAGTTTTGCATTCCACAAGTTCCCATAGCAATTAAATCTTATTGAATTTATTCAAGGTGTTCCGGTGTGTTAAATGAAAATTTTATTAATATATCTGTACAGATTGCTTGCCGAAACCGTGAGATCTTACCAACGCTAAGTTACACACAAAACCTGCGATTAAGATGCAATAAATGCTGTGAGTTCCCAAAGCTATTTTCGGAGTTCATTTGGCAAAATGTGGGATCGGGAACACCGATTTTCACGAGGTAAGCTTAGTGGTGAACTCACAATGCTATAGCTAGGTTCATTAGTACTTACGAATAAAACGTAAGGGTTTGACAATGAG
The DNA here is from genome assembly GCA_964030785.1 of Siderastrea siderea. NCBI lineage: Eukaryota > Metazoa > Cnidaria > Anthozoa > Scleractinia > Rhizangiidae > Siderastrea > Siderastrea siderea. Next base: position 34,659,250 of record OZ034976.1, on the reverse strand, counting down.
CGCAAATTAATTAAGAAACATTGAGCAAAGTTTTCAGTGTACTCATTCCTGCAAAGAAAATACTTTTTCATCAAGATGTTTTACACGTTGCGCGCTTTACTGATTTCGTAACGAAGTTTTACTAAGCGATTACTGACAGTGAGCGAAAATTAAGGAACATTGAGCCAAGTTTTCCGGGTGAAGTATTAGTTTAACATAGTTTTTGGTGGTGCAATAGTTTAACTAAGCCCAAATTGAAGAACATTGAGCCAACTTTTCGGTGACTCATTCGCAAAGAATATACTTTCTCTATCAAGATTTTTGATATAAATTGCGCACTTCTTTTACTGACTTCGTTACATAGTCTTACCTCAGGAGCGTATACTTACGAGAGAATTGTTAAGTGTCAAACGTTTAGCCGTGGTTTATACTTTTGAGTCTGTAGATGAAACTCTACAGTGTGGCCATTCCAAAAAGAGCCGTTAAGCAGTGCTTATTGAGCTGTACAAGGTAGTTCTAACTTGGAGTTTGTGGTTGAAAACCTAAAATGCAACATTCAAATGAAAGCCGTATGCTCTACTTGGTAATTCTAACTTTTGAGTCTAATGAAATCCTTAAAGGGGCAGTATCACGAGGATTTTGCTCGCGTTTGACCCCACTGAAAAGCCAATAGTTACATTAACATACATGAAAGCCTAAAAATATTGGTCATTTTCTTGTTCAGACACCATACTAATTCAGTGAAGCTATTACTAAGTGTCTTTGGCCACGGATGGCCAGGATGGAAATGGATTACAATTTGAAAACGTCTGCCGGACGTTTTCAAATTCTGTGCTTGTATCTTACAGAAATCATTGAAAACTTATTATGGTTTGCTCTCCTTGCAAAAATTCACTTGATATCTCCCTCTTGATGTACCAGGAGCATTTTGTGTGTGAGTGAAGGCATTTAATCTCAATTTCAGCGAAGTTTTGACGAAACGCGAGCAAAATCCCCGTGACACTGCCCCTTTAAGTATGACCGTTTAAATGAAGCGTTTAGAAGTGATATTTTCTGGGGTGCTGTTGATGTCTCAGGTTTTAGAAAACGAAATTTGAACACTTCTAGAATTTGGACACTTCTAGAAGTAACGTTTTTCCTGTTAACGTTAGAAATCTTGGGATTCAACAGAGTACTACTTTGATTTACCACTTACTAAATGCGCTATGGTATTGAAGATAAGATTGCTCATGTGATCCAAAAATCTGAAACTGTTTATGTATAAGGTAGCAACAGATTAGTAAAAGAATGATCTCCTTACCATTTGAGGCAAAGTTTCGCGCTCTTTGAAAAGATGGAGCAACCATGTGTTAAGAAAGTACACCTAAATAGTCGATGCAACATGTCGCTGATGTACTCTTAAAAATTTATGCAGCGACCATGTGTTATTAAGAAACTTATATCTGAAGAGTCAACGCAATATCTTTCTAATCTTTATACTTACTAAACGAAACGTCGAAGTAAAAGTCTTTCAAAGTGAATTATTGCAAACAATATCTTTAAAGAGGGCGTATCATTGATATTTTTACCTTTTTGGATCAAAACTTAGTACCCTTTAATTTGTCGTCAATGAAATCTTCTCAGAACATCGTTAACGGAACCACCATTACTTTGGTTTCTTTGAATCCAATAAGTCTTAAAGCTTTTAAAAAAGTTAATACTACGGATAGATGACATAGTCCCTTTAAACCTTTCGTAAGCAAGTTTGTGTAGGCTTGGAAGCAAGGTCAAGTTTGGTTCCGCGAATGCGTGTGTGTGTCTACGAATGTACAACTCTCAAAGCCGAGATTTTCCGACGGAACAGTCGGAGTAGGATACACCTTGTTCAAATAGTCGCGAAGTACATGCGCAATATGTTTTGGTGTATGAAGTTTGCTCTATCTGAGGCCAAGTGTTCCAAATGGAACACGATTACAAGACGATTTTCTAGCCGTTATGTGAATATAAAACGTGTTTCACCTTGACTTGGAAGCGAATCGAATAAGAACAACAGGGACTCAAGCTGGATGCATCAGCCTGCACAAACACGAATCACTAGAGTGGTCCTCGCTGTATCACGGCGGACTAAAAACACTCGGTTAAATGGTGTCTCGTAGAAGATGCAAAGCGTACTTTATACGAACAGTTAGTGTCTTCTATCAGACACGCTGGTATAAATGCGTCAGTTCCTGTCGCAACAGCAAACAACGATAGACTACAAGGAAGTTCCTCCTTCCACTCAGGGATGATCATAGGAGAAGAGCACGTGAAGGTGGGTGACAGTTGGTTGCCGCTTGGAAACGTGACGCACGTGCAGCTCCACAAGCACATCACGTTGTCACGTGGCAATGACCTTTCACGTGCTTGGCATGCTCTCGCTTCACTATCTCTGAAAAGAAGGGAGGGGGCCTGCTTGTAATACACAACAACAACAACAACAACTTAATCGTTATGTCATACTAAGGACAAGATATTGGACTACACCTATATCTTACAGGACAAGTGACTTGTTTCTTCCGTATGATCGGTTTCTACGTACGAATTGGGCGACATGTATGTAAGAAGAGCGGACAGAAGTGCTGAGTTTTATGCGGGTGTATTTATTTATCAGCTGCATTGTTTGTACTCATTTCAGGGTTATTGAAAAGGAAAAGCAGTGGCGGAGGAGACAACAGCAATGGCGGCAGCCCCGAGAGTTCTGACAGTGACTACAGCAGTGGACCATCATCAGCGTCCAAGAAGCTTCACGTGGAATCCCCTCTGACACTTCCCACGGTAACGCCATCCCCCACGGATATCCTCACCAGGGCGTTCCCTGGGTTATCGTACACCGTCCTTGAACACGTGTTGAAAGGATGTAACGGAAACGTGATTCAAGCGATAGAAGTTATCCTGCAATGCAACGCAACCAGGCCTGTAACAAACGCAAACGGCCTGCTTGGTCAGCCAAATCTACTGCAGGCTCAGCCACCGGCCGGCATGGGTGCCCAGGCCCCTCCTCATCCACCAGTGCCGACTTCGGGGTCCCTACCCCCGCTTTTCAAGTTTAATTACGTCAATGGACAATACAGATATCTTATGCCGCCATCTTTAATGCCGCTCACCTCGTATATGCTCCCGACGCCCAATGGCGTGGGACTTCCGTTTTCTCAGTTTCCGGTTGATATGCAGAATCATCACTTCAAGCCAGTGGCAGAACGCCCACCGGAAGCGGAAGGGAATAGTGAAAACGGAAGTGCTGAGACGAAACCGATTGTGAATGGGTACAACACGGGTGTGTGCAAAGGCTGCGGCCAGGAAACGAATCCAGACGAAAATTTGTGTTCTACATGTTCAGCCTCGTTTAATCGCAAATAAGCATTTGCACTCAATGCTGGTAATTATTTTATTTATTTTTTCAAAGATGTTTTATATTAACAATTTTATAAATAAAAAATCTCAAACGAGATTTTATGAGGGTTTTATGAGAGTAAATTTTAGTGTGTGGATTGACACAGTAAAAGTAATCTAATAATATTGTTGTAAGTTTATAGCTTGTTTTAATTTGTAAAAAATGCGAGATTTTGCTTGTTTTATCCGATTTTCCTTGAATTATTATAGATTGCGTTAGAAATAATTGCACCCTGGTCCCAGTGTTTTTCCTTTCTTCCTTCTTTTGAGACAAAATTGGTTTTCGGCGAAATCTAGTCAAAAAGCGGCTTCATGATTCGATCTCGAAGAATGTAAAATTTCTGGGATAAGGATAGCAATAAGTGATTCAGTTCAACTGTTAATGTTCTAAAAATAAGGGAGCTTTTTAAACTTATTCATAGTTTTGTACATCAAGGGTTTCTTTAGCTTCTAAATGTTAAGAATCAAATGAGTAAATTGACCTAAAGAGTCGTTATTGCAAAACAAACAGTTGTTTTTTAATTCCGCTGCACTGCTGTAGGGGTGAAGTTAAGAAAATGTAAGACTTAATGAAAAATGTTGTATGGCGAAAAAAGAGAAGGAAAGCTAATGCTTTTATACAAAATAAAAAAAATTGACAATTTAATGTATCTTTGTCTGTTTTATGCCTAAGGTTACCACTTCGTTTTGTTGTTTTTCTGACCGTTATGGCTGAGGTGGTCTGTGGTATTGTCTCATGGGTAGGATAGTCTGTGCAAATCAGGGGACTTACCCTTTACTCACATTGTACAGGGTGTTCCGAAAACGCAGGGTCGGGGTGCGGACTGCGGGGTCATAAACACCAAAAAAATAAAAATAACAGCAACACAGACGAAATAAAAGGAAAATAGCTTAATACATACAAAAATACAATTTAAATGTACAAGTAAATATACAAATAAAGAGAGCTTCGAATATTTGCATCTCGCACGAGAATAAAATTGTGCACTATGCATTCGATAATAGACTGACCAAAGGATATTAGATGTAGGCTGTTGGGGCTTTAAAACAAAATGGGATGTCGTGACTTTCAAAACAAACATTACAGCACAGAGCTGAACACTTGTTCTGTGTGTTCTGTACACGCAGGTTTAAAAAATAACTCTCGCTGCGGTGTTGAGATTGTACCGACGCCAAAATTCAAGATTTCGAGATTGTGCTGATGCTAAGATCAAAGAAAAGATTGACGATGCGAGGATTGCACATTTACGGGAACAATTCCGCAAGCAGTGCACGATTTTATTCTCGTGTGTGAAATCAACATGTCAGGAACTGCTATTCAACTCTACTGGCTCCGATCGCTCGACCGTTCAGTTGCATTTTGGTTCCAAAAACACAAGTAATTTTTTTTCCGAAAGAAACTGAAGTGAGCAATCGGCTGTCCATGTCCAGTCACAGACATAGCTGTTTAGTGACGGACCATTTCCATTTTGAAGGGGGCTGGTAAATACGAAAACAAAATTCCTGCTCAGCTTGTGCAGAAGAAATAAAAATCGTGCATAACGGCACAAAGCAAAGAAATACGTCACAAGCTAGTGAAATAAAATTCATACAAAGCTTTTAGCCGCGAAAACAAATTCCTGCAGAAAAAATTGCCCTTCCCATCCCCTCCTGTCAAATTTCCCTTACTTGCACTGGCATCTCGTACGCAATGAAAATAGTGCACGATTTTATTTCCGTGCGTAACTCTGAGTGGCTGGGATCGCTCGACATACGGTTCAGCTGCCTTTTGTTTTGGTCACAGAAGCGGTGAAAATGCTTCAGAAATGAAATAAAATAAAACAAGAGAGTGAAAAAAAGTGTTTCACAGAGACCACGATTATTACAAATGAAAAAAAATTCTCGTTATTTATGTATATATTTATATATTTACTCACTTATGTATTGCATTGGTTCGCGTGACAGTCAAATATTCAATTCTCGCTCTATTTTTTATATTCTTTTGTATTTTTTAATTGTATTTTTGTATGCATTAAGCTATTTTCTTTGTTTTTCTTTTTATTTTGGTTGTTTTATTATCTTTGTTATTTTTAAATTTATTTTTCGGTTTTTGTTGACCTCACACCCCGACCCCGCGTTTTTGGAACACCCCATTGTACGGCTGCAATTCGCAATGTTCGCATTCTTGATTGGAGAATTTTAGCAGAAACAAGGAAATAGAAAAGTAAATCTTTACAGCCTTTACTCTAAACCACTATGCAACCAAACCGGTATAAGGCGCTGCCTAATATGCGCGGCAAAAAGCAGGCCAGGAGGAAAATGCTTTTTTTCGCGGAAATTACTGGAGATGAGGCGTTTTGTTCAGCGTTCGTTTGGCAATCGACCACACCACCATGACATCAGCCTCTTCGGCAACTGGCCATAGTCAGCCTTCACATCAAATATGTCAACAGAGCAGGTCATTACTTCACTAGCTTCTGGTAAAGGTGAAAATGGAAAACGTAGAAGGTTAATTTCGTTCATTTTTTCTTGTCTTTGGTCCAGCGGCTACCATTTCAAACAAATTAGACGCGACCGTTTGGGCGAGGTCTGGAACCGCGAAACTCGGGTGTGTACCATTTGCAAACTAAAAATTCGGAAATTTCGGTTGGACTGTAAAGGAGGGGCTGTTTTTGTTTCTCCGCCCGGAAAATTTCCAAAATAAACAGAACGCCTCGAAAGGTAGTCCAAAATTCCCTACCGGAGTATCTGAACAGGAAATCTGTTCCATGTGCGAGAGGCTTTAACGATCCCTCTTCAGCGGTTAATAACTATAAATTTATGCCAGTCCAGAAGAGGTCAAAACATAGTTAAGGGAATTTTGAAATCAGTTTACAGGATGGGAAGTCGAACAAAAAAAAAAAAAAAAAAAGAAAGAAAGAAAGAAAGCGAAGAAAATAGAGGAACATTAACGAAAAAACCAAGTGAAAAGAGAGGCAAGGATTTCCAATAATATCTTCCTTTCACGTTGAAACAATCTTTCAAGCTTTCGTACAAACTGACGAGGATAACAAACACTAGGACTACGTCATCAGAGGACTGTGACTCCGGTGAAGGTTTTTGACAACAATGTTCAGCACAAACAGAAAAGTACCACTTCATAGTCTTATAAAAGATCTCATCCACAGTCAAGGAAAAGTGAGAACCTTTATAACTCTAGAAGCTAAGGGTCAAAGGGATCTTTTTCACAAGATAACTTTGATTTTGTTCTCTTTGTTAGTCCCGAGTACCGTAAACCGTTAACCCTTTTCACAATTACGGTGCTGCTACAGACAAATTTTCAATCAAAAGTCGAGTTCAGAACAATGAAATGGCTACAAATCATATTCTGAAGTCCGCGATGTTTTTGCTTAATTCAACTATTTTAGCGGTGACTACTAGAATTTGTTTTAAATGGTAGTGAATATATGAGGCTTAGAAATTGTTTTACAGGTTAATCTACTGAAAATCATTCCAACTTGCAAAAATAACTTAATTTACTGTACAGTACGAGCTATAACGATGACTTGAACACACACAAAAAACCCGCTCCATGTCAAGCCTGATAATAACAAACATAAAACAATCAGTTCAAGGTTAGGGCCATATAAAGCTTCCAAGGGTTCATTACAAGCGATTCAAAGCTATACATAGATACTGCTAAGCTATACATAGATACACAAAGAAAACAAACATACAAACAAAAAACCTAGGGCATTACATTATAAATTTCAGACCTCATTACGGTCACTGTCTGTATCGCGCATATAAAGACACGGTACGCCATGTAGTGACACTAAAAATTCCATACTTAATGTTCCAAATAGAGGTTAAACATCACGTTTACGAGAAGCGAAAAGGGCAAAAATAGCCAAGCGATCGTGATTTTCAGGTCATTTTATAACGCAGATTAATCAAATTTCCATTTTTTAATCGTTCCGCGACAAATTCCTCGCATTCACGGTCGTAGGAACGCAATGCTTATTTCTCTATAGTTCCATCCTGCAAAGCCAGTATATTATTCGTCCAAAGGTACCGTTGCGTGTTTTCTCAGACTTGTAAAGGTATTTTTCAGAGATAAACCCGCCTCTTCCCCATTCCCCTTGCGGTTCTGCCGCTGTTTTCTGCGACTCCGCCGCTAAATCAAACTTTGCCTTTACGCAGACAATAGGGACCTTAAGCAATCAGAAAGGCAACGCCAGGGGAAACGTTTCCTAAAAAAACACTTCATTTAAAACTTCTTCGCGACTGTTTTCTACATCGTGCTACTTGTCTGGTGTGGCCGAACTATCCAAGAGCTGAATTCGTAGGTTCGACGTTCAAGTTCAGATAGAGAAAAGAATAATCTACCGTTGAGTGTTCATGTTCTCCACAAATCCTGACAAATGGTCGTTTCACGTTGTTTTGCAGAGGACGGTAGAGAAACGTACCAAAACGTAAACACACGTGCAGAGTCACCGTTTTGCTACTTAATCCTTATTTTTAGCGACGTTTTCATTGCTGTCGCCGTCTTTTGGGTTGCTTAAGGTCCCTAATTCCACCAATTAGGTAGACTAATAATTCCCGTGCATTCCTTCCAGTGAACCAGTTAAGTAGGTCAGTAGCGCTCAAAGTTCCACAAATATTTTTTCGTTATTTAGTTAATTCTGCGCAGTCTTGCCAGAGAACTTGTAAATAATAGACTCCTCTGTCTCGTCGCCTTCTGTCAGGCGCACCTCAGTGCGACTGCGCAGCTCTAATCTCTCATGTTCCTCTGCCACATCTACAAAGAAACAATCATGGAGTTAAGTTACTTGGTTACTTAACTAAAACTGAGCTATCAAGTAGAACTTTCCTATGGTACTGATTATCATGCTGTTCAGGAAGATTATAACTTTTGAGTCTGCATGAAATCCTAACGTGTAACCAATTAACGAAAGCTACCGAGCAGTGCTTGTATATGGTGCTGTTTATTATGCTGAAACAAGATGGTTTTAACCTTTGAGTTTGCGGAAAGCTACTGGGCAGAACCTTCTTGTGGCGCTGAAGAAGAAGGTTAGAACTTTTAAGTCGGTGGATGAAATCCTAGAGTGTTACCATTCAAATGAAAGCTATTTAAGTTGAAATCCTGAAGTGCGACCATTCAAAGTCTTGTAGAAAATAACTGTCTCTCTAAAGTGCTGAAAACTGCACAAAAACACACTCATCAGTGTTGGTGGTGCCAGCGACAAACGCTCGTGCTCACGATACATACATCGCGTGCACGCTATTCAAATACGTGGTTATTTACCTGCGGCCGGGGCAGCACTGGATGGAGCGTACAAGATAACCACTGAGAATACGTACACATTCCACATGCCATAAATACCGGTGAACAGTGCGCCTAAGGAAAGAAAGAATCAGAGGTCTTTGTAGCAACCGGGGTTGACAGTTCAACAGTTAAGGGGACTATCCCGTAGAACAGCTTATTATCAAGTAAAAGGGGTTCTAACTTTAGCGTCTGTTAACTTTTATTTCAGTTACCGTTGTTGGATTTTAAATCCTTAAGTTGATGTCAAGGTTTTAAGGTGTCGCGATTTATGTGCGGTAGGATGAAAGAAAATAACATAAATCAATGTGATAAATGATTGCCTCCCTGATTTCTTTTCTACTGGAGGGAGGCTTTGCTGATTTGAAGAACGTAACATAGTAAGCCCACATCTCCTTGCTATCTGGTAGAAGCCTGAAGCTTCGATCCTCCAGAGTTAATTGGAATAGCTTTGTAGATTTTCACCAGCACGTGTTTCTTACTCGAGATCTCCACGGTTGACTCCTCCTCTCCAAATTTCCACTGAGCCTCGTTTACATTGGAGATAATGAAGAACACGACAGTCAGGCCAGCACACAGAACTGTAACTACCATCAGGAATTCAAAACGGTAAATCAACCCCTGAAAGAAAAACAAGAGCAGTGAACTCTCCTTTAAACGGGCACGTTCGTTGGACTTACAAAGATGTCTGTCTTATAAGGAAGATGAATAAGAGACCTAATTTAAGTGTCCGTCTTCCTAAATATGAAGAACGGCATGGATCAAGTCGATGTATCCACGGTCTTAGACGAGGGAGATTAGGAGCAACCCTTCCTTCATTTCAACGGATAGTCAGCCCAACTTCGATTCCAGGATCTCATCTCTTCCCGTTCTTAGGACTGAGATAAGACCCTGAATGGGCATTTAGCTTGTGACAGCTAATTGGGGACACTCTACTACTTAAAATAAATTAAAATTTACAATATACATTTAAAAATTACAATATTTTACTATATTAAAATTAGGGTTAACGACATTATAGTCATGCAAGAAGAAGAGACAAACGTAAGTAAGTTTCTCGTTAAAACCTCTCGCGCGTGTGGTAAGCTTAGCGAAAACTTTTGAACACCGCGCCACTTGAGATGGCATCCAATTTCCATATAAGGCAGACAAAAAGCTGGGCTATTCGCTGATAACCTGTGTGCTTTTAACCAATGACAAGGCTAAAAATTCAACTACCTAAGATTGAGAATTCCATAAAAGTGGTTACCAGCGGACTCACTGTGTGTACATAATGCTGTCCTTAGAGAGGATTTTCAGCACCGCATATTTACTACAATTAAAAGTGGACGAACCGAACGGTGGAATAGCAGTCTCACTAGGAGTTCTCTTCACGCTCACTCGACTTGGCGCGAAATGTCGGTGACGTCATGACGTTTCGCGCCAAGTCGAGTGGGCAGGAGGAGAATGCCTGAGTACTAGGGTGGCAGTCTCACTCAGGAGGAGTCCCAGCTCTCCTCAGGTGACCTCAGGCGACTTTGTGGTTTGAAGGAGCCACTTTTCTTGAAGAAAGATTTTACTCTTAGTTTTTTTTACTAACACCACTACTGCACTAGCCGCCTTACCTGGTACTGTAGCTGCCTTGCACGTGACATGGTCGGTATCGCAGCTCGCTTACCCCGGATGTTCCAGAACACTCTAAACACCATAACACAGAGAAACAGGAAGTACAGGCATGCGGAAACAGCCGCGAGAATAATAAATGCGTACTTGAACGAGTTAAGAAAAAGGTTTATGACGGAGGTGTTCGTTATAAGTAGAAGATAGACCGAGAACATATAAGTTCCGGTCCGTTTAGATAGCAATTAAGTTCCTACGAAAACGCTCATTTTGAAGCTGGTAACATCAAAACAAGTCAACAGAAAAATACACATACAGCTGACTTCCGGGAGGTGCCCTTGACATCCAGGGCGTCAACGTTTTCTCCATTTACTCTCCCGGTATTTTTATATTTCTCCTCGGTTGTTTTGTTAAGGAAAGGATACAGCCAGATTGCTTCCTACTTTGGTTGCCCAGATTGTATGGAAAGGATTGTGCAGTTGGTAGCCCCTGAAATGATAAATATACGTACAATATTCAGTTATTTGATCACAACTGAATGACAAGTAAATATAATTACCTAAGCGTTCATCCGTTAAGTGTTAAATTTTATGGTGCCGTCAACTCAACTTGTATATGATTGCATATTTTGTGTGTAGTTTTGCTTTGTTTTGTGAATTTAATGTACCAGTCAAATCGAAGCTTCTACATCCCCCCCCCCCCGGCAACTCCCCGAGCATTTGAACTTTTGAAGATTGGCTTGTTCAAATTTCCTCCCCTCGGGGCAAAAAAGCCGTTCAAATGCCCCACCAATTAGTTCTGAAATACCTCTCCTCAAAGACAAATTTCGTCTTCAATCAAACACTGTTCACACTTTTCAGGGAGAGATATGCCATGATGACACCTTCAAACTTCTTTTGAAAGACCTTTTGAAAGAGTTATTCACTAATAAAGGCGAAATTCTATCTTGTAAATCTGTCAAACCTTGCAAAAACCGAAAAAAAAACACAGGAGTATTTCGCCAGAACAAGAGATAAATCCGGTTCAAATTCCCCACCCTTCCAAGGCAACGTTCAAATTCCCCCCTTCCCGGGCACAATGCACTGTCAAATGCCCGGGGTTTGCCCGGGGGGGGGGGGGGGGTGAAGCTTCAATTTGACCAGTACATAATTTTTTCGTTTTTTTTTTTCATCTTTCTCAATTTATTTATTTACCACGTCAAAAAGAAAACCCTCCGAGAAATCGACAACGTTATGCATTTGCAGAAGATTCAGTATATTTCCCGGCCACTACCTCAGAGCCTGAAACTGGTTATCCAGTCATCTTCTTAAAGGAAGGCAGCCAGTGAAAAGACAACGTCAGCAAAATGGCGCGCGAAACCGTCAGAAGACGTAGGGTGCTTTCCATTATCATTATGCCAAAATTTCCGGAAATTTCGGTCGACACATAAATGGAACGCTTCGGTCCAGCTGGAAATTTTCCGGAAAAAGTGGTCTACCTCCAGAGGTGGTCCCCTTTGACCGGTGGGTCCGGTCCGACCCAAACTTGCCGTTCCATTTTCAAAAGTTCTCGTTTCCAGTCCCACTTCACTGAGAAGTAATCGAAATTTCGGTCGAAACGTAATGGAACGCTTCGGTCCGGTCGGAAATTTTGTTTCTATCGAACAATGTCGTCCCATTTACCCTTGGTTAGTCTTGGTTAGTTCCACTAGTCTGGCCGGTCGGTCTAGCATAACGGAAAGCACTCGTAAACACAGCCAGACCATGAAAATGGCGGGAAAACAGTGTAACGGGAGCCAGGGACAATAGCGGGAAAAAAAAACCACAACAGACGCCGGAGAAATGGCGGGTAAACTGTTGAAACCACAATATCCTGTTAGCAAGGCGAAGAGAAAATGGCGGCCGTCTTGATTCTTGCTGTGTTTGAAAAGAGATAATTTTAGAAACTCAAAAGGCATTTTAGCAATGCATTACATGAGGAAAAGACGTCCAATATTAAGCAACCTCCGGAGAAAGAAGAATTAAGTGCTTTTGACAAAAATAAAAGACGAGGTAGTTCTATAACCTACAACGTGTAGACGATCGTGTGGTCATGAACTTTGCATGGAATTGGAAGGTTTGCAAACGTCAAAAATGCCAGGCAAGTGTGAGACTTCAAAAAGCCATTTCTTATGATTACGAATTTTATTAACTTAAAACGGCGACGCTCTACTTAGTGACATTTAGGCAAACAACTTATACAGATGTAAGCTTACATGTATGCGAATTAACGATAAGTTTCAGTAGTCTCAAAACAGAACTTCCAATGTAAGCCATTAAGTTTCAATAAAACTTGAATAGAAGACCTAAACAGAACTCTTATTGTATCAATGTTTTTCATCAAAGAGGGATATTCAAAACAAAGTTTGTACACTAACGGAATGGTAATATTGTCCTTCTCTGGCAAATATAAGCTTAAGCTTAAGCTCATGAACATGTTTACTTCAAATTTACAGGTTATACTGGTTATGTAATGGCGGCGTAATTCAGACTTATTTAATTGTCAGAACAGCAAAGAAGAACACAGTTGCAGATAAGTATTTACTTCTTCTTTTCGTTTGTTTTCTTTGCTTTTCTGTCTGCTTTCGTATCAAATTTAAAACAAGCGCTTCACACGTTCACGAAAAGTTGTCTAGCTATCTACTATTATTCTTTCCACAGCAAAATCAAGCCTTCATTTATTTTGTTGTTGTTTTTCTTTTTTTCAACAATGTTTGTTCAAACGTTTCACGTGTCAACGTGAATTACAAATGCAGAGTTGATTCCAAGGGGAATATTATAAATTATAAAATAGAAAATTAACGTTCTACAGCTGATATGAGTATTGACGTATGTAAAAAAGCTACATGTAATAAATGAACACACCTCTCACAAAGATCAAAAACAAGTAGAGAAAGACAACCAAATCCAATTGCACCAATCTGCTTCCAATAAGTCTTTAGTCTGTTTCTTTCTGGCTGGTCCTGAGAAAAACAAGCTTTATGTAAGTTCAAACATGTTTAACGAGTAAGTCAAAAGTCTTTGGACTGAAATACATGTAGTTGGTCACTAATGGTCAAAACTAAGCCAAATTTCAAGACTGGTAGATTACATCCACCAACAAATAAAAAACAAGTAAAAATCAACGCTGGTGTGTTTCGGTGTCATCATAACGCCAGCATTGATTTTGACTTGTTTTTGTAGAACGAAACCTGTGCTCATAAACAAGTAAAAATCCTGTTTTTTTCTTTTAATTCACCTCTGGTCGAGGGCTCAATTTTTGTCGTTCAAGTACTACCTCAGACCTGGGGGAGGGGGGGGGGGGGTATTGCCCACAGTGGGCTATACAGGGAGGCTACACTCAAAAGGGATGCATTTTTACGTTCACAGTATACAAAATGGTATGTAAACTGCCACTTCAGTACTTTATAGGGATGCTATAAAGTGCAAGACATGGCAACATCAGGAGCATAGCAGTATTTCAGTTTAGCCTCACTCTCCTTGTATTCCCTCTCCATGGACACACTCAGCATTAACACCTACACATAATAATTAATAATTAAACACTTTTATAGCGCTCACATCCACTAGTTGTTCGTGGCACTATACAACAATATTAAAAATAATAATTTTATAATAACAAATATATAAAAATAGAAATAAGAAGATATAAAACATTAAACTCTAATAATAAATTAAACCATTATTAATAAATTTCCTAGAAAGGTAGGTCTTTAATTGTCTTTTTAAAAGTAGAAACAATGTTCGATTTACAAATGCTAAGGGAAATACTATTCCACAGTATAGGGGCACATACGGAAAATGCCCTGTCGCCATATGTTTTAGTATTGGATTTCTGTTGCAAAAGAAGTTCTAAGGAATTTGAACAAAGTGTCCTGGAAAGATTCTGGTACTGAAGTAATTTGACCAAATACCGAGGGCCAAGACCATTTAGAGCTTTAAAAACCAGCAAAAGTAACTTGAACACAGCACGGTAGGAAATCGGAAGCCAATGAAATTTACCAGAAGAGGACTTATATGATCAACCTTATGAGCACCAGTTACAAAACAAGCTGCCATGTTCTGTAGCAGTTGAAGTTTCCTCAGTTCATAATTGGGTAATCCATAAAAACGAGTTACAGTAATCCAATTTAGAAGTTATAAAAGCGTGTACAACTGTACCATCACAAGACTTTCAAAACCATAGGCACTTAAGTCTCCTCTGATACCAGACAGTTAGGTCATTAGCTAATAGGCAAACCATGTGTGTGCATACATTTGAAGCTACTGTGAGTCAATAAGATATATAAAGTGTATACAGGAAAAACCTACCACAAGATGCTCCCCAGTAAAGATGATCCAAAAAGACATCAGCATTCCATAAAATAGTCCTTGACGAATGTCAGTCACAAGCAACATGAAGGGCATGTCAATCCAAAGAGTCAGCCACTCCAGAGGAACTGGAAACATAGCATTACAGTATAACTTGTTTTAATTATTTTTTTGATCTTATTGGAAGACCTTTTATATATTTTTATACTCACTTTATATTATGCATACTATTCTTTCTATTTAGCACACTTAAAAGCTCAACTCATTTCAAAAATACATGTAGGGCCAATCCCTTTATCCCCTCAAAATCCCAAATTATACTTAACAACCCTCTTGTAAAGGACACCCCAAGAAAACTCCTTCAACAACAGAAAAAGACAACATCTGTTACAAGAGAAAACATTAGGTCATACAGTGGAAAGCTTATTTACACCGTATTAAACTTAAGCATGAACAACCCACCCTGCTATTCTCTAACATACAGGTCTTAAAACAACTTACAGTTCATAAATGCTGTTGCAACTCCCAAAGCAAACAGTGCCCTGAAAAATGCCAGAAGTTAGGCTTGTGCAAGGAAACATGACCTTTCTTTTCATATAAGAATTACATAAGAATTACATAAGCATATAAGAATTACATCAGATAAATACACCTCTCTGTGTGTCATAAAATAAATAGGAATGAACAACAGTATTTTAAAAGTGAGTGACTAAATCCACTGCCTGGAAATGTTGATATCTAGTTTTTAATCAATGTCTGTTGACTTACTTTTCAAGAAGAACAGGGTCTCTCCTGAGGCTCTTAATTTTCTTGGCAAACCAAATTATAATAATAATACTTAATGGTCCAACAATGGTCTTGATGGTAAACCACACCTTGGTGAAACCTCCATTTTGATGGATTTCCTAAAGATTCCAAGTACATATTATTTTAACATCATACCTACTGTTTTCATATCCAAAAATAATAAACAAAAACAGGTATGATGCAATACTCAGAGTTACATGTAAGAAACATTTACAGATGTAATATCTGCTATAATTATACAGTGTAACCTTGTTTTCAGTTGAACCTGTACATGGAACTTCAATACAGTGATATTACATTCTGTAATGGCTGACACTATAAATATTTTTCTTTGCGTGTGTATTTATTTATTTTTCTGCTCGAAGCATTAGCATGTATTTATTGCTAGAGACCTAAGCAGCCTCACAACCAAGAGTAAATAAACACACTTAGTGATTATTATTATTATTATTATTACTTGTACATGTACACAAACATGTACATGAAAACCTATGCAATAAGTGCTTTTAAAAAATGTAACACACTTGTCACCATGTCCACCTAGTATCAGCGCTCCAAGCTGCGACCGTTGTGGTCGCCATGGCGAGTAGAAAAAATTTTGGCAACTAAAATTTCAGCAAACGTCGCCAATTTGGCGACTTCTGTTCTGGCGGTAAGGAGCTAAAATGTTTTCTCTCTTTTTTAATTGCTAATACAGACAAAATGAAGTTTGACCATGTAAGATTTTTTCACTATCAGTTTCCCCACATTTTCCTCAGTTCACTTGTTTTTCTGGTTGCGTGAAGTCTTCAACGGATGCGTATGCATCACAATTTGATTTTTGGATCTTAGAGCGGCTATTCATGAAAACTAAAATGTACATAAAAAGATAGATCCAGAAAACTATAGACTACAAGGCACAAAATCAACTTTTCTCCAGCCCTAGTCCCTAGTAGCTAGATAGTGCAAAGTTGTCTTCTATCAACTTGGAGGAAAAGTTATCTTTGCGAGGTTATTTTCCTTGTTGATCGGGTTTCAAGTGACAACAAAACGGGACAGTGTGATATCAAATTTCATTCTATACAAAATTTACATAAGTCTCAGCTTTGAAAGCACAAGCCGAATAAAATCACCAAGCATTCTCAAGCAAATTAATTTCAAATCTCGTAAAAGTATGCTAAAACGGGCACCATTTTGTTTTGAACTGACATGAAGCGTCTTTTTAATTGAAATATGGATAACTTCAAATCCAATTTTCTCTTGTGGGGCCAGCTTGGGAGCAAAAGTAACGATAAGTTCTTCTTATCTGTTCTCAAAATGTGACAGTGCTGCAAGTATGTTTTTGGTAACTTAATTTTTGCACTTACTGCTCGAACGTTGAGCAGAAATCGTCTTAATTAAATTAATACAATACAGACGCATTAAGCACGCAACAGTTTTGTGGAGCGTTTGAATAATTTTTGCAGAACAAGTATTTACATTACATATATGACGAGAGCAGTAATAGTTTTCACTTAGGAATACTTCGTCCGCTTTCTGGTTTGATTTCCACTTGATTTAAGACCTCAGAGAACAGTGAGACTGCTCACACTACAAATTTGTTGGATACAAGTAAAGATACCTTGTTTTTCAAGGCATTTTATACGACTGTTTACTTGTCCAAAATCACTAGCATTTAAACGACTACTGAAAATAAACATTTTGGATCGCAGAATTCAAGAAGAAATGCTTGTGTTATGGGTGTAGCTAGGGTCATGATTTCGGGGCCTGAACTCAACCGGGTGTTTTTCGGCTTGTATCGTCTTCTATTATTGTTTTTGCTTTTTGGATAAATTAAGTGCTCTTCTGAAAGACCACTGGTACAGAAGAAAGTGTTTGGTACTGTTTGGTACAGAAAAAAGTGTTTGTTTACCTTCAAACCAACTACAAAAAGTTATTCATAGTAAATACATTCAGGAATCGAGTCTCAACTACAAACACTCTATTACTTTAATTAAACTCCTCCGGTGCATCTTCCAGTATTAAAAATAGAATGTAACGAAGACTTTTGGTTATTTGGGTTGCCACTTTTGCAACAAATTTGGAGTGCAATTTCTTGCCCTGTGATGCCAGAAAGAGACCATATTTGTAAGAAAAACATGGTGATTGAAAAAGGAATGTTTCAAAGCAAGGAATTTGCATAATTAAGTGTATATTCAATGAGGAAAAAAATGCTTTCTGGCGACCAAAATTTTGTATCTGGCGACCTTTTTACGGGTGTAAAGTCACCAAAAGGCGACCTGGGAAAAAATTCAGCTTGGAGCACTGAGTATACAATTGTGCATTTTGTATATAACAACACAATAGTTATTTTCATGTTACACCAAGACCACTTGGCAATAACAGGCAATTAACAAGCTCTATCAATAAACACCCTTCCATGAGTGTAAACGGACTACATGGCAATCTCCTAGCAACTTACCACAAAGTGGATATCAGCAACTTTGCCAATTTTCTCATTTGCCTTGATAGCTGGGAGTCTTATGTTGACCAGGTACTCCTCATAGTGCACACTACCCACTTCAAAGAAGGGGATCTCTTCACAATTGTAGTAACCATCATCACCTCCAGTCTGTCAAGAAAACAAAAAAAATGTTAAAACAATTTAAAGTGGTACTACGATCAAAAAATCACTTTTATTTTTTCTTCGGATTTCGAAACTATGCTTACTAAACACTCACCAAGCGAAATTTTAAAGGGGCATAGTCACGAGGATTTTGCAGATTTCTGGTCAAAACTGTGCTAAAATTATCGGTAGCTAACTTTATCCCTGCCCAATTGTGTTTGAACATTTAGAGGAACATATTAACTTAATTTCATTAAGAGAAAACAAACCACGACCATTTAGTATCGATTTAATGTCAACATGCTGAAAGAAATTGAAAAGTTTAGCCTAATTTTTTCAAATTGCAATCCATTTCAATCCGTGCCATCCGTAGCAACAGACGACAGAAAATAGTTTCAGTGAAGTAATATAGTCTTTGATAACAAAACTAGACCATTATTTGTGGGCGTTCATTGATATGAGGACATATTTTTGACTTTTAAAGTGAACTAAAACAGCGTGACTATGCCCCTTTAAGCCTTAATTTTGAGAAGAAGACCATTTATTTAAACTGCAATTTTCCGTTTTAATGGTCTGCCATTAGTACACCAGAAAGGATACAATGACGTCATTCACTCAAGAGCTGTAGAATGCAGTGTGTGAACACAGCTTACAAATTATGCAAAACACGAGTTTGAGAGTCTGAAAGCTCAAAACTTCCGTGCTGCAAATAAAATAAGGCACTTTCATATGCACTGCATTCTAAAGCTCTTGAGTGCATGACGTCATTATATCCTTTTTGGTGTGATAATGGCGGACTATTAAATGGGAAAATTGCAGTTTAAATAAACAGTCTTCTTCTCGAAATTAAGGCTTAAAATTTTGCTCGGGGAGTGTTCAGTAAACAAAGTTTCGAAATCCAAAGAAAAAATAAAAGTGATTTTTTGATCATAGTACCACTTTAAGTGTGCCACATTAGAGCCTTGAGGTACAACATTTGCCACATTTTCTTTCTTGCAATTTGAAGCTGAAGAACATTAAATGTTCTACAACTTTGAATTGCATGAAAGAAAATGTTTCTTTCCTGTGGCACTGCTTATTACATTCTGTTACTACATGTAGTTGGACCTAACTTTTGAGTCTATCACTGAAACCTTAAGGTGTTTTTACAGTGTACATGTAGTTGGAAGCAATGGAGTAGTAATTTCCAGTCAATGAACAAAACCTTAAAGTGTGACCATTCCTATGAAAGTTACTGAGTGTGTAGCACCTCCCATTAGCTAAAGGCCATTTAAGTATTGGTGCCTCTTAACTTATGTGACTGTTAGGAAGAAAGCTACTGAGTAGTACGTAATGGTAATTGGACTGAGTGGAGTACAATTCAGGGAGTTATTATGAGCATGTTAATGCCTGAATTGTACGACATGAAAGTCTAGTTACAAATTAATCGTATCTATAACAAAATGCAAGATTAGAAAATCTAAGTGCCCTTCAGAGATATATTTTAAATTATCAGTTTTGCGAGCAGTAGAGAAACAACTATAAAAAGAACCCATTGCAGTGTACCTGATTGATGCATGCGCAGCGTAGTTGTCCAATTACAGCTATCCAATTACAAAAAGTTCAAATTGGACACCTACGTGATCACCCTCCAATTGCACATCAAATAGATGCACTAAGAACCAATCACAATCAGGCATTTTGTTAAAGATACGATTATTTCCTTTAATCCAGCAGGGTGCTGTTGCTGTAATTGTACATGTCAAAGTTGCTCTAATGTTTGTGCTACAGTTTTCAAGACAGGGATCATGCAAGATTTACTTTGACTAGTGGACGTGAGTGTCAGATTTTGCCAGCAAAAATAATTTTCACTAGCGACATTGTCATAAAGAATAACAGCCATATCAAAGTTTTCTACTATCTGAAAACAATTAAACTTGCCAAGTACTGTTAAACCTGTTTTGCTAAAAAAGTGTGGAAGAAATGCTCTAGAGACACTGTGTCCCTTAGGTGTTTTCCTTCACCTGTTGTTTCTTCATCCATCATCTTTCTATTCTTATTGCAATCATGAATCTCGTTAACAGGTGACTTTTAAAACCAATTTGCCTGCTGTATGTTTTCCGTTTTTCTATGGAAATGCAAAATCTAGAAGCCAAAGAAAGGTTTTTACCAGCCCTTGGTTACTGGGCTGTTACACAAAACTTTGGATTTATCAACTGAGTTGAATCAATGGATTGCTTCAATGTTACATGTTAATTTGCACTATATAAGTATTAAATATTATAAGGTAAATTAGCCACCATAAAGAGATTGAAAGCTGACGTTTCAAGCATTAGCCCTTCACTCTTTTTTTGTGTTTTACTTTTCCACTAATGCAGCACCACAGTTTCTTTAGAAACTTAACCCCTTATTTATTAATTGGCTGTTGTAACCCCCGTCAGTTTCTTGTATTTAACCCACGCATCCTCACCTGTGATCTAGTAAACTCACAGATCAGTGGTCTGTCTTCATGTGCCTCATGCCACAGATGCCATTCATATGAGCCTGAACTTTTGTTTCCCCTGTATGCCAGGTAAGCATCAAATCTTAGATTGGCTGCAAAAAACAAGAATAGTGGAACCTCTATTATTTGGACTTGTTTAGACTAGATATTTTAAAGTCTATATAACCACCACAAAAAGGTTAGTTTTATTAGACATGAATATTGAAACTGAACAAGATACCAGTTATACCAAAATGGGAATCTCAATCTAGTACAGCTACTGGAATGAACTTGCACCAGTATGACAAGCCACAAGAGGGAACTGGGAAAAACTTGTATTTGTATGAAAACATGTAACAGGTACATGTATCATGTAAACATCCCATCAGGCTTACTAGAATTGGGGACATCCTGGAATACCAAATTTAAAAAAACTGGATTTTGGAGACTCACAAATCTTCCCTGACATTACTCTAAATGTACTTTAGTCTACACGTAATAAAATGTTGAACTTTTTATTGACTATAAAACACCAGTAGCTTCAGTATCATGTTTCTTGGATTGCTTACCCCAGTATCTCACCAAAGCTTCAATAGCATTGCACTTTGTTGATTACATGTCATGTTCTGACATCTGACACTAACCTCCCTTTTCATATTTGTGATCTCGATCATAATCAATATCCAATCTTATTGATGAAGTCACAAACTGAAACCAACGTGACATGGATAGGCCAGGATGGGGAAAACGTATTGCAAATACAATA
This sequence comes from Siderastrea siderea, assembly GCA_964030785.1. NCBI lineage: Eukaryota > Metazoa > Cnidaria > Anthozoa > Scleractinia > Rhizangiidae > Siderastrea > Siderastrea siderea. The sequence goes on along the minus strand of OZ034976.1, from coordinate 34,638,034 downwards.
TGATCAGCTCTGATGTGCAGTTTCTCAGCTTCCTTGATGTCCTGGATTCTGACACATGTTACTGGATCAAACAGAGAATTTAACTGTGATGTGTTGGCAACGCAAATGTTTGCTGTATGTGATGTAGCAGTGGTCGGAGCAGGAGCTGAAAGGGAACAAATGTTTCTTTAAGTTGAAGCAAGCTTCTAGTCAGGAGGGTGTACGCGTGGATGCCCACTTCATGGAATGTATCTTTTAACAAAAACTTTATGTGAGAGCATGCATCCAGGATAACAACTTTTCATTATGCCTGGTTAAAGAAAATGTATATGGAAAGTTGTTCAAGTTCCCCACTCCCAGCTTACAAACCCCAGCTGACACTTTCTTCATGTAGTCACAAACTTCTTATTAGAGGAATTTTTTGCTGAAACTAGCCAGGATTTTGCCATGTAATCAGCCCCTTAGATTTTTGGCTGAGGCACCTAATGTTCCTCACATCCTGGACCCCCTACATTATCCAGGGTACCAGGAGGGGACAGCAAAAGGGGAGGGGTGAGGGTGTGAAGTTTTGAGATTGGGGTAAGGGCTATGAACACGTCCTATAATGTAAAAATCCTAAAAACTGTCAAAACTGACCTGATAATTGAAAATGTGTTAGCTATTGCCTGCTGATGCGTGAAGAATACAATCAACGACTGCAAAATGCGAGTCAACTATTGTGAAACAACTGCTCCATTGTTTTTAATTCAAAATAGGTTACATTACTGTGATCAAAACAATTTATTAATTTCACTCAGAGTTAATTGCAATCGCTACTCAAAAGTGAATTGTTCACGGGTCGTCATATTTGCCTGACTGCATGACTTTTCCCGGGTAAAAAGACGACCTAGATGTGCTCAGACACTCTATCGATCATAAAGATTCTTCAAAAGACTTTCAAAAACATACAATATCTACGACATACGAGATTTGACGCGAGATGAGAACGGAAAATAGATTTAAACCACCAAATCTGGATTATTCGAGTCCGGGTCAAAAATATGACCTTCGAGAAATCGATGTCTCTCGCATGTTGCAGGGTTCTTGGAATACCATTTGCCATACTCGCAGGGGTTTAAGCGTTATTGCCGCTTTGAAACATTAATGTGCTAGTAGCCGATTATTTGTGTATTTTAAGACAAGTTTAATGGATAAGTACTTGTGTTAGAGTCGAACACTCGTGTCATTCAAATCGATCCAGTGTCATGTCACTTACGGTAATGCTCACTTTAAAAACCTCCTAAGTGCTTTATCGCACAGAGACAACAATTTCTGATTTCAACTAATCGATGATTCGAGCCATTTTCATATGTCAAGATTCCCAAACGACAATTAAACATAACAGTCGAACAGATGGCACAGAATATCACTTCACGAAGTCACATATTTTCACAACAGTACAAGTAACTCACATTATTACTCCCCACTCACCTATTTTTCCTCCGACGACGAAGAAGGTAATCAAAATGCCTACCAAGAGGAATGCAAACGCTAGAAGACTTCGTAGACTCAACGTTTCCAAGATCACAGCCATTCTAAGCAGAAATAGCAATCAATTTTGGCGCTAAATAATCTCGAAAATCAAGGGCTCTGTAAATCAATCGCACTGACTAGACTGCTTGAGCGCGCCACTTTTATTGAACGCGAAAATAAACTTTCAATAAAGCGTCAGCCAATCACGTTAAAGATTCGCGTTATTATTTCACACCCTGCGGGGTCGGATAATAAAGCGCTGAGTTTCTTTAGAAAGCGGAACAGTTTTAGCACATTTTTTCGGGACATCAGAGGAAACTCCGACGTGACGTGCGGCAAATTATTGCCTGATTTCCTGATAGTGAATAATTGAGGTAATTAGGGGTTTAAAAGAATTTCGATACTAGCCCTAAACACCACGAAACAGTTTATTGTATATTAAATTTTTGTTTTGATTATTTTGATTAGCTCCATTCCTTCATGTAATGATTACGCGGTGGGTTTAATAAATAACAGTAACAAAAGGCATAAATTCCCACGCACAGCCCGTTGCTAATTCCGTTTGTAGGGCGTCTCCTCCGGATCGCTCTCTCAACCATTTAGCCGGCTTTGATTCCGTCGGTGTTTGACACAATGGTGTTCAAGAGGGACAAAGCCAAATCGTATCCTCTTAATCTAAGGGTGATGAAGCTTATTTATCGTGAGGAAAGATTCGTCACGTTTTCGGGCCTTTTCAAGGATGGATCAGGCGCAGGCGTGGGTAGTCTCTCGTCCACGCTCTCGAAGATATGCGAAACGCGCCTCTTTGAAAGCACGGAAAATTCGGAAAGAAAATGGTTACTTTGTACCAATAGTGGTCTCTGTTGAAGGGGTTATTGTGCTAGGGTTTAAACTGGTTATTGTACTAGGCCAGAGTCTGAACGTTGTACTGAAAGCGCGGGGAATGGGTGGGGAGGGGGTACTCCCGTCAATTTAGAATACGTGTTTGCCGCAAAGGTTCCTTATTAAGAATAGAAGATCGAAAATCGATACCCTTTTTAAGACCCAAACCCCGGCCTTTGCATATTGCAATTTTACGTATTGGCCGTTTTCGTTCTGCAATTTAAGCTCATACAGAAACAGGAACCCAATCTAAGAATCACACCAGGATCACAATACCAAAAAGAAAGGGGTCATAGGCCCAAGAGTTTGGTAACAAAACACAATTCCGTCATACCCCTCCTAGATATAAGCATACCACATCTTTTAGAAAGTATGTTCTGAAATAACTGTACACTACATCGACTAAAATAACGGTTCCGACTGACACATTATTTTATGATTGCCAACCAAAACCTCTTTACGAAGTTGTGTAATCCCAGGGCTTATATCTGAGATTTCACGGTATAACTTGTGACACCCAACTGTCCAATAACTGAGGCAAGTGTTAGGCATTAAGTGGCCGACCGGCAGTATACTCAAGATACATGTAAGTATTTCCTGGAAATCCTTATTTTGGGCATACCACACAGAGAACACTTTTGCCTAACATTCCTCAGGGACAATATTAGTATTTTAACTGAGAAAAGTACGAACCTACAAAAAAAAATCGACATTATGGAAGGGATCAAATGAAACCACGAAACCGAAATATAACTGATCAGATGAAGCATCTTATTTACTCTGTGTTCTGCCGACATTTCTTGTATTCAGAGTGATCTTGGACTGTTCAATATCTAAAAGACAACCTGCTAAAGGTAGTAACTGAAGACGACGCTGATTCAGTTGAGTGATAAATAACTCACTGGGAGGCATGGTTTGAACCGCAAACGCACGCCGAATGATTTTGCGGTAATTTAGAAAGCGAAGATTGACTCCGTTTCCTTTGCCGACCAAAAGTGCGCAGTCATTTCTCAAGTCACTCCAAAGGTTAAAGTTTAGCACGCGTGCCAGGCAACAAGTCATGCTGTAAGTAACCGCAAAACGCAGGTAGAAAAAAGTTACCATGATGAAACATGTTGAAAAAAGTGGGGGGGGGGGGCAGGGGGGCGGAAGTCCGGGAGAAAAGGGGGCGGGAGGCGTACGGGAGGCGGGAGAAGAGGGGGCGGGAAGCGGGATTCCCAAGGTGGCGGGAAGCGGGAGAAAAGGGGGAAAATTACGCAACATTGCGCAATATTTTGCAATCGAAAAAATGCAAAGAGGCGGGAGCCAAAAAATACAGGGCGGGAACCAGGATTAAAGGGCACGGGAAGTGGGAGGTTTAAACCCCCCTGTCCCCCCCCCCCCCAAAAATCAAGGGCAGTAATAGACACTTTCCACGCTAAAATGCGCAGATCTTCAAGCAGAAATTGTGCGAAAACGGCGAAAAGCACAGCCGGTTTGAATCTGGAAATGAAATGCCAAAGAATTTTCGTAAAAATTCTAATCTGGCAAAACTGAGGGGTATAGCTAAACTAAAGAGCAAAAGTTCCCTTTTTCAGTTTTTCGTACATTGGGTTTACAAATTAATAATAATAATAATAATAATAATAATAATAATAATAATAAATATAATCTTTATGGAGGAAGTTCCCGTCACATGAAGTGGTTTTCAGGGAGGTCCTCCGAAGACAAAATAAATATAAAAGTTCACTGAAACTTATAAGTAAGTAGAATATCAGAAAAAATATACATTCCGCACATGTTGGTGCGTAATGTACATCTTATTTACTTTTATTACGTAAAAATGCGATACCATTATACAACACGAAAGTCAGCTTGAATACTTTCATACCACATGAGGGCCAGAGGGTATAGTTGCTATGGTAACTACTGAAGACGAAATGGCATTACCGTAACTGCGGGGAACGGGTTCTGTGTCTGTAACGGCATGAAAGACGTATTCTTCACCAACCCTTCTCCCTGCCCTTGGTGCCTCGTGTTAGGATTTGTTTTTATAGTTTCAGTCTAGGCTTTCTGTTTGAGTTTTCTGTTGACAGTGACAGAAGAATTGAGGCATTACATTTTACCATTTCTTGGCTCTTTATTGGTTTTTAGCCACCCACACTCTTATACAACACATTAGCTTTATACGGCTATCTCATATCACGATAAATGCATTTTGACACCACAAACGAAAAAAGCAACCAGAACTTACAATTTTTACGTTATGTCATCCCTAATAATTCAAAGTGGGCCTGGTCATGCTACTCTCAGTTACCCTCTTAGATAGTGTCGTCTAAAAGATTCAACTAAAGTGAATGTAAGCAAGTATCAAAATACCAAGAGAGTCAGGAAAGAAAACTATTTTTGTCGATGAAGAAAAATCTTCGCTACATAACAAATATCGAAGATATCTAAGCATTGCAGACGTCATCATCGTCTTTTTTGTCCGGCATGATGAGAACGATTTAATTAATGCTTTTCGGGATCCAGTATCCAATACAGGTTAACGAATTTTTAGTACCTCTTTTGTGTCTTTCAGCCAGTTCAAACCACAAATTAGTTTGTCCGTGTGAGATTTGCTCAAAGTAAGCATGACCTTGCCGCTTTAGGTGGGGAAGGTGGGGGGAGGGGGAGGGGGAGCCAACCAGGGTGTCTGAACTTCCCTCTCCTGTACCCCATACCCCTGTCCCAGTTCGCTTCCTTGGCTATTCCCATCATCATTCCATTTGCCCTTGCTTTTGTAAAACATGGCACAGTATTTTCACTTTCACTATTTCTCCCGCTTATCACATTCTCACATTTCCCAACCCTTTTTTTCTCGCTGGCCCCCATCCCCTATTCCCCACCCCCACCACATTAAAACAGGGTTCGTACTGCTCCTAAAATTCCTGGCAAACTGGATAATTTTATTTGTTCTTAGTACTCCTGGATTTTCTAGACGTGTTAGAGGGGAGGCAGAATGTATATAACGTAAAGTAATAGTTTTTGAAATAAATCAAGTCCCGGGTACGGTTGTTCAAAGCAAGGTTAAGCTATCTTAGGATTTACTTCTCGTATAGACTAAGGATTTGGATTCTTGTATATTATTTTCATTCTTCAATTTGAATTTGGCTGCTACTTTTAACAAGAGAGACAGAAACCTTGTTCAACCTGAAACGCAGCGTTAGCGTCAACAACTTTTGAACAACTGGGCCCTGGGCCCAGTTGCATAAAGTAACTTGAGATTAAGTGGGATTTTCTGCAACCATTCCCTGTGTTCCGGAGTATTTTCTTTCACGCTATTATGGATAAATCAGCCGAAGGCGGATTGAAGAGTATAGGGAATACAATGACGGCGAGAAAAAATCCTCAGGAAGACAGGGGACAGTTGAAGAAATTCCCACCGTAATCTTAAGTCTGTATACGCAACCGGGCCCTGGAAATTATCTTTCTTTACTCAGGAAAAAAAACTTGAAGTCCATAAACTCATAACAGTACGAACCCAGTTTAAAAGGTACGGTTTGACTTATGTCTGTATGCCGTTGGGTATCCATCGCGGTGAGAGGTATGGGTAGGTCAAATGATCGGCCGCTAGCCTCTGTCTATTCCTCCATTCTATGTAAGGTTGCACGCTTCTTCGAAGGTGGTAATACCACTTAGATATCACTCCTCGTCCACCCTTGTCTGGCAAGGTATCACCGTAGTCAAAAAGGCTATCGAAGCGGTAGTTGGAGAGGGACATAGCTATAAGGCCTTGCTCCTGTTAAAGAAAAAACAGTTTCATATACAAGTTGGAACACTTGAGCTCGTGTCGAATCATTATAGGTGGGGAGCATTCGAGCAAGCTAGAGAGATTTGCTGCGCGCTTGACCGTCCACTGAAAGAGAAGAGGGAAAGTTCGTAGTCCAGGATTCCAGGGAAGATGTCGATTCTATACTTAACCCGTTTTGTTTGTAAGCGGTGGTTTTTGTGCAAACATAAATGGTGTAAGTACTTTGCAAGATATAACCAGTATTCCACCTACCGCAGAAATATTAGCATTTGGGAAGTTGAACAAGGAGAAGACATCATCGGAGACACGTGAATCGCGGTACAGCTTGGTCGGCATGTTAAGCGTGAACCCTCCGTAATCTGCCATAGGATAATTAATTGCTGCGTGATGTGCGCTTATCTGCCATAGAAATCGTGTAAGGAAGGCTACAAGACTGTTCACTGAAATCAGTTCATGAGGTAGATCCCTGATCTGCAACACAAAGAAATTGCAACAATAACTTAATGCTTGCTGTAGAACTGAACAGTTGGAGAGAATCTTGTTCGAACATATCAAGCGGCAACATCTCAATAATAACAATTCGGGCAACGTGGAATCATCCCAGATCTAGCGTTTGCAACTTGGACGGCCCTGGTCCGACAGAGGAAGAGTGATGGGATGAAACGTGTTGAAGGACAGAGCTCTTACCTCAACTTCTATTTAACTCTCGTGCGTTTCCTCGTATTAAAGCTATATAGCAGAGGGAAGGGAATTGAAGTATTTATATTACAGTATGCATACCTTGCAGTGACTGAAATCGTATTATCCTATTATAAATGTGGCACATGTCACTTCACTGTTAATTGTCAGGGTGGGGTGGGGGGGGGGGGGGGTGAGGTAACGACGGTTACATGTAGATCATTGCAACTGACCAAACAGGAAACGATCCCAAAGAAACAAACTCGCGAATAGGCGGATAAGCTCCTGCTGCTTGCAAGGGCTACTAGTTCGCTCTGTTTGTTTGCCGGCACTTATTTTGTTCAGCTTACGATAAGGACACTGTCAGTCGATAAAAACCTTACGTTTCCAAGTCCTCCATCATTCCCAATGCCATCCGCTGACACTTCGTTCATAAAGTTTTGCAGCTCAAAGTCGTCTTTTACGTCCCCATCGCACTTGTAGTACCTTGAGGAAATACAAAAACATCAGTTGTCTTACTAAAGCAGCACACTTCAGCTTGAATTGAAAATGGTGTTTCTTTTTGTCTGAGATCGGGTCTGTGGAAGAAGTAAGGCGTTTCGGGTCTAGGGATTAGGTAGGGGCTTATGGAAACAGTTGGTATAAATCTACTAGCGTTCTATCATAAATGCTGCAATCTGATTGGCTACCCTACTCGCTATCTATTCCATGATAGATAGTGAATAGCGAAAAGAGCAGCAGGCGCAGTCTTATACTTCAAAATAACAATGCAATGTAGTAAAACTTTTCACTTTAGTGGAATATTAATCAAGATTTATACTAAAACAATTAGATTATTCGCTCTCGATTTCTATGCGTGATAGTTGATTCGGCCTTCGGCCTCATCAACTATCACGCGATAGAAATCTCGAGCTCATAATCTAATTGTTAATTATTCAGTTTATCAAGACCTTAAGCACGTGACTTACTGAAATATGTAATCCCTGGCGACCTTATGGATAGTATTGTAGATGAGATAGCCATCATCTCTGTAAGGAAAATAGTGCAAGGACCTGCGCTCCACTCCACGTTTCTGAGGAAGAAAAATTAAGCAATATTTTATGAAGAAATATGTTTCTTCAGAACCTCAGTTGAAAAAGTCCAGACTAAGGTGATAGAAACTTGAAGTTCGAATGTTGTTAAATATTATTACTCTACTCAAGAATTTTGTAGTGATCCTAGTCCCAGTTACGTGAAGAACAGAATTAATCCGACACCTAAAGCAAACAAAGCATACCAAAACGTAAAGCTCAGGTGGAAACCTAACAATCAGAAAAAAGCAGAAAATATAAGACGGTATACCCTTATATTTTCAAGGAAGTCAGTATCATTCCAACTTGTTTGCCTGAAAGATCTCAACGCAACGCTCACAGCTCCATAATAACCATACGGGAACAACTTATGAAGACTTCCATTCTTCCCCAGCAGTACTTTGAAGGCCAGCTTATCTGTGATACTGATTCCTCGACAGTGGTACTTGAGGATCTGGTGAAGTGGGTGCCACTCGGACAGTTGTCTGTCTTTACTAACACAGAATGGCTCCATGAGTAGATGTGTCTTGGCCAAGTGTTCAGCGACTTGGTTGAAGCCCAGATCGGCGCTCTGCACGTTGAGTTTTGCTAGCATCCAAAGGCCTTTGTCTTTAGGAGTGTAGACAGGAGAGTCTGTGAAATGGAAATTTCTTTATCAATTTACTGTCACAAGTGATTATGCTTTGGTTTTTAGCTGTACTAATCAGCTGTTTGCTGTGCAACGGCTGGTTAGTACTTTATACATCAGCAAGAAAGGTAAGACTGGCTTAAACCATTCAGTCCCAATCGTTAAAAAAAAAAACATTTTAAGGCAATGATGCCGTAATTTGGCTCCTGTCTGCTCAAATCCCGCTCCAAACCTCTCTAATGTCATCTGCAGCATGGAAGGAACTAAACTTTTCTTCCATTTCTGAGGTTGTTTGGCAAATTTGATCTCGGGCATGCGCATAATTCAAAATTTGGACATATCCGGTCGTCTTTCCGGGTTTTAGCGCTCAGTCCCGTTGTTCTTGGTTCTCAATTCGATTTTTTTTTTGGAGTTGTTTTGCTGGTCTTTCCTCAAATTAGAGACGATTTCAACTAAACGTTCAGGAAAGAGGAAATTTTCAGCTAGAAGTGTCAGCCAAGGCCAAGTTCTGCATTAATTCCACAAGCCTTTTTCATTGTGTAACTCTGGTCTGTTTAAAGTGAGCGCTTCAGTTTAGGCACTTTTTGTTAGAAGTTGAACAAGGACTATGGTTCTTTACAGGCGGTTTTGGGTGGCACGGGAGTCCTGATGAGTTAAGGAAAATGGGTATGCTTTGCCTGCTTGTCTGGAAAAAGATTTTGGTGTCTCTGTTTTGGTCTCAAAAGGAAAATGACGTTAGGGGTTACGAGGTTAGGGGTATTTAGTGGTGAATTAGGGTTGTGGTTTCAATCTCTGGGTCGCGCCTGGTGAAACGTTTGGGTTTAAGGACGGTGCCAACTTTTGTTACTGCGCATACGTTCTGCGCATCTCGGGATATTCGGGTTTCTTAAGGAATTTGCCTACTAATACAACAATATTTTTGCGCAGTTTATGACTACGTGGAAAAAGCAGATCTTAGAAAGGGCTATCAGAATCCAAAAAGAAAATGGGGGGTAACCACGCATTTTTCAGAGATAATTGAGCTTAAATTTGGAAAGAAATTGCCATACATTCTTTGTATTTTAACACTTTTTTAGAATCATGGTTGCTTAATTATCTCTGAAAAATGCGTGGCTACCCACATTTTTCTTTTGGGATTCCGATAACTCTTGCTGAGATCTGCTTCAATTTTCCCCATAGTCGTATCCTTTGCAAAAATACATCTGTATTAGAAGGCACCGTCCTTAAGTTCATGTAAAACCTCAAATGAATAAAGGTGTTTAGTTTCTAAAGAAACTGCGATGCTACGTTGGTGAGGAAGTGAAACACAAAAATTTGGGCTATCAACTCAAGATAAATTGACTACCGTAAAAAAATTCAAAAGTTGACGTTACGGGCGTCAGCCCTTCGCGATCGTGGGAGCGAATCGACAAAGGGGCTTACACTCATTTATTCAATTTACGGTAGTCAATTTGGTATACCTTACCATCTCTTTTGACAAATCAAAACTTTTCATGCAAAATTCATACCAGCTTTGTTATCCATTTGAATAGCTATAGGTACCAGATCGTCCCTTTTCCTGGGATGAACAGCAAATAACGCTATAGGTGAAGTGGGCTTCCACATTTCTCTATTGGGACGTGACTCCATGATGTCTGGCATGGCGGGGAGGTTGTCTAACAGTGGATAACGTAGGACAAATACCATTCTGTAGTATAGTGCCTGAGAATAAATCACATTATTATATAGACAGTAAAGCCCCTGGATATGGTCAATGGTGCGTTCTTAGTAGTTCCTAACCTCTCGGCTGCTATGGTACTAGTAAAGACGTTGTTCTGGATAACGTTGCCGACAAACAAACATGTAAACAATTTGCTTGACAAAATGTTTCTCTCGGTAAGCCATCCTTTTCATAATCCAAGGCTGTCAATGTAGTGAAAAATCATCCCCTAGCTCAATCTGTTCGTGCATGAGGTACAGCCAGTAAGTCAACAAATGGGAAATAAATATTCACCCTAAAAACTGTGCTAATAAATTAATGAGGAAGTCGAGAGTAGGCTAGAGCTGAAAAGGTGTGTAACTGAGGCGTGACCCTTTTATGCTGCCTTTTCCTCATCTGTTCTTCATAGTTAGTAGAGTCAGCATTCCATAGGTTCACATGCATGTAAACCTTCGTACCAGACACACCGATACTATAAATCATAGAAAACGTTCCAGTTCACTTCAAACCTGAACTGAATCTCGATAAAATTCTCATTTAAAATTCAAACTATAAATGTGTTGCGTCACTGCATTGGATTAATCAAGAATCAGCCTAATGTTGTAAGAAGGAAATAAACTTACCTTTTCCAACGGAATTTGTGGCATATTAGGAGTATTGATAATCAGGTTATCCCAGTCAAAATCTTGATTCAGGGTTTTCTTCAGCTCTTTCCATTTGATGCCGACAGTGTCTGAAAAGGCAGAAAGTCTATGTTACGTTAAATGGTGAACACTGTAAAGGTTAGTAAATATTTGCTGCTTGTCCGCTTCTTGCAGCTCAAGTTAATGTGAACAAAGACAAGTGGAAACGAATGAACACGAGCAAAAATAGACTTCAATTTTTGTTTGATTTATTTATTATTTTTCGCGGCCTTCCAATATGAAGTGCCAATTTTGTACCTCTATCAGATGAAACCCTCATCAACGTCATAGGATTGACGCCCGCGAGCCTTTGTTCAGCGAACACCTTGTCTTGCATCCAGTATGTAATGAGGTTCTTGAATGGCTCTACCTCCGAGGGAATTTTGAAAAACGGGTCCTGTGGGGAAAACAATCATAAGCGGAGCCGCATGTGACTTAATAGATGAGCAAGGCGATCCAGGGACAATATAAGCTCTTTGAAGGTAGGAGGAGTCTCGTGTCATACTCTCTATTACAGTTATGAATTTTCTTTGAAAGATTCCCTGGAGAATAAAGAGCTTCACAAAATCATTACGACCGCCAATTGTAAGGGGTCTGACATGCACGTCTGAGACTGTAATATCTGTCAACTTCTTTTCCTATACAAATCCTCTTACATTTTCCGTTTCAAAAATCACAACAAAATTTCTCTTTTACACATATCCTTTCTCCTACATTGTTAGTCGTGTGATGGGTACCATTAAACCAAAACTCTCGTTTGTGTAGAAATGGTAGAGTAGATTTTCCCCGAACTGCAAATTGTATTAAAATTGTGGAGTACGTTCAGAGGTAGTTCTCTCTTTCTTTGGGAACAGAAAAAATGGATAAATAGGGAAAAAGAAAAAGAAATGAAATGAACGCCATAATTCCTATAGTTATCTGGCAGCCAAATCCTGGAACGAAATTCCAGATCACTACCGCACTACAACCGATTTCAACTCCTTTCGCCAGCTAATTTTATCCTACAATAAATTTGTCTGTATTGTTTAAATTTGTTTCTTTTATTTTTATTTTATGTATTTACTCATTTTGTAACTTTAGCTAGCTCGAAGAAATTGGCAGAAATGCTACGCTATAAATTCGAGATTAAATAAAGTTTATGTTATGTTATGTTATGTTGATGGTTTTCCTTACCCCCAAAGCCGCTTGCGCCTTGCGGAAGAAAGCATATATCTTGACAAAGTCAGCAAAACTTTGTATGTCTTGATTAGCGTTGAGCTTTTCCCATTGTTTGTGAATCTCAGCGTTTCCATTAGTTTTTGCCAAGTAGATGTTAAACTCCCACATTTCAAAAGGGTGCTTTTGATACACAGCCAACTGTAAGACAAACGTACCAGAAAAAAGGAAATTAAAGGAATCATTATTACATAAGAACTATTTTTATATGGCCAGCCCTTGGACATTCATGAGCGAGCGCGTGCTCTGATTGGTTCCCCATTAATAAGCTCAGTATCAGTTCATTTCATACGAGTAGAGAAGTCGCAAGAAAGACTTTGTTATGTAGACAGTCCCTGAATATGAGCAAGCAAGCGCTCTAATTGGCTATCATTGACAGGAAATCTGCTCATATCCCGCAGGTCGAGTTAATTAGGATTTCATGTATACAATGCGACTGAGTGGAGCAATTGTTAAAAACTCAATTTTATCCCGAAATTATTTTGTTCATTTCTTTGTGCCCAATAAAGATAGGTTTTACAAACTGCTGATGCCAACACAAGGGTTTCAATTCATTTTACCATAACTTCGAAAAAGTTCGGACCTTTTTCTTTCAGCTCTAAATCTGCAGATGTGCACATTGTGGACAATCTTCTTGATCACCATATACATATTTAAAAGAGAGTAAGACATTTATCAGGACACTAGTAAACACGTGATATATTGACTGTGAATTTGCCTCTGATAATAATTATACATGCCCTACAGCGAAACTAAGTGCAGTGTGTGATCAATGCATGCCAGCTGACAAAGCCACCCATGCCTTGCACGGGGTTTTCAATCTTTACTAAATCGTTTTAATCTAAAGTATAACGTAAAGGGCCGCCACCTTGAAACAGGAATGAAAAGAAAATAGTTAGATAGTAGACAGATAGTGTTTTTCATTTGCATGACAAAATTATCTAAAGTGGATTCAAAGCAATTTGTAGCAATCTTGAAGTTTCTGATTGAAATTGCCTCCCATCTACACTAAAATACATTGTACTATAAATCAGACAAGTTACCGGTTATCAAGGTATCAGAAAGGGTTATCAGTCCTGGCCGGCGCTGACTATGTGTGATAGTTAATGAAACAAAAGGAAAACGCAATCCTTGTGCTTTTTATTGGGCTGCCTGTGGCACAGACCAGTCTTACCTGTTGTTCGATTGACATGTTTAGTAATCTGATTGGTTCTCCCTTGATGAATGGCGCCAGCTTATAGAGTCGTTGTTGAGCCTGAAGTAGTTGATAACGCCTGTCCTGACAAGCTTTGGATGTTTTCTGAGATAGCTCAATAGCACACACATCTCCGTATATCCCTGAAAGGACGTGATATCAGAATTATCTCTTTACTACCCACCTCAGTGATGGGTTTGTTTTTATATATTTTGTGGAGAAATTACATACCAATTATTATCACTGTGACTTTAATTATCAGAACTGTCCTTTACAATCATCAACTGGACTAAAGCTCGAATACTTCAGCTCTATTACTACTGGTCAGACAGAAATGACCTGAATTTCCCTTAGTACCTGGGCGTCAAAGTTCAACACTTTAAATGAACATGAAAACTGGAAATTCCCTCTCACCTGTAGTAGCGTTCGCTAGGCACAGCAAGATGTAGAATACTAGTAGGATAAATTGCACAGAAAACATCTGAGAGGATGTGAAGAGGGAGTCCTATACCTAAAGAAAAAAAAACGAAAAATTAACGAAGGGAACATATCTCAACTGAGCAGAATTTCAAATGGTCCACAATGCGTTGGTTGCACGCAAGTTATGGATTCTGTACACAAAAGGTAGTTAATCATGGCAAGCTGCAAATGGGTCCCGTACCTGATAAAAAGGCTATTTTAAAATGAAAAACCTCTAACAATTTCGAATACGTGAGGATACCAAAGGACTGTGATCATGTTGAGACCATGACCTTTACTTTATAGCTGAACTATTAGGTTATTAATTTTAAAACTACTCATTAATTCAGAGCATACATCATCAGCAAAAGAAACGGCGTCTTCTATCAATCATTAAATATCTGAAATAGAAACTCTAAAAGCCCTAATGAGCTAATATCTGAATTCAACGCTGATAAATATCTCAGTAAGTCAACAAAGAGGTTTTAAAAAACCCCGAATATCCCGAACCATAGTTAGGACTCTTCACTTCGGCCAATCTTCAAAAAAAAAAAAAAAAAACCGCAGAAAAAATGCATTAATAAAATATTTCCTCAATCTGATACAATCAGTAAGAACTAGAGAAAAGTTTGAAACATCGGACATTTTTGGATACAACGAAAGAATTGAGACGTCAATCCGAAGATAGTGGTCGGCGTGTTGAAGCCAAGGTTTGAGTTTTCACGGTTTATCTTCCTTATTAATTTTATGAGATAAATATCCCTTTCCTTATAAACAGCACTTACACTTCTTGGTCACTGGTGTAATTTGGCGTTCGTTTTCTTCTGTAATCCTTCCAGTTGTGAACAGAAAATGAGCTGAGTTCAAAGTTTGCTAACTCCAACAGACCTCCGCCCGCGCAAGAAATGATCTAATTTGATATAGATTATATCTGACAATTTGTTTCCTAAAGTTGTTGCAAGAACCAATAATAACACTTAATTCGTTTTCTAATAGTACTTTGTAACATCTATAAATGCAATGCACTGTTTACATTTAGCTTATTAAAAACGTTCATTAAAATATATCTATTTGGTTTGATGTTAAGAGCAACACTATAAGCAAATGTGGATGCAAGTCAAACACATTATGTCAACACAAAATTTATAAATGCTTTGAAGTTATAGAGTGATATAAGTGGGACGATATTAAAATTATGACAATAACAGGGAAGTAACCTGTCACATTTTATTATTTCCGATGCTTGGTCGTACGACAAGGGAAACGAATGATGTTAGAATTGACATGGGTAAAACGTTGCTAGAAAACTAGCGGGCAAATTTGCCCCAAACATATACCACATAGCAAATTTCTTTCAGTACACCTTTTGCCGCCCTTCATCAGCAGAAAATAATTTGTCATTTTAATTTATAAAAAATCGATAACATTTAGGGAATTTCATTTTCGTAAAGGAATTTGCATTTTAGTTATTCGTTGCTTCATTAATAAGGAATTCAAACGTGTGAAGTGAAATGTCAATAACGTTTTGAGATTTTTAGATTGTACTGAGATAGTCTAAAGCGTCTTTAGAAAATCAATAACTCGTATTGCAACATCGTTAACATTTATGGAATTTCATTTACATTTCTAGTTGTTAAAAAATATGTTTTGCAAAGTATCTCGAACGAACGAAAAACACCAAACACCAAACATGTGTAAAAACAACAGCGTTCTGTATCTTTAAATGCAGGGCCGTAGCCAGTATGAGGCAAACCGAGGCACTTGCCTCAGTCATTTTTTTTCGTTTTCTCAGTCATTTTTTTTTCCTTTAACACCCTAAATGCCTAGGAAGAAAATTTAACCATGGACATTGCCTCAGTCATAATTTTTTTCTGGCTACGGCCCTGAAACGTTTAATTGTAGACACGTTAATGAGAGGAAACGAGTGCCAAATGAAGTCTGGGAAAAGAATGTGTACAAACAGTAAGTCAAAAAAAAATGATCTCCGTAGCTTTAAGCGAAGCGTAAACAGGACTTCAGTCCGCCAGCGGCAATGGTGCGAATTAGGATATCATCGGCGAACAATATCAGGATGTTGAAACAGAAAAATTACCAGGATTTTTTTCGATAATAAATAATTAAACCCTAAATGTAAACGACGTTGCAAAACGTGTTATTGATGTTCTAAAGGCACTAAAGACTATGCACAACATGTAAATGAAAACGCTATTGAATTTCACTTCACACGTTTCCCACTTTAATAAAGCAACGAACCAAAGTGAAAGTTTCTTCACGAAAATGAAATTGTATAAACATTATTGAATTTTTCTAAACGAAAATGAGAATTTATTTCTGCTAATGAAAGCAAAAGTTATAATTAAAAAAACACCCTCTGATGAGTTTATCCGTACCTATAAACGACCTTTTCTGCCCGTTAGTAACAAAAGTAAAATATAACAATCCAGTGTCCATTATGATAAAACAATATTATGAACGTTTGATGTTACCAACTATGAAGAAACTAACGGACAAGAATCTACAGTAGGTTACAGCTCTTATGTTTAGACCCACCCAAACGTATTTCATTCAAGTCAACCAAAGTTGAGTTCAGTCATTGGTGTCTGTAAAAGAAAGGCTGTAAATTGAAATTCCTTCAAATTCTGACTGGATATGCAGAATGACAAAACTCGATGATAGACAATCTTACTAGCCGTAGTAGAACAGGTAAAGTTTCATGAAAATTGCCAGGACTGTTTATGCCTCACGTCACGGCGTTATGATCCGCTCAGTTAATTATAGCATCAGTGAAATTCATGTGTCGTAGAATTTAGAATTTTTTTTTAATAAGCTATCTTTTCCTTTTAATTCGATTAGAATTCGATCTTGATAAACATATAAGTTTTAAGCTGTATCTGTTGTTTGAATATTGCTCTCTTGTCCTAGAATACAGTCATGACATCCGCTAAACCTTCAATTCGGCCGCCTTCATTAAAATGACCAGGTGTCCTTCTGATAACCAACCATCTGAATGTTTTCGCTCTTTTTACGCTCTTCCGTCCGACGTATTCAACTTTTTCAAAATATTCAGCTTCACTTTAAACCTCCTTAAATGAAGGCCTGAAACTATGTTTAAGTTACCTTTATTATAAGTAAGAGTCTCTACGTATTGCAGTCATGGAGCACCATTTCTCATATTGACTTGTAACAATTGCAGGTGACACCACGCTTTGGCAAACACGATTGAGGTGAGAAACGTGTGTCAATCCAGTGAACGTACATTTAGTAGATAAGAATAAAAAGTCACTACCGTTGAGGCGGAATTACGTTATTTCTAGAACCAAAGAAGATTTAGCTGGTAAGCTCCCCAATTTTTACTGGCTAAGGAAATTTATGAATGCAATGACCACGCCCAATATGGCGGAAAGGGAAAAACAACCATGCCACCAACTTTTCTTTTAGGAAGTGAGAATTGAATTTTACTTATTTTAAGATATTCAACCCAAAGAAACTTACTTTTAGGATAAAATTGTTTCATTTTCTTTTGATTTTTTTTAATATGCTTAATAAACTTACAGCTTGTAAGACAAAAGTCGCAACACTAAACAGCCGACGCCCTCAGGCCCAGAACCGCAACGACTATGCAAACAGTGCGGGCTCAATATTTCCAAGCAGTGACGTCACACGGAGGTCTGGAATATTTCTAGTTCCGAGAAACATAATTCCATGTGGATACGCAAGGGCAAACATAGCGAACAAATCCTTCTTCAGTCCTAAACTCTTTATCCACTTGATCCTACTTTGGGTGAATCGAAAACTCAAGTCATACTGACCCGCTAATACGGAGCTTTAAAGAGCGGAGGTAAGGAGATTTTTAGCCATTTATTATTGTTATCATTCCTGTAACATGACTCGCGCGTGCTTGATTATGCTTTGAATACACAGCTTTGTTGTTTATAGATTTATTTTGCGCTCCTTCTTCTTTCGATGCGATAAGTTTAAGGCATGCTATTAAGGCGCCAAATTAGTGAAGAGTAAGTAACTTATTTGACTGAAAGGCAAAGTTTGATGCAATCCTGCTGTGGATATATTGGGCTTTAAATAGCTGCACTCCCATATGTAGATTTACAGTCCTACCGCGCTCGCTTTTTTGCTATCTGTGTTTGATTTTAAGCAACAAAGCGAACTGTAAACGATATTTTTCGATTTGGATGCACCATGTTATACCAAAATGTGTCATTTAGGTATAAGTTTGTTTATTTTCGGTTCTGTTCGTTGCTTTAAGATGAAAACATATTTGCCCTTAGGGTAATTGCGTTATTGCGGTAATATTTTAAGGCCTTTTAACTACGTCACGCTAGGAGGCTCCGTGAACGCAACGATAGTTTCTCTACTTTAACTGTAAGTAATCACCTTAAACTTCAATTTTAATATTATTCTTACTTTTGTCCAATGCCTGGACGTTTTGTTGATGGTTTTCAAGCATTAAAGTACTTTTAGAGGCCAACATGGCACGAATTTGGAAAAAAATCTGGATTATTTAAGCACGTGAACCTTGTATAGTCCTTATACCACAGAACGTTTTGCTACAGATTAGATTGTTATTGTTGTTTTTTTTTACAATAAAGAGCTAGTGATGTAATTAAAACAAGCTGGGATTAAATTTTAGTTTTCAAACTCCTACCTTGAATCATTTAATTCCTGAAGGGATCATGAAATACTGGTCATATTTTTTCTTCAGTGCCAAAGGTGGACTTTTGTCAACTTTGACAAGTTTCTAATTTTGCACTGCTACGACACAGAAGCCGATTGTTTAAGCATTGTTTGGGCAGGGCTTTCGTGGCTTAACTTTTATGGTCAACAAGTATGTTTTGGCGTCATTTGTCGTAAATAACGTTTAGAAGGCGTGTAAAACAGACTGACTTTTTAAGAATAGTTTAAAACCTGTATTTTAAAAGCCATAAAACCAAGTCTATCTTCCACCTCATTTAAATATGGTCCAGCCTTTGAAACACCATAGTCAGTCAACCATAGTAAGCTTTCTACCTCGACCCCAGGCGTCCTTCCTTATTGTATGATGGTGCGCGTGGCGTTGTGGGATAGGTGCGCTGCAGCGTTTTTGCATCCTTCCCACGACGCCCCGCGCTCCCTGTTTGCCCGCGCTAAACCAGCGCCTCGGAAAGAGGCAGGTAAGCTATCTGAATATTTGTTGACAGGTGATGGGTAACGAACAAACCAGAAAGAAAGGAAAGGGACAGGCAGGGACTCCAAAGATAATCCCAAAGGGAAGAAGCCTAGATGACACCAAACACATTCGGCTGCTGGTGATGCACGATAAATCACACCCAGATCCCAACGATGTGGTCGATCATTTCTGCGACGCAATAAACGCATTTAAGCCGCCGGGAAGTCTGGAGATCAAACAGAAAGATATAAAGTTCGTAAAGCTGTCCGAAGGTAACCAGAATCCGTCGGGCTCCAGTTCTTTCTCTGAATCCCAACGCGCGGAAGTCAAAACATGGATATCCGAGTGGCTGAAACAAAATGGCGTCGTGCTGGTCTGCTTTCTGTCGAACTACGATGTCCAACCATTCTCAGACGACATCAATATACAGGATGGAAAGCTAGTGGCATTCTCAATAGGCAAACACCCTCCTGCAGCCTGGAAGGGATGTGTTAGTCTGGACTTAGACCTCGATGCAATAAAAAGCCCCAGGGATTTTGAAGGTCCGTTAGAAGAGCTTGTGGCGACTGTCAAAGCGGAGAGAAAGTAAAAACAAACGACATTCTTGAGGCCATCTTGAGTGGTATTTCTTCACCCTTTCCCTGAAAATAATGCCCTTTGTTTGCCTGTGTTTCTACAATGTTCTTGGCCAGTAGCAGTTTTCGTTTTTGTCAGGGAACATAGGGAAGCATATATAGTCATTATTTTCAGGGAACGTTCCACTGGAAGGGCCTCGTATGCCTTTTTAAATAAACGGCCAAGGATGGTAATTATACGATACCATGCACAAAAAATTAATTTTAACAAAAATGTTCCAGAAAAATTAATCAAAGGCAATTAATATGCACATAAACGAACGTAAATTTTGTTGGGCCGTTTTATACTTTTAAATCCACCGTCCACTCAAAGTAAAAACCAGTGGGGCTTTTTTCCATAAGATGTTTTATTTTTTGTTGTAGTTATCAGAGATTCACGTTTATACTTATTTTTAAACAACATTTTTGAAGACAATGTTTTTTATCACTCAAACGATGATAATAAATTTAACAAGTTACTTTTGAAAATTTCCAGGCAATTTTCCTTTCACTGA
The DNA here is from genome assembly GCA_964030785.1 of Siderastrea siderea. Classification (NCBI taxonomy): domain Eukaryota; kingdom Metazoa; phylum Cnidaria; class Anthozoa; order Scleractinia; family Rhizangiidae; genus Siderastrea; species Siderastrea siderea. The sequence continues at coordinate 34,617,972 of OZ034976.1, read as the reverse complement.
TGGGGTGAAAAGGGACATTGACGGCATATTAACCCGAGTACTAAGGTTTAATTGTGTGTCTTGTTCTGAGATCGCGGAGTAAGCAGCAAAATAAAAAACCCTTTTTTTTATGCTTCCCCGCCGTCTCGGTCATAAAATAAGAACCGCTGTGAACTGGTTTATTGATGACTTAGTGCGAAACACGTTGCTTCTGAGTTTGGCTACAGTGGAAAGGTTTAGCCAAGTTATCCATACACCGATTAAGCTATCTCAATATGTCGGTATTGTTAGGAAGTTTAAAAGGAATCATTTTTATTAGAACGTTTTAATTAAGGTTTACGCTTAAACGTAATTCTTGTTTACAGTTTGTTCGTAGTTTAAGGCCATTCAAGGTTTAAGCTAGCCCACAGGAGCATTTCCTTAGTTTTTGAGTTGTACGGTCTATTGAAAGGATTTGTTGACTTTAGGTGTGGTATCTTAAAGTAGGCATGCTTCAGAATTAGAGCTGACCTTGATTTTACCTACATGAAGGTTCCTGTTTGGGTTTATAGTCGAACCTTGCAGTTTTATCATCGAACTTTTATTGGTTGTCTTCCACTTGTCACAGTTGAACATGTAAGTGTGTTTCACACACTGTGTTAAGCAACAGGAAGAGAAGCAAAAAGTTCCCACAGTCAGCAAACCCAAACATGTCTACAATTTTGGCATAAACGAAGCTTGATTGTAGCTAGTAGATTCTTAGAATCAGTGGAAAAGCTCGAAAACTCAAGACGTTGTAATAAAGAAGCTTGCCTAGCAGAGTCTTGGTACCTCTACGTATTTATCAAGCGAGTCGCTCCTCAATAGTATGAACATCTTTTCAACTTTCAGGGTTCCTCAATACAATACAATACAATACACTGAAGAACGACTAAACTCTTAACATTAATTACAGACCCCTTCTTAGGATGACCATCCAATCAGAGGTTTGGAAAGTTTTTGGTTGCTTTTATTGTTACTTCTGAATGACACACACGTTGCTGCATGGCTTCGGGTTTCCAAAAGAAACTTGCCGTGCTTCTCAGAAAGACCAGAACTGTGCAATTTAGCTGAGGATTTCCGTAACGAAGATTCACAGGCAACAGAAGTACAGCAACGGTTGGTAAGTACCCCAAAGCAAAAGTGCCGACCTATATACTCAAATTCCAACGACTTAGACATCAGATCGTGAAATGAGAGTCCGAATAAGCTTTAGCTAGCTTTTGATCAGTATTTTCCTGTGGTACTGTTGATTATGCTGTATGACGTGGGTCTCGCGTTTGAGCATTCTAAAGCTATCGAGCAGTTGTTTCTGTGGTGCTTGGCGTTAATTATGCCGTACAAGGTGATTCTAACTTTTGAGTCTGTAGATGAAATTCTAAAGTGTGACCATTCAGATGAAAGCTATTGAGCAACACTTTCTGTTGAACAAGGTAGCTTCGACTTTTGGGTCCTGGATGAAATCCCGTAGTGTGACCATTCAAATGAAAGCTACTGAGCAGCAGCTGTAGTGCTGTTTATTATGCTGTACTAAGTGGTTCTAAGTTTTGACTCTGTGGAGTTCATACACAGGGTAACCATTGACCACAGTGTGTGTGTCTATTCAAATGAAAGCTATTGTGCAGTACTTTCCTGTGGTGCTGTTTATTATGCTGTATAAGGTGGTTCTAACTTTTGAGTCCGTGGATGAAATCCCAAAGTGTGAACATTCAGATGAAAGCTACTGAGCAGTACTTTCCTGTGGTGCTGTTTATTAAGCTGTACAAGATGATTCTAACTTTTGAGTCTGTGGATGAAATCCCGAGGTGTGATCATTCAAATGAAGCTGTCGAGCAGTGCTTTCCTGTTGTATGTTTTGTTTTAGGATTATTTTGTCTAGCTGAACGCGTGCTTATTTTTGAACAACAACAACAACACTTGCGCTTTATTTGCATGACCATAAAACATTACAGTATTGCAAAAGCATAAGATAATATATAATAACAATAATTACAATAAAAAGTCATTAAACAAAACTAATCAAATAATCACTGATCAAGAATTTGACAATAATTTGTCTCTCATTTCAAAACAGGACGATATAAACTGCACTAATTGCATATTAATATAATAGTCAGTGGAGTTCATTAATTGCACAATCAAGGTTGAAATTGATAGCTGCTTGGGATTCGAAATTACATGATCTATTTTACTGAAAAAGTTGTCTCTAAGTGATGAATATCTTGGACAATGAAATAGAAAATGGGTTTCATCTTCAACATTATGCCCACAAATAGTGCATAGTCTGTCACTTCTGGGGACATTGTTATATCTTCCTGTTTCAATCAGGAGTTTGTGATTACTTATTCTTAGTTTCACAAGCGTTTTTCGATTGGGATTTTTTCTAGTCAAATGTAAATAAGGCGAAGGTGTATAACTGTCTTTAACAGTATTATAAAATTCTAGTTTTTGAGAATTACAAAGAGAATGTTTCCAATAAGCGATATATTTCTTTTTCATTTGATCTACAAGGTACGTTATCTTAGTGTCATCTAAAGTGTCATGATTAAAGTTAAAGGGAATGTCATAATAATTGAGCATATTTATAACACTGGAATAGAAACTATTTTTACCATTACAGTGCAAATCTATTGACATTATCAGTGATTGCACGACGAAGGAGTTTTGATCTTTATTTTGAAGATAACTTATGTACTTAAGAATTCGTTTATTTATATCAAAGGTTAAAGGGAAGCGACCCATTTCAGCCCGGCATGCAATATTAGATGCCTTGTTATTAACTTGTAAGTAGCGTTTGCAAAATTGTAAGTGACTTTTTTCAATTGGTGAAGTGTCCCAAGACTTGAAATCTGATTTAGCAAAGACACCCCAGGCTTCGCTATTATAAGTCAAAATGGGTGAAATCATCGTGTCGAAAATTTTGCAAGCAAGAGAGGGTTTTAAACGGCTTAAGTCAACGTGCCGTCTTAAAGCAAAAAGAGCATGAAGAGCCTTTTCTCTCAAGTGATCCAACGACAGTGTGAAATTTCCAGATGAAGAAATTCGCGTTCCTAGATAAGTATAATTCTGAACAGTGTCAATCTTTTCTTTGTCAATATAAAAGTTACATTCATATTTTTTCGCGCGTTTTTGAAAAACCATTATTTTAGTTTTCTTAGGATTAATCTGTAACATCCACGATGTACAGTACTGGGCTAATGCATTGAGACAATTTTGCAGCCCTGTTTTTGATCGTGATAGTATAATCAAGTCATCTGCATACAAAGGAGAGTTTAATTTGGTTCCATTGGGTAAAACAAATGGATCAGATAGAATATTGTCGAAAGAGAAAGGTAAGTCATTAATGTATAGGTTAAACAGAAGTGGACTCAGAATGCAGCCTTGGCGTACACCTCTTGCATATTGAAAAGGTCGCGTTTGGTTATTGCCAATCCTTATAGAACCAGTAGAATTGTAGTAGAGGCTTTTGATTAGGTTATAAAAATTTCCTCCAACATTATTTTGCAGCAGTTTATAAAGGAGCCCATCGTGCCATACCGAGTCGAAAGCTTTCCTGAAATCGACAAAACAGGCGTATACCTTTTCATGGTGACAATTAACGTACTTATCTATCAATGTTCGCAAAGTAAGAACATGGTCTGCAGTTCGGTTATTCGGTAAAAAACCGATTTGAGATTTGTGAAGGATGTTCAACGAGTTGACATGTTCTAGAAGTCTTTGATTTAAAATCGAACAAAATAATTTTCCTAGACAGCTAGAAACGCAAATTCCTCGGTAATTTGAGGGGTCATTTCTTCCACCAGACTTGAATATTGGTGTAATGAGCCCACCACACCACATTTGAGGCATTGATCCCAAATCAAGAATATTGTTGAAAAGTTTCTGATAAACGAGTATCATTTCATTTAAACTAGTTTTAATCATTTCGTTTCGTATTTTGTCTGAATAGGGTGATTTGTTATTCTTTAATTTTTTTACTGCTGTACGTATTTCGGCTTCTGTGATGAAGAAGTCCAATGGATGCGATTGCATTTTGTTGTCTTCTTGTTTTCGTAACTCATAGATAAGGTTTTGTTGATCGGAGTTAAGAGGGTCATTTGAATGAAGAGACTGGAAATATTTCATCCAATTTTCTTCTGAAATCGGTGGAGTATGTTTTAATTTCACTGAGTCATCAATTGATTTCAGACAATTCCAAAAGTGTTTCTTGTCTGAATCGAGGGCGGTTTCCTCTAGCTCAGAAATCTTGTTATTGTAGTATTCATTTCTTTTATTATTTAGAAGGTTCTTATACTGTTTTAAGACAGTATGATATTCTTCACGGAGAATGACGTTTAAGGGATCTCTGTGTTTTTGATTTGCTAATTTTCTTAATTCATGTCTTTTCAAGCGACATTCTTTATCAAACCATTTTTTGTTTGAAGATAATTGGGCGCGTTTATGTTTTTTTATAGTTTTTATCTTTAAGCAGCGTTTTGCAGTTGCGATGAAAATGTTTTCTACTTTTTGAAGGGAGATGTTAACATTTGCGATTGATTCGTTGTCGTTTAGAAACTCTCGGATTAACGTTTGGGTACTTGGAGACCGTAGTGCCTCTTTGAATTTTTGTGTGGAGTCATGCTCCCAGCAGAACTGTTTCGGTAAACTCGTCAAAGTATCATTTGCAGGTATTGCATCCCGATTAGAAATATTCGTGTTAATATTCAGCCAAGTCACTATTGGGCTATGATCTGATAAACAGGATGGCTCTTTAACAATAAAATTTGCTACATGTTGAAATAAATCTTGATCACATATTGAATAATCGACGACACTTGTTCCGTTTCTACCATGAAACGTGGCTCTTCCTAATGAATCACCACTAACTCTGCCATTGAGTATTCGGAGGTCCGCGCTTCGGCAGAGTTCAAGAAGGCGCTTTCCGTGGTTATTAAGCTCATTGTCAAAACTATTCCTCTGAGTGGAACATATCGCAAATTCGGATTGGTCGTTGGTTATCATGTTATTTCCTTCTTGACAGACAGAGTCCGAATATTTTCCTGTTCTAGAGTTTAGGTCACCCATGAGTAGAATCGACCCTTGGGAAGAATAGATTTCAATGTCGTTTTCGAGATCTTCGAACAATTCGGGGTGAAAGTAATTGGAGCCGCATGGTGGAATGTAGATACCACATACAAAGATATCTTTTGCAGTTTTCGTGTACTGTCTGCTAATTTTAAACCAGAGAAAATTTGGAGAAGCCTTTTCCACGGTAATCCAATCATGAAATTCATTCTTGTAAAGTAAAGCTAATCCACCCGAATTTCGGCCACTTTTCGTCGTTTTTGAGGTGCCTGTAACTACAGATCGATATCCTGCTACCTCAATATTGGTCTCATTCCAAGTCTCACAAAAGATTAGAAAATCAAAATCATTAATCATGTTCAAACAATCAACATTCTGTAATTTATCCCCTAACGATTTCGAAGAGAGGCCATTAATATTCCAGGCAAAGAAAGACAATTTGCTTGCGTTATTCAGGTGATCTGTCAATCCCATGTCGGTATCGAAAGTGAAAGGTTCTATCGGGGTCATATCTGAGTTCTATCCCCTTCACAATTTGATAAAAGAACAATGATAATGAAACTGGAAGTTGCTGCGTGTGTGTTTTAGCGATCTTTGGCTTGACCGTATTAAAATAAACCGTAAGTTAAATACGGGTTTCAAAGTAAGGCACAAGTCCGCGTCCGCGTGTCGCGCTTCCATCATTAACTGTGGCACCTTTGTTGTTCTCTTTGACGTTTTGAGGGTTTCGTGACAAGTCCTCAGATATTAAGTACATCAACTATTTTCTTATAGCGGTATGCATAGGAACGTACCTACATTTTCAGGGATACATTTGAGACGTGAACCATGTCCATGAACCAAGTCAACATTTTTCCATATCTTAGTATCCAGACCCTTGTGTCTGTTGACATAGAGAACTTTGTTGGGTGACGAAGGAATAAGTTTCGGTCGATTTGGTGGAAAAGTGATACTCAAACATCCTAGATTTTTAACTGAACATTGAATATATATGCGATTTCCATTTCTAAATTTGTAGTTTGCACCTCTCCGGCTTTTGTTTATCACGTTTTCACTTCATAGAAAATTCTAGACCAGGCTCTATTTCCGTTTATTAGAGAAAGCAAGGGCGCTCTAAACATTGGGTGTGATCCACCTCGTTCCCAGGGTCTCACCTACTCACGTCCACGAGTTTGAGTGCCGGCCGTATCGCCGGTTTATACAGCTCACTGATCTGCTGGTCAGGAACATCAAGGAAACCCGCTACCCGCATCCCACATCCCGAAACTGCTGTACGTGATGACCGGTGTAGCCATGAAATCAAAATCCTTGAAACTCATTTTGCTGTTAGCGTTATTGTTTTCTTAGACAACGAACACTGAAAAGGACAACTCCTCAGTCGACCTATTTTGTTATAATCTGCTCCTGTAAACTGCGAGGCGACCGTTTTCAACTGACACAAGGCCTCGACACACAATCGAGTCCTGCATGTATATAGCTACGTATGTGACTGAGTTTGTGTCTAACGAGGGCAGCACTGATCGAGCTGGCTGGATATGAACTCCGGTGTTCGTCAAAATTAAAAAGGAATATAGTGTTTTATTAAAAGACAGCTCTTCGATTATTTACTAACTAGGGGAAACATTTTTGCCGACAAAGTACTTATATTTTTAGTATTTTCTTGAGTGATTTCTTTACTGGTAGAATATAACCTGTTAGCGTTATACCAGGGAACCAATAAGAGCTCTCGATTGGTTATATCAAGAGGCTGTCTATGTATGGTAAAAGGTGACATCTCGATCTACGCTATTTACATAACATGGCAGTCCAGCCAGTCGAAATAAAAAGGATGCTTCTTTTTAGACATTTTCACCACTCTTTACTCAGGCGGAATTCTGGTCTAAAACTCGACGTCAAAATTTTTATTTCTTATCGACAAGGTCAATTTAAGTATTTTTAAAAACTCCCTTGGTGTTCAATTCATTAAATTCAAATTAACGACAGATGTAAGAACCGAAAAATTTAAATAAATCAAATCTGTGAAATAACTAATACAGGAAGACTTGGCTAGAAAATGTTATTTTTCAATTCTCTATTGTGTAAGTAATTTTAACTATACATATCACAAATAAGTCAAAGACGCATGAAAAAAATGCAAATCTTCCGTTTTAAACGTTGAAGACCGGTTATATCAGTAACCAGACAAATGGAAATATATAGGAGAAATTCTTTGCATATGCCGCTAATGCAATGTTTTTGTACGTGGCTGGTTGCAATGAAAACTTTGTTAATAAATCACTTTTCTCCATCAGTTTAAATGACTTGAACGGCGAGTGCTTAAAGTTAGAAAGTCAAAACGGAAGATTTCACTTTCTAAATACTAAAGGTGTTGGTTTTTGTCGCTGAAAGCAACTGAAAAGACATCTCTGTGCTGAAATACAGTTTACTACTTTTTTCAGCTATGGGGAATGACGGTTCAAAAGACAAATCTACTAAAGGACAGGCAAAACCTGCAGTAGTTACCTCGGGAGGAAAAACATTGGATAGCACGACAAACGTGCTTCTCTTATACAAACCTTCATTGGAGAACACGAGTGAGATCATCGGTTATTTCTGTGATGTTCCGAATCAAGTAAAACCTCCTGGTTGTGTGGCAATCGAAAGTAAAAACGCTGTAAATTTATCAGAACATGATGACGAAACGATCAAGAATCGGACATCGCAATGGCTCACTAATCCACGCAGCGCTGTGGTCCTGTGTTTAGCAGGCAGTAGTCTAACACGCGAAAGTTTTGTCGACGGGAGCGGGACTCTCCCGAGTAAAACTTTCCCCGTGTGTTTTGGAACCGGGATTCCTTCAGAATGGCCTGAAGCTTACAGCCTCGGCTTAGCAAATCCTGAGAAGGTAAAGCGACCAAATGATTTCGAAGGAGATGGGTTAGACACACTTGTGGCGGCGATTCGTGGAGTTGAGTAGCACGATATAAACTTAGTCAGAATGTGGGGATAAGGAAAAAACTCAGCATTTGTATGTAAACTGTTTAGAAGTTTGTCCTTAAGTCAGCGAGGAAGAGTTTTGGATATAAAGAACTAAAACGTTGGTGTTATTAATGTTTTCAATTCGCTTTCGTTTTTAAGACGTTTTGTTTTGATTTCATAAATCGTGACCTGCTCTCTTCATAGCGGAGGATATCAAGTCAGTTGTTTTTGCAGGTATGTCATATTCGGTTAAACGTAATGTAAACCAAACCTCTAGCCATTTTGCAACATTTGTAAACAATGTGGGTCTGAATATGTGACCCTTGAATCAATTTCATTATATTATTTATTATATTCTATATATTTTTTCATTACGTTAATACCTGAAAAAATAATAATAAATGCTGTAAGTAGCAGGACTTAGAAATTAGGGAAATTTGATCTACCTTTAGAATACTGCAGCTGCACTTTCGAAAAAAATACTGGTTATATTCGGCAGTCATGGCAGTACTTGTTAAATACTTATCGGGGGTGGAAGGGCAATAATGAATAATGAATAACGAGTTGAATCAGTAAATGAATAAGGAATATTCAGAGTTTGAACATTCGGAATAACGAATAACTCAGTTCTTTAAAGGAATAATGAATATCGTTCATGGTGTATGCACTCGAATCTGTAAAATCTTTGTCCTCAGTCGCCCCATGTAACAGAATCCCGAATCCAGAATCCACGAAATTACAAAAAAATGCTGGTAAAATTCTAGAAATGGGTTTACTAAGATACACTTTTGATAACAACAACAACAACAACAACAACAATCCATTTATTAACGTCAATGGGTGGGATGGGGTTGCCCTGCATATCCGAGCCAGAGGCTCATATATAAAACGCATGACGGAAATTATCAGTGACGAATGAATGCAATGCAGTGCAGAGAGGAGAATTTCTCTCGTATTCAAAATTTTGCCGCCCATAAAAAAAACACGAATTATAAATAGCCAGACTTTTTTCTATACATATTTAATTTCTTGTCTTCGACGTTGGATAAAACATAATCAGTTTAAAACAGAGCAAAGAATCTGGCACTTTTATTTTTTCTTTATAAAAAGGAAAGAAAAGGTTAATTAGTGTATTCTTTTTAAAGAAGAAGAAAGCGAACAAAGTTTTAACGCAGTCTGCTATGAATAAAAGGCGACATTGGTAATTAAAAACGGTTTTGAATTTCGCTAGAGCAATACTGCCTGTATTGTAGATAATTGATTACAACTTTTTTGTAAAAATTTCGAAACATTTTTGTGCCGTTTGAATATCGTCTGAGCTTAACGAGACATCACTCGAATTGTCGTTTTGAATTCGCCTTTAAAGGCGCCAAGTCGTGCTTTTGATAAACTGAATCCTTTTATTTAGCTGATTTACCAAATAGCATGTCCAGCGTCAAGCGTCAAGCGTTAGCCTTTTCTATGACTTCCACTACGTTTTAAAATAATTGACCAAAAAAGTGTGCGTAGCTAGCAAATTTTATTGTCTTATGCTACCAGGGAGATGATAAATTCAACTGATTTTTGGATTCCATTTAATTTTCTATTTTACCTTTAGTAATTCCACGGAAGGTACATTGTAAATGATTTCACCAGTGATTTTTTGTAAACAACATTTTTGCAGAGAAAGGCTTTCGCTTAAGCCAAAGTTCAGTTTCCGGATTACCACCAGTATGCATGCAGCTTTTCTCGCTAATATTTAAGCCCCCTAAATGTTAAAACTAAGCAATAATAACCACAAATATGACATTAGGTAGGACGCCCAACATTTCATTTTTTCACCGCTAGTCGATCAGGTTGTTTGAGGTCTCTTTTCTTTCAAGCAAAAACTGTTTCACTGAACTAAACATTTGATAACTAAACAACTTGCAATAGCTTCAAAGCAATAATTGTGGGAAACGTGACATTAGTCTGCATTAGTTAACCACCAAAAAAGGCTAGCAAGGAACCATCGCTTCGAGAAGAAAAACATTTCACTTCAGAATTTATTACGCTGCCAAAGGGCCTATACAGCCCTCACCGTAATAATACGGAACTGGACCAAAAGGATAAAGAAAGTTATTCTGGACTTTGCCATCCCTCTTTTGTTTGCGATTGTATTTCTTTACATAACTTACCTTAACAGCAATAGCTTTGCAGTGGCTCCTGATCAAACGAGGGAACAAACCATCTGCATTAATCTACAGGATAAACAAGTGTTTTTCGGCGTTTTTGAATAGCGATGATTATGAAAAATAATTAACGGCTCAATATCTATAATATTAACGATTAAAAAACACGCATTTGACAGCTGGTCATATTCAGACCTTAACAGAACTAGTTTTTACGCTGCCGATAACAAGCAAACCGGAGTTTCAATAAATCGGTTACGGGATTTAGGGGCGTTATTGATGAAAAATAAATTCCGAGTTTCAGAGGTTTTTAAATTTTACGTGATTTTTTTAGTCATGTTTTAAATGAAAATTTTAAAGGACAGCCAATTAGTAGCTCAAAGGTTGCAGTCCACACACGGTTCTAATTAACAAAACTTGCTGCTTTAATTTTTACAGTGGCAATGTTAAATGCAAATTTTATAGGATCATAAATATAAGGATATCTATAGCTCAAGATGGCATGTTTTGTCTACTGTATATAATTCCACTTCTGAGCCAGGTTGGATTCAAATGGTCTCAAAAATTTTTGTAAATTGGCCCAGAAACAAAACATCACCTTGCTAATTATCAACATGGGCGGTTGATTAACTTCAGTCAGATCGAGTTTTCTGAAGCATAAAGCAAAAACAGTCATTTTCTATTTACCTAGATCCTAGATCGTGATTTAGATCTGAAGAGTCCTGTAATGAGAGTCCGAATAAGCTTTAGCTAGCTTTTGATCATTATTTTCCTGTGGTACTGTTGATTATGCTGTATGACGTGGGTCTTGCGTTTGAGCATTCAAAAGCTATTGAGCAGTAGTTTCTGCGGTGCCTGGCGTTTATTGTGCTATACAAAGTGGTTGTAGGTTTTGAGTCTGTGTATAAAATCCTAAGGTGTGACCATTCAGATGAAAGCTATTGAGCAACACTTTCTCTTGAACAAGGGAGCTTCAACTTTTGAGTGTTGGATGAAATCCCGAAGGGTGATCATTCAAATGAAGCTGTCGAGCAGTGCTTTCCTGTTGTATGTTTTGTGTTAGGATTATTTTGTCTAGTTGAACACGTGCTTATTTTTGAAAGCGAAACGTTCTATCGGGGTCAGATCTGAGTTCTATCTCGAGTACCCTGGGTGCCAGAGGCTTTTCTTGCACGGTTTCCGGTTGCAGCTCATGTTCCCGACGTTAGCGAGGAAAAAACCTCTGGTACCCAGGGTATATCTCGAGGGGCACCCAACCAGAAAATTTGGGCAAAATACTTGAAAATATCATTTTCTGCTTTGTTAGTTTGTTTCAGAGTTTTTTATAGGAATATTTGTGTAAGCTAATACAGATTGATCTGTTCGGCACTTCTAGCTAGCTGAAAATTTAGTTCGCCCAAAATTTTACTGATAACGGAATCCTATCCTCTGAATTTCCAAGCTGCCGATGGCTCTCGGAAAATGCTAGCTGACCTTATTTTACACTCTAAACGGCATATCTGTCCCTCTGAAAACAATAGGACCTAGGAAGTCCTTTTGCTGCGAAAGTCTGAGGTGATGTTTCGCCGAAGAAATCTCTATCTTCACTGCAAGTAAATCCGAAAATCTCAGGCGATATTAGACCTTCCGAACTATTAACAATGGTAATGAAACCAGAAGTTGCTGCATGTGTGTTTTAGCAATCTTTGGCTTGACCGTAAACAAACCGTAGGTTAAACACAGGTTTTAAAGTAAGGCGAAAGTGCGCGCCCGCGTGTCGCGCTTCCATCAATAACTGTGACACCTCTGTTATCCTCTTTGACGTTTTGAAGGTTTCGTAACGAGTCCTCAGTATTCAGTACACCAACTATTTTCTTATAGCGGTACGCATAGGAACGTACCTGGAATTTCAGGGATACATTTGAGGTGATAGGGCGCACGTCGGTGAACCAAATTTTTCCATATCTTAGTATCCAGGCCCTTGTGTCTGTTGACATAAAGATGTTTGTTGGGTGACGAAGGAATAAGTTTCGGTCGATTTGGTGAAAAAGTGACTGTCAAACATCCTTATTTTTAACTGAACATTGAATACATATGCGATTTCCATTTTTAAATTTGTAGCTTGCACCTTTCCGGCTTTTGTTTTAAAATTTCAGTTATCACGTTTTCATTTCATAGAAAATAATAGACCAGGCTCTATTTCCGTTTATTAGAGAAAGCAAAGAGCGCTCTAAACATTTGGCGTGATCCAACCTCGTTCCCAGGGTCTCATCTACTCACGTCCCCGAATGAGACCCTGGGAACGAGTTTGAGTGCCGGATCGCTGATCTGCTGGAACATCAAGGAAGCCCGCTACCCACATCCCACATCCCGAAACTGCTGTACGTGATGACCGAACTGACGATTTTCCGTGTTTAAATAAATTTTTACTACTACTACTACTACTACTACCGATGTAGGCGTGAAATCAAAATCCTTGAAACGCACGTTACTGTTTGCGTTATTGTTTTCTTAGACAAAGAGCACAAAAAGGGCAACTCCTTAATCGAACCATTTTGTTATCCACTGTTTTCAGAACAAATCGGATAGCGACTGACACAAGGCCTCGACACACAATCGAGTCCTGCATGTATATAGCTACGTTTCTGACTGAGTTTGTGGCTAACGACGGCAGCACTGATCGAACTGGCTCGGTATCAACTCGTGTTCGCCAAAATTAAAAGGAATAAATGTTTTGCCGGTGATAATGAAGAAAGAAAGATGGTAAATTTTAAGCTCGGAAAGAAATGAGAAAGATGGAATATTCAGTTTGTCACGAGCGTGGGACAAAGAAAAAATCTGAGTCCCACGCTCGTGACAAACTGAATATTCCATCTTTCTCATTTCTTTCCGAGCTTAAAATTTACCATCTTTCTTTCTTCATTATCACACACGGTGCTTTCACAGGCGTCCCAAACTCACGATTCGAGAAATCGATCGAATAAATGATTTATGTAAGCGTATGAATGATTTATGTAAGCGTATGAGTGATTTATGTAAGCGTATCGAGTGGGACGTGACTACTTGAAGTGCGCGGTGTTGTGTTACAATTTAGGCCGTTGGAAATTTGAGCGCTGTATAAGACTGTGTATGGAGTTTAAAATAACGTGGAATAAAAGCGCTCGACGAAATAAAATTTTACCTTCTTTTCAATAAAATAAAGTAAATGTACTCACTTTTCTTGATTTCTGTTGTCCTTTTGGGCTATTTCATCGTTTTGGGGGGGGTTTTGAGGTTTTTGTCGTAGCCTTCATAATAATCCGGAGGGTGTAAACTGCAGGTTGCAGGTTGCAGGTGCAGGTTGCAGGTTGCAGGTTGCAGGTGCAGGTTGCAAGTTGCAGGTTGCAGGTTGCAGGTTGCAGGTGCAGGTTGCAGGTTGCAGGTTGCAGGTTGCAGGTGCAGGTTGCAGGTTGCAGGTTGCAGGTTGCGGGTGCAGGTTGCAGGTTGCAGGTGCAGGTTGCAGGGTGCAGGTTGCGATTATATTTTTTTTCAAACAGAAGATGTATGATCTTTATATGGTACGTTTCTACTTAAATTTCTTCAAGAAAATCAGAATTGTTTCATTTGTAAAGAAACCTTGTTAATGAGAAACTTGAACTGGACTAGACTCTTGGTATGTAAGTTTGCGGAACCGTTTCAATGTGTTCTCGCAGATACGCCACACTCCCAATTTGGAATGGAAATATTAGGTGAAAGGTGCGGTTTAATAGTTAACTATTGGCGATGATCCATCGAGGCCATAATGGAGATCAACCGCCACCCACTTTAAATTTCCCGAAGATGCTGAGATTTTTAAGTCCGTGGAGTTGACAATTTTAGGAAAAATCACGAGAGTTGTAAGTTTCGAAAACATGTTTCGACAAACTGCTGTCATCTTCAGTTCAGCAATTATCATTACATTTTCAATTGGTGTAATACATACAATTATTTTTTTCTCAGCGCGTGAGCGGGCAAGATGAACCAAATCCTGCAATCTGATTGGTTCCGGGAGCGGGCGGAATTTTCCGATCTTGACCGCGGTCAACGGAACGTCAATAACAAAAAATTTGTAATGGGTTTTTAAAACCTTTAAAATCTTTAAAACGTTCTCCGAAACTTAGAATTCTGAAATTTTTTGTACATTGTCCTTAAAAACTTTCTTTCCAAAATTTCTTGTTAAAATACCGAAGGTTGTACAATGTAAATCGCCTCTTCCCTTTCGACAAACATTTGAGTAAATCGAGCATGAGTTAGCTACATGTATCGAAATTTGGGAAAATAAAGTTGCTTTCCGAAAACAACAAGACACGTTTAACTTTTGAAAAACAACAAGAAAAAAATAAAAATATTATTTACCGGCCTTGGTCGGTCCGTATTGAGAAAAACTGTGCCCTCGGTCTTGAGCACGGCCCTCGGCCTGCGGCCTCGGGCCGTACTCAAGACCTCTGGCACAGTTTTTCTCAATACGGACCTCCCGGCCGGCAAATAATATATATGTATTAAGACAGGCGGTTTTAATAATAAGAATAGAATGACTCGATCACAGGATTGTAAAGATTACAGGATCGGGCATTAATTTAACTGCTAATGTATAATGTGAACTTATTGAAATTACCAGTAAGCTTGCATCATAAATGCAAACAAAATCCAGTTATATTAACCAGCCAAAAACCAGTCACCTTGCAGAACTGAAATTAACATTTCAACTTAATTTCAATTCGATATGTTGTGCAAAGTGCAAGTAATTAAACATGCTGCACATTATTGTGTATTCGCACATTCTTGCTTAGTAAACTATAGGAACATGAAAACTACAACCTTGAACTTTGAAATGTTTCTTTTCAGAATGTTCTTCAAACACTATTGTAAAGTAGAGCTTGAGGCCAAATTTGGGGCCAAATTCTTTTCTCGTTTGGCAATCTTGCAACCCGTCAAGCTAGTTTTCGATTGCCATTGATACTTCGACACTGGCTCCGAAAACATCTGAGTGTTTTTTTTTTGTCTGAGGCATTAAAGTGTAGGATTACACAAAAAAATAGTGTAAAATTTTTGCCAGCCCCGGCAGCCTTTTTTGGGGGTGTATTCTTACACACAGTGGAGCGGTGTAGTTTAACACTAGAACGGATTGTATTTTTACACGCATGATAGTGTAAAACGAGTGTTTTACAATTCTGCCATGTATAAAATTACACATTAAATCAGTGTAATGGAATCAAAACAGTGCGTAATATTACACCAGATGATGGTGTAGTTACCTTGCCAGCCCCGGTAGCCTTTTTTTGGCGAGTAATTTTACACAAATTTACAAAGGTAAAATTACACTTAAAGTAGTTATAATTTTGCCCCCCAAAAAAGTGTAATGAAGGTATTTACAACTATATCCCGCGTAACATTACACAAGCACCTTGTAACCTGCATCGTCAGCCATGACTTGTGTGAAGAGGCAATGACTCACACAGTTAAATAGTTTCTTTGCAAATTACTTGCAATTCATTTAATGGAAGAGTAAGCAGCTAGTTATTTTTTTACATGCAAAAACATACAAAGAAACACGCTCATCACTGAAAACCTTTAAAACTTGCACGAACTTCGCAAGCAATTTTTAAAATGTTCAACTTAGCAGTAAGAAGGACTTCATATATCATTAACGGTCAATTCGCTTACAGTTACTGTTTTTAAACTTAGCCCCAAATAAATTGTAATGAAGAATGTATTAATTAACTTTGTGTGATGCATTACTCAACAACGATGAGAAACCATAAAAGAAATTTCGTTCCGCAACTATAAATTGAACCAGGAGATTTCATTGGTTTGCTCCTATGTTATATTACCTTATTGCTTAGTGGTGAAAACAATGAGTGTTGAAGTTCTAGAATGTCGGTGACCACTGGACAACTTGAAACTGTGAGAAGTCGTGTTGTATTCACATGTACTTTAGATAATTTTTATTTTTTGAATTCTTAACTTTCGCTTTTTCCGGTTCAGCTTAGTTCCACACTGTCAAATATTTTATCTTTGCTTCCTTCAGAATTTCATTTTGTGATTTGAGAACATCAATTAATCCGTTTAAGTGAGAGATTTTGTTTCTCTTTGATTGCTTCTATGCAAAGTCATTATTTGTAAATACTTAATTTTCCTTCTGTTTCTTGCAATCCACTGATATCACCTGCTTTGTAAGGACCTAACAGAAGTGCCACAATAGAAATTGCACAGAAATCATGTTGACTTTTCTTATCAAACCAAAACACAACTAATACGACGTGAACTTGATACCTGGGTAGAGCCTCGACTAAAAACTAACTCTGAACATGTTTTGTTCCAGCCATGACCCCCAGTAACAGGCAGGCGAAACCACCTGACTGAGTCGTTAGTCAAAGGCGGGCATTACCACTTTACATAACTGCCTGGCCAGTGGACCAGGGCCATAATTGAAACAAAACACAGCTAAGAGTTTGTACACTTTATACCAAGGCTAATGTTTGACATAATTTCTACTATAAAATAACTCTAAACATGTTTTGTTTCAGCCATGACCCCCAGTAACAGGCAAAACCACCTGACTTTGTCGTTAGTCAAAGACGGGCATTACCACCTTACATAACTGCCTGGCCGGTGGACCAGGGCCATAACTGAAACTAAACACAGCTAAGAGTTTGTAAACTTTATACCAAGGCTAATAATTGACATAATTTCAACTATAAAATAACTCTAAACATGTTTTGTTCCAACCATGACCCCCAGTAACAGGCGGGCAAAACCACCTGACTGGGTCGTTAGTCAAAGGCGGGCATTAACACCTTACATAACTGCCTGGCCAGTGGACCAGGGCCATAACTGAAACTAAACACAGCTAAGAGTTTGTAAACTTTATACCAAGCTCAATAATTGACATAATTTCAACTATAAAATAACTCTAAACATGTTTTGTTCCAACCATGACCCCCAGTAACAGGTGGGCAAAACCACCTGACTGGGTCGTTAGTCAAAGGCGGGCATTACCACCTTACATAACTGCCTGGCCGGTGGACCAGGGCCATAACTGAAACTAGACACAGCTAAGAGTTTATAAACTTTATACCAAGGCTAACAATTGACATAATTTCAACTATAAAATAACTCTAAACATGTTTTGTTCCAACCATGACCCCCAGTAACAGGCGGGCAAAACCACCTGACTGGGTCGTTAGTCAAAGGCAGGCATTACCACCTTACATATCTGCCTGGCCGGTGGACCAGGGCCATAATTGAAACAAAACACAGCTAAGAAGTTGTACACTTTATACCAAGGCTAATGTTTGACATAATTTCTACTATAAAATAACTCTAAACATGTTTTGTTTCAGCCATGACCCCCAGTAACAGGCGGGAAAAACCACCTGACTGGGTCGTTAGTCAAAGGCGGGCATTACCACCTTACATAACTGCCTGGCCGGTGGACCAGGGCCATAACTGAAACTAAACACAGCTAAGAGTTTATAAACTTTATACCAAGGCTAATAATTGACATAATTTCAACTATAAAATAACTCTAACATGTCTTGTTCCAACTATGACCCCCAGTAACAGGCGAGCAAAACCACCTGACTGGGTCGGTAGTCAAAGGCAGGCATCACCACCTTACATATCTGCCTGGCCGGTGGACCAGGGCCATAATTGAAACAAAACACAGCTAAGAAGTTGTACACTTTATACCAAGGCTAATGTTTGACATAATTTCTACTATAAAATAACTCTAAACATGTTTTGTTTCAGCCATAACCCCCAGTAACAGGCGGGCAAAACCACCTGACTGGGTGGTTAGTCAAAGGCGGGCATTACCACCTTACATAACTGCCTGGCCGGTGGACCAGGGCCATAACTGAAACTAAACACAGCTAAGAGTTTGCAAACTTTATACCAAGGCTAATAATTGACATAATTTCAACTATAAAATAACTCTAACATGTCTTGTTCCAACTATGACCCCCAGTAACAGGCGGGCAAAACCACCTGACTGGGTCGTTAGTCAAAGGCGGGCATTACCACCTTACATAACTGCCTGGCCGGTGGACCAGGGCCATAATTGAAACAAAACACAGCTAAGAGTTTGTACACTTTATACCAAGGCTAATGTTTGACATAATTTCTACTATAAAATAACTCTAAACATGTTTTGTTTCAGCCATGACCCCCAGTAACAGGTGGGCAAAACCACCTGACTGGGTCATTAGTCAAAGGCGGGCATTACCACCTTACATAACTGCCTGGCCGGTGAACCAGGGCCATAACTGAAACTAAACACAGCTAAGAGTTTGTAAACTTTATACCAAGGCTAATAATTGACATAATTTCAACTATAACATAACTCTAAACATGTTTTGTTTCAGCCATGACCCCCAGTAACAGGCGGGCAAAACCACCTGACTGGGTCGTTAGTCAAAGGCGGGTATTACCACCTTACATAACTGCCTGGCCGGTGGACCAGGGCCATAATTGAAACAAAACACAGCTAAGAGTTTGTACACTTTATACCAAGGCTAATGTTTGACATAATTTCTACTATAAAATAACTCTAAACATGTTTTGTTTCAGCCATGACCCCCAGTATCACCACCTCACATAACTGCCTGGCCAGTGGGGCAGGGGGCATGATTGAAACAAAGCACAACTTAGAACTTAGACTTCTGTAAACTTGATATGGAGGTCACGACGTTCCCTTACATTTCATTACTGTCACACTGCTTCCTTGAAGGGAGAAGGGATTGTTTAATTTCACGCATGTTTACCGAATTCCACTGCATAAACACGCCATCAAAACATGCGGTTAATTTAGCTAGTTCCAGTTTTCCCCCTGTCAGTACGTGATCCATATCTACTTACATGTTTGAGTCTCTCCCTGAGCAACGGATTTATTTTCCTGATAATTTTCAGCCAGTGTCCAACATTGGAATCAATTGTGCTGCTAACTCACTTCCTCCCTTTTCTATTAAGCCAAGCAACGCGTCCCCATCAATATCCATTCCTGAAAGCGAAATATTTCTGTTACGTTAAGGGGTGTCGTGTCACGTGATTTTTTGGCGGTAAAATGTGCTCGCCTCGCCAACGTGCACTCATATCATACACGAAGACAAAATGATGTAAAATAATTACATAAAAAGGGTGTTTTTCGCGACTACTCGCGTGTCGGTCCTTTCGGGGTCAATTGTTCTTCTTTAAATGCAATTTAAGTTGATTGGAGAAGTTCACGCAATTCACGAATTCAAAGCTCATAAACATAAGGAAAGCGGTCGCCGCCATGTTTTCCTTTCCAAATGACGCTATTCAGCAAGAAGAACTACTTCAACTATGAGTAACTATGATCTATGAAACTAAAGCCTAGAGAAAACCCCGATTAGTTTTTCATGCCAAAGCACTCGTGACGAGCACATATAGAACAAAGCAACTTAATTACGAATTATACTCACCCGCAAAAACACTGGCATATTCGTTATATGTTTTCCCCAAACTGGTGAGCCATTCGCGCACATCATCTGCTGTCCATTGCTCCACATTCGTCTAGTGCACGGCGAGTTTTTGAGTTTAGAAAAAAATATATAAAATGACGGAGGTTTAACTTGACGACCTTCTTCGACGACTGACGGAAAAGTAAGAGGCAAACTGCTTGAGCACTGAACAAAGTTGTCAATTCTCGTCATCAGCAATGAGCATCATGATTGGAGAAAAATTTCCACCCTGTCAATTAAGCTTCCGATCCCGGCAACCGATTAGAGACACTGTTCGTGTGCTGATCGGCAAACAGTAGATCTGCGGCAATAATGTAGACTCTTTGCCATGCAAAGTTCATGAAGCTTCGCTTAATAAGAACAGAAAAGACTTAATTCGAACGTGAGGTCCGAATTGAAAGTACGAAAGCATAAACGGAGCAGTGATAGGATACAAAGGGTCTTACAGATCAAACAAATGTCGTTTGAGTAACCGCGATTACACGATATATCTGTACAGGAAATACCTGAGTCGCTGTTTATCAACTTTCTTTTCCGGTCAGCATTAAAACATAATGACACTCATTGCATGTTCGTGTACTGCTCGAAAAATAGCTTATATTAGCTTGTATTACTGTAAAACTGCGGCGTTTACTATACGTAGACTCTTTACTTTAAACAGAAAGAACGTAATTAAAATTTCAATACCCGGGTGTCAAAGCAGAAATTGAGAAGTGATAAGAAACAAAGGGTCTTCGCATCGAAATGTAAACGTGCTGCGGTTAACCGCGGTGATTAGAAAAGAAAATGGAGTCACGGTTGCTTTAATCCACATGAAAATGATCTCTCGTGTATCTTCACTAAAATCACGTTGCGAATTTCCGATTGAAGGGAGGCTTTCAGTTAGTCGTGGCTGCAGCTGAAGCCTACTTCTGCTACAAACAAGAATGCAGCTACACGTACTTACTTTTTCAGGGTTTTAAAATGCTAGTGGATCACATCAGAACTGAACTCATTCGCGATCGATCGCACGATCCGCCAAATTTTCTTATTACGTGAGGTAGGCCAGGGTGTTGCAAGACCTATAAGATCTCAGTCTGGCTACTTTTTGCAAGTGAAGAGTTTAAATGTACACTTCTCCTTGCCGTTATTTGCACCAGACTTCAGTGGTTTTTGGGTTCTATTTTACAAGAAAAGGAGCGTAAATATATTCTTACAACTGTGTGATATTACTCAGTTATTTGCCTCAACCAACATCAGAGTGTATTTTTCATTCTACAAATTTACTACTATACTAGTTTAAAACTACCCTTCCTGCCGGTGTAAATTGACACTGTTGAAGGCTTAAAAGCACACAAGAGCTGTCGTGTTATTTTATAATTACAAAAATAGTAACAGTACACTGATAACTATGTAATATTACCCCCGTAAAACGTCGAAAGGTATTACACCTAAACACAGTGTAATGATACCCAGTATCAAGAGTAACTCTACGCCATAATTTTAGTGTAATGGCCTACACAATGATCAAGTGTAATTTTACATTTTTCCAGTTTTAAAATTACACTTTAGTTTTTAGTGTGCACAACCGTGTGAAAGTATTAGCACTTTCACTTTTTATCCGCCACAAATTTATGCTTATTAAAGCAAGACACAGAAACGCTCGTGAAAAATAAAATTCCTGAAACTCGTTGCTTTTGACGATGTCATCGGCTTTTCACGTGTTAATCGTGGGTTTTATTTGGTTCAGATTGGTGATGATATACAACAAAAATGCTGCTCTCAAACCTACAAACATGCAAAATTAAACCTGCTGAACAAAACCTTGTAAAACTGTATGACCCCATCGGCATGACACCTCTGTCTTTGCCAAGTCTCTTTTGTTCAACGTTTGATATTCCTTCGTCCTAACTAAGCTACTTGGGAGACTTTTTTTATGGCATGCCTTTCCATATAAAAAGGACAATTTTTACAAATAATTGAAGCCATTCTTACTCCTTTAATTTTATCCTTTAATTAACTGCTTTTTACTTTGTAATTAACCTGCAACCCGCAACTTGCAACCCGCTACCTACAACCTGCAACCTGCAACCTGCACCTGCAACCTGCAACCTGCACCTGCAACCTGCACCTGCAACCTGCAACCTGCAACCTGCAACCTGCAACCTGTAGTTTACACCCTCCGATAGTAATCGTCTTATGAAGGCTACGACAAAAACCTCAAACCCCCCCCCAAAACGATGAAATAGCCCAAAAGGACAACAGAAATCAAGAAAGGTGAGTACATTTACTTTATTTTATTGAAAAGAAGGTAAAATTTTCTTTCGTCGAGCGCTTTTATTCCACGTTATTTTAAACTCCATACACAGTCTTATAGAGCGCTCAAATTTCCAACGGCCTAAATTATAACACAACACCGCGCACTTCAAGTAGTCACGTCCCACTCGATACGCTTACATAAATCACTCATACGCTTACATAAATCATTCATACGCTTACATAAATCATTTATTCGATCGATTTCTCGAATCGTAAGTTTGGGACGCCTGTGGTGCTTGCGACATTGCTGATCCTAGCAGTATGCAGGACGCGTGTCACAACGAACTCAGTAAATATGACCTCACTCGCCACGAGTCTTGGGTTAGATTCCCGTCGGGGACTCAGATTTTTCCTTTGTCCCACGCTCGTGACAAGCTGAATATTCCATCTTTCTCAATAAATGTTTTATTACAAAGACAGCTCTTGGATTAATGATTAAGCCAAGGGAGACATTTTTGCCGACAAAGTACTCATATATCCACGTACTATTTTCTTGAGTGTTTTTTTTTTTACTGGTAAAATTTAATCTGTTAGCGTTATAGAAGGGAACCAATAAGAGCGCTCGATAGGTCAAATTAACTCTTAAAGCCTTAACAGTGACGAAAATGAAATTTCTCTTTACATCGTCATTACTTGTTCAAACATTCAAGCGACGAGAATAAAGAAAGTAATCACCAAGGATGAGGTGTCTTGATATTTAGACAAATTCTCCTTACTAGTTTCACAAGAAATGTATGGGGATCAGTAATGAGAATATACATTTTCATGTCAGGGCTAAAGGGGTTAAGAAGCTGTCTATGTATAGTAATAGGTGTCGTCTCGATCTACGCTATTTACATAACATGGGAGTCCAGCCAGTCGAAAGACAAAAAAAGGTTGCTTCTTTTTAGACATTTTCACCACTCTTTACTCACGCTGAATTCTGGTCTAAAACTCAAAGTCAAAATTTTTTTTTCTTATCGACAAGGTCAATTCGAGTATTTTAAAAACTCTCTTGGTGCTCAATTCATTAAATTCAAATTAACGACAGATGTTAGAATCGAAAAATTTAAATAAATCAGATCCTGTGAAATAACCAATATAGAAAGGCTTGGCTAGACTGAAAATGTTATTGTTAAATTCTCACTTGTGTAAGTAATTTTAACTATACATATCACAAATAAGTCAAAGACGCATGAAAAAAATGCAAATCTTTCGTTTTAAAACGTTGAAGACCAGTTATACCAGTTACCAGACAAATGGAAATATAAAGGAGAAATTCTTTGCATATGCTAATGCAATGTTATTGTACGTGGCAGGTTGCAATGAAAACTTCATTAATAAATCACTTTTCTCCATCAGTTAAAATGACTTGAACGGCGCCTGCTTAAAGTTAGAAAGTCAACACGGAAGATTTCACTTTCTAAATACTGAAAGGAATTAGTGTTTTTTGTCGCTGAAAGCAATCGAAAAGACATCTCTGTGCTGAAATACTTTTTACTGCTTGTTTCAGCTATGGGGAATGAGGCTTCAAAGGACAAATCTACTAAAGGACAGGCAAAACCTGCAGTAGTTACCTCGGGAGGAAAAACATTGGATAGCACGAAAAACGTGCTTCTCTTATACAACCCTTCATCGGAGAACACGAGTGAGATCATCGATTATTTCTGTGATGTCCTGAATCAAGTAAAACCTCCTGGTTGTGTGGCAATCGAAAGTAAAAACGCTGTAAATTTATCAGAACACGACGAGGAAACGATCAAGAATCGGACATCGCAGTGGCTCACAAATCCACACAGCGTTGTGCTCCTATGTTTAGGCGGTGGTGGTCTAACACGCGAAAGTTTTGTCGACGGAAGCGGGGCTCTCCCGAGTAAAATTTTCCCCGTGTGTTTTGGAACCGGGATTCCTTCAGAATGGCCTGAAGCATACAGCATCGGCTTAGCAAACCCTGAGAAGGTAAAGCGACCAAATGATTTTGAAGGAGATGGGTTAGACACACTTGTGGCGGCGATCCGTGGAGTTGAGTAGAACGATAAAAACTTAGTCAGAATGCTGGGAGAAGGAAATCTAAACTCAGTATTTGTATAAACTGTTGAGAAGTTTGTCCTTTTAAAGTCAGTGAGGAAGAGATTTGGATATAAAGAACTAAAACGTTGGTGTTATTAATGTTATCAATTCGCTTTCGTTTTTAAGACGTTTTGTTTTGATTTCATAAAGCGCGACCTGCTCTCTTCATCGCGGAGGATGTCAAGTCAGTTGTTTTTGAAGGTATGTCAAATTCGGTTATACGTAATGTGAACCAAAAATTTAGCCATTTTGCAACATCTGTAAACAATGTAGCTCTTGATATGTGACCTTTGAATAAATTTTTATATAATTTTTCATTCCGTTTATACCTGAAAAAATAATAATAATGATATTAAAAGCGGTAGGTGAGCAGGTCATGGAAATTAAGGAAATTTGATCTACCTTTAGAATACTGCAAACTGGTTATATTCGGCAGTACTTGTTTTTAAAATACTTATTACCTTAACGCCGTTTTGTTGTAATCTAAAGAACTTACAACATGATTCCTGAAAATAGAAATATATCATAGTAGCTCACGACTTTGTCACTGAAATCGCGTAAAGTTGTCAGAGTTGTTCGTTGTGGCTGTTGGGGCGTTACCAACACTATTTCTGACTGATTTCTGATTCTAAAATTATTCCTGCTTGTCTTGAACTTTTTTCTCCACCCTGTGTTAAGTACCAGGCCCTCCCGAATAATACTTGCCGCACTCCGGTGACCGCAGTTTCTTTACTTCCTGGACAGAGAATTATTCATAACCATTATCTCCCCGGATTCCTGCTTATCTATTTAAATATTTTTAACATGGAAGCATCGAACAAACCCAGATTATATAAATTCCAACAGCGGTGGATTCATGTCAGGGGAGGGGGGGACGTCTTTTCTTTGAGAAGCTCAAATTGCAGGATTTCAAGGACTTATCGTAAGGTCTACATTTTCATTTTTCGGCGTTCGGACAAACACACTGTTACCGATGTCGAAGAAGCTTGTTGGACCTGCATTGGGGAAATAATGGTCTCGTTATAAAAGGATGAGGCTAATCTTTTCCCAATACGGGCCAAAGAAGCTAGTTCCATACAACGGCTTTATCACGCGCATACTTTTTTTTCATGGACTGATTGAATTATATCTGTTGATAATATATAATTTTTTACAGTGTACTCCAGGCTTTGTTCTAACGTTAAATATCTATTCACGTTTTCTTTTAACCTTCTGAAGATAATCTTACACGTACCTTTCCTCGATAGCACCAAATAAAGTCATTTTATCGCGAAAATCGGGGCACCAACACCCTACTTCCGGTTTAGGAAACGAAGAACTTCCGTTTTTCTGTTGAACCAATCAAATGTGAGAAGTGGAGTCAAGCGTTGTGAGCGTGACCGGGGATGCAATATTTTGCATGACTAATTTTGGGCAGTTTCTGGGCGGTTTGTTCGGTAGCTTGGGCTAAAATAGGAGGATGGCGAAGAAAAAGGACGAGTATTTAGTGATTCCAGTCGAGGAAAAGGAAATGGAAGAAAGACAGAGTCCAAAGAAGGCCTCAGATCAGGCTAGCGATGAGATGGAAGAGAAATTTGACAAAGAATTCTGGATGAAGGTGAGCATTCCCAGATTTGATTCACGTCAGCTGAACATTGTTTATGTTTGATTGCTTGCTCTATTTGCTATGTTTTTCCCATTTTCTGGCTCTTGATTCGTTACGAAACGCAAAAGGAGGTGTTAAACGATACTAGTTCGAGGAATTTTGCAAATTCCTTACTTCCGAATTACTAACTGCAATAGCCTACGGCGCCGGAACCATTTTTGATTTCCCATGCAAAGCAAAATGAACTGTTGTTGGACCAATATATGTTAAATATTTGCAGTTTTGAAAACCAAGTGGCTTTTAGGGAAAAGCATCCTATTCTCAGCCTACTTCAGATCGGCAGTTTTGACCCGAGTGAGATGTTTTAAGACTGTAAAGTTCTATAAGATTTGATTATCAATTTTGTTGAATGTCAATACAAATTATACAAATATCATCTATTGTCATAATAAATAAATAATAAACAGCACTTGATTGATAATAAACAGAATCTCAAAACTCATCTAACACTGTTCCTCTTGAACTGTAAATGCTTACTCTAAAATTATAACGCAAAATGTCTTGCTGACTTTTGAGGCCCCTGCCAGGGGGTTGAGGAGAGGGCAGGAGGGGGGGGGGAGGGGGGGGCAGTTGGGAGGCACCTGTGTCACTTGTCTCTATTTCAAAATGACTTGTGTTGTCTCAGTCATTGTTGGTCTATATGGGTCTAAGTTGCTGCTGTACATATTTCCTCTATATTAATATTATTGTCTTGCCACAAATATTTACTTTTTAAATTTGTTCCAGGTTCAAAACAAAGTTAAGAGCAGAAAGTTTCCCTGGAACAGAGCTATGGATGAAGTGCGGGCAGATCGGCTGATAGAAAAACATGAAAACAATACTCTGCTTGTTATAATTCGTGATTGGCCACAGCAGAGAAAGTACAGAGAGAAACCTGAACTAATACCAAGTCTAGAGTATCTGGTAAAGATTTGTTAAAAGTTATTGATTTGACTTTCTTTGCCATTCAAACACAATACTAATGACAGGAACGAAAAATCACACATAGACATCACGTGTGTCAAAGGTTAACTGAGTTACTGTACTGCAATGGCAACTACAACAACATACAGCTGTATACAGTAAATTACAGGGGAAAATAAATTGCAGTGAAAGTTTTGTAGAAAGTTTTTGTAGAATTCAAATATAAGGAGAACAGAAGAGGAAAGGGATTACTTTTGTAACACTTAATGAAGCAACACCCTGCCAAGCTAGCTACCTAGTTTCCCAAGGTAATTTTTAAACTTGAATTTTTCAACCCAGAGTGAATAATACCTTCTTACTACGATTTTCAGTTGAGTAAGGCACGAGAGAAGTTTGGTCACAAAGTTTTAACGTCCAAATCACCATGTTGTCAATGGCAACTTGCTCTGTTTCCAAGGCAGACCGCATGAATCGGTTTCTTGTATGACGTGACGTGGTCGATTCATGCAGTCTCCCTTGGAAATGGAGCAAGTTGCCCTTAACAACATGGCAATTTCAACATTATAAAACTTTGTGACAATACTTCTCTCATGCCTTACTCAACTGAAAATCGTAGTAGTTGCAATTTTCTGGTATATGATCATTTGTAACAATCTGCCCCAGATTACCCTTAAAATGAAGAAATTATGTATTTACAATTTTATTGCTGTATGTCTAGATCAGTCGACTAACAGAAATAATTCTTGAGAGGGACACCCAAGAAGATTACAAATATTTCCGCGTTCCTTCAAAAGATGACCCAACTCGTCCAACTCTGTTGCACCTTGCTGCAGAACAAAATTTCTTACATGTCACAAAGTCCTTGGTGGAGCATTATCCAGGTCTTATGTACTTGTATACCAAAGAACAAGAAGGCAGCCCCAGTTATTTACCAGTTGAGTTGGCTTTAAAGAAATACAAAGATGATACAGCGGCGTATTTGGTGTCACAAATGAGGCACGATCGGTGAGTTGTATGTTACTGCAGTGGAGGTGCTGAGTGAACAACTTCCTCTAATAAAAGTAGACCTGTTTGGGACCAGCTTTGACTGTCCATCTTGAGATGTGTCTATCTTAGAAAGGTTTCTGTCTTCGAGAGGCATCCATTCTAAACAAGTGTCCAGCTTAGAAAGGTGTCTGTCTTAGAGAGGCGTTCATCTTAGAGGGTGTCCGTCTTAGTGAGGTGTCTGTCTGAGAGTGCGGTGTCTGTCTTGGTGAGGTTCCATCTTAGAGACATGTCCATTGTAAACAGGGGTCTGTCTTATAGACATGTCCATCTAAGAGGGTTGTCCAAATTCAAACTTTTGACTGAGGTGTTCATCTCAGCAAGGTGTCCATCTTAAAGAGATTTTTGTCCTAAATAAGTAGCCAACTTAGTGACGTATCCATTATGAAGGGGTGACAATTCCAGAGACATGTCTGTTTTAAAGGAAGATGTCTGCAGCTCTTAGGTAGAAAATGTGTCTGTCTTAGAGGGGTCCAGGGAGTCTCCTAAGGGCAGTCCATTTCAGCATTTAGAGAAGTCTACAGTTCTTAGGCATTTGTCTGTCTTAGAGGCACTCTAGCCATCTTATAGAGGTTGTCCATTTTAGAGTGGTATCTGTCATAGAGGGATCGATCGGAGGTAAGTCAATGGCACCCAGAAGTGCAGACTCTTTAGGAGTTGTCCTCAGGAAGAAAAGTATGCAGGGGTAAAACTGAACAGCAGGGATGTACGTATCTGTGGGAGGTGTCCATTAGAAGGCATGGTGTCCCAAGGCAGGGTGATAGAGGCTGGGCAGGAGGTAGCCTGGGATGGACTAGAATCCCCTTCAGGAAGTCGGGGGCAGCAGTTGTTCTAGTTGCTTGTTGCTATGGGAACCAAAGGTAAGCAACAGCCTTAGAAGGTGCAAACGAACAACAGCAGTCGTTTGTCTCTAATGTAACTCATTCATTTACAGAGTTCAAAAACTGTTTCTTTGTAAAGAAGATGAAGAACAGACACCTATGAAGTTTTACTTTGGAGATTACATCAGCAGTCATGACCCAGACACAAAGGAACCTCTTATGAAGGTATAACAGATATGAGTGTAAATTATCACCTTTACAGTAAACCTTTTGGAGGGAGGGGGGACTGGGAGATGGAACTTAGGAGAAATCGAGGGAACCTGGAGAATAAGGGGACAGAAACACCAGAAGAGAGAGAAGGAGCTAAAAATATGCAATATTTCATCAACATGTAAGAGAAAGTGGAGCAACACGACAAAAGAGAATATAAGAAAGCTCCAATTAGTTCAAAATTTTGCATGTAGGATTGTTTTAGGTTTGAAAAAGTATGACCATATTACTGAAGGCCTCAAATCTTTGAATTGGATAAGTGTAAAAGATAAATTGCTTTTAAACGATTTAGTAATGGTTCATAAATGTCTACATGGGCAAATGCCAAATTACCTAAGTGATAAATTTATAAAACGCTCAAAAATACATGATAGAAATACTAGGAAAAAAGATGAATTGAATTTACCAAAATGTAGATTAAAAATAGGTCAGCGGTCGTTTGCTTTTCGAGGCGCCAAGTCATATAATGACCTCCCAGACGATATTAAGAAAACTAGGGACACAAAGCATTTCAAGAAGAATTTATATAACTATTTATTAAAACTTTAGAGATTTCCCCGTTATTAGCTTTTATCATTTCGAAATTTTTAATTCTTACAATAGTATTTTATATTTTTTAGAGAAGATTAGTATTTTCTATAATATATTTTTTGTTATTAGTTTATTATTATTTGTGTATTTATAGCGGAAGAGCCCCTTTGGGAGCTATAATAAAGTATGTATGAAGGGCGTGGTATGCCGGTGCCCCTTCCCCTTTTGGAAGTGCTCTACGACTGAACTAGTTATTATTTGCATTTAGTTTGCAATCTAAAAAGAGATAAGAGGCTCAACTATGTATTTTACTGCAAATTTACAAGACCTATGTTACAAGAATGGTGTTTGTGTCCCAACAACCAGGCACTGTACAGGTAGCAGTGTTGCTAAAGCAAATCGTTATTGATTCAATTTAGAAAACAGTTATAGCAATATTGGACAAGCACATTAATCCCCGTTGGCCCTATCTACCAGAGAGGAAAGAAGATGATGAAAATGATGATGAAATTGAGCGATCTTTGAGTAACGTGCCTGACGACCCAATGAACTATGACTTCTTTTATCACATACTTGAGGCTGACGACAAGGGAAGACAGCCGAAAATAGAGGTAGCCGCAGAGGTGGACGAACACGGGACACCAATAAAAACAGAAATGATTCCCAATCCAAAATTTAACCACAAGTCACTGTCGTGTCTTCGGCGCATCGCAGAGAGTGGAAACAAGGTTTGTATTGAATCCCCGTATTGACTTGTGATCGTTTCGCCCCCGGGGTGGACATGATCATAGTAGGCGTAATTGTCTGGTAAACAGGGGCGAACTTGTGGGGGCTAACTGGTGCTAACTGGTACGAACTGATTGGCGGAGTGGCTCAACGTTCTGGAAGAAAACCAAGGATTAAGAAAACGTTAAATGATCTCCCAGTTTAGTTGTCATTTCAAAGTCGAAAGGCAGTCTTGGTATCTGGTATAGCCTGCCGTCTTGAATTCTATTGTTGTTCTTGTTTACACAACCTTTTAAAGGGGCATAGTCACGCTATTTTAGTTCACTTTAAAAAGTAAAAAATATGTCTTCACATCAATGAACGCCCACAAATAATAGTCTAGTTTTGTTTCCAAAGACTATATTACTTCACTGAAACTATTTTCTGTCGCCTGTTTTTACGGATGGCACGGATGGAAATGGATTTCAATTTGAAAAAATTAGGCTAAACTTTTCAATTCTTTGAGCGTGTTGACATTAGATCGATATTAAATGGTCATGGTTTTGTTTTCTCTTAATGAAATTAAGTTAATATATTCCATTATATGTTCAAACACAATGTTGGGCATGGATAAAGTTAGCTACCGATAATTTCAGCACAGTTTTGACCAAAAATCTGCGAAATCCTCGTGACTATGCCCCTTTAAGCCCCAATAGTGACAAGCATCTAATTTCTCCTTACAATATCACTAACTGATCAAACATACAGGTTATGAGAATAAAGGAAATGATCAACAAAGAAGAAATGTGTTGATGTTTAATCAAATTCTCCCAACTAGTACCATTGCAAATATATAGAGAACAGTGAGGAGAATATGCTTGTTGATACTAGGGCTTAAAGGGTTAAAGGGGCATAGTCACGAGGATTTCAAAGATTTCTGGTCAAAACTGTGCTAAAATTATCGGTAGCTATCTTGATCCATGCCCAAAATTGTTTGAACATTTAAAGGAACATATTAACTTAATTTCATTAAGAGAAAACAAACCATGACCTTTTAATATCGATTTAATGTCAACACGCTGAAAGAATTTGAAAAGTTTAGCCTAATTTTTTCAAATTGCAATCCATTTCCATCCGTGCCATCCGTAGCAACAGACGACAGAAAATAATTCCCTTGAAGTAATACAGTCTTTGGTTACAAAACTACAGTAGACCATTATTTGTGGGCGTTCATTGATGAGAGGTCATTTTTTTTATTTTTTTAAGTGAACTAAAATAGCGTGACTATGCCCCTTTAAAAGAGGCAATTAAAAATCATTGTCACCACAGTCTCATCTACAATTGTTACAAAATAGCAAATCAAGTATTTACAAATGCTCAAAGTCTAAAACTGACCGTCAAGACAGTAGTTACGCTGATGAAGCTTTGTTGAACAAAAAATGGCGTTTTATCAAACGCAAACACGAAACGCGGCTCTAAATCAACTCAACGAGAAAGAAAGAAATTGCTATCGAAATAGAGCGTTCCACCGGACTGCATTCGATTGATTGCTTTCCGGAATTTTTCCGGAATGAAAGTATAGTGATCTATACAAATCCCTGATAGAGGGGGGCATTGGGTTTTGCGGTTTTGCGGTTTTGGTCACCTTTTAGATCGGTTTTTCGGTTTTTGCACTCAAAATCCCCGGTTTTTCGGTTTTGGTATCCACTGCGGTTTTCGGTTTTTCCCTTTTTGACATTCGGGTTTCGGTTTTTATAAACAAAAAAAGCGGTTATTCGGTTCAAGTTGCGAGCAATTGGAGCACTGTGTCCGAAGTTTCTGAGTTCATTACAAAAGTTTCACCTTCCTATGAGACGGAGACAATGGAAGAAGCGATTACTTTGGTTGAACATTGCAAAAATTTCCTTCCGGATAATGCGCATCAAATCCGTGCTGCAAGCAGTATAACAGAGGCATTGAATGGTCCCCAAGGCCAATATTATGCTGTTGTATCAAGGTTTGAAGGATTGAAAATTACGAATTTGCAGTTTTGATCATTATTTTCGGCGGTTTTTCGGTTTTGAACGATTTTTCTTCCGGATTTTCGGTTTTGGTGTAAATTTTGGCCGGTTTTTAGGTTTCTGATAGGCCCCAATGCCCCCCTCCTGATATGGTAATTCTGGCGGATACTAAAAATGTCTTGAGTACTGCCGGTATTATTACAACTCAGATTTCCTGATCAAGGGAGTTTTAAAAGAATATTTGGCGATACTCACGAGTCTCTGATATGCGAATTCTGAGGTGACTGAGTCAGGAACAATACCTTAAATATTGTATTTTTGAATACCATATTTATGGTATTGTAATGTTTGGCAGATGTTATCAGGCCGCGTGTTCCCGTCTTAAATAAAAACACATGTCCAGATCACTACACACGTCCAATATCGTAATTCCGGGGTAAATGGGGGACTAAAAAGGTCTTTCAGTGTTAAGAGAAGTGTTAGCAGATTTTACCGGACACAAGTTTTTGGTCCAGTGATTTTTAAATAAACATACATAGAGATAAATAAGAATTCATAATGTGGTAATTGTTGCATGTCTGAGCTGTGTCAATAAAAATCTCTTGAAAATAGTATTAAGGCAAGTGTTAGGAAATATTACAGCCCGGAATTTCTTGATCAAGTGATTTATAAATAAAAAACACTCATACACACACAAGAAACACGAATCCCTATATGGTAATTCTGGAGTCACTGCCCCGGGGATAATGAAATATCATAACAAAGTATTTATGCATGCAGATATTAGAGTCCGGATGTTCCTGATTAAGTATTTCAAGAGCTTTGCGGTTTATCACTATCAATCGGAGACGCTCTAATTAAAGGACATGAAGAATATACACTCAACAAAAAGTTATTCAGAGCCAACCTAGGGCAATATTTGGCTTCATTTACATCGAAAATCAATATGCTTCCTGTGGGCGCGGCTTATCATTATAGTGAAATTGAAGTTTACGGTCATGATTCAGCAAACTGTAACAGTGATAGCTCACGAAACATCTTAGACTCTGCTAAGGTTATGTAACATTCTGAAGCCATGTCTAGTCCTAATTCCACAACCTCAAGTGTTATCCCGCAAGGCTATCTATTGTCGCAGATTATTGTCAGCTTTCTGTTGGCTACACCAGCAGTTCTCTCAAACGTGGTGTTACTGTTTACAATTTACCGAAGTCAGCTGTGGCGGACGCCGGTCACTTTATTGGTGATTAACTTGAGCGTATGTGACTGTCTATCTGGAATGGTCCCTGGATTCGGCAGTCTTTACTACGATATCAACTTATTCATTGATCGGACAAGAGAAAATCTTTTGGGGTTGAGACTTGCTGTAATTACTTCTGCTGTTGTGACAAATATCGTGGCATCTTGTACCATAGCGGCGATGTCTTTTGACCGTTTTTTCGCGGTTTCGTGTCCGCTTCAGTACAAAAGGCGTGTGACCACCAGAAAGATCAAAGTATTTATCGCGATTGTTTGGATTTACGCCGTGCTGTTCTCCAGTCTAGCAATGGTTGTGTCCGTTTCTACGTTTGTTCTCCTGTATTGCCATCTTCATGTGTCGCTACCTCTAATCATCCTGCCTGTAGTCTATTGGAGAACATTCTGCGCACTTCGCTGCCACAACAGTCAAGTGCAAAACGTGGCTGAAGGAACAGGTGTTGAGCAAATAGCCTTGGCACACAGGAACAGAGAAAGAAAAATGATTTCAACCTTTCTGATAGTTCTTGTCTTATTTTATATAACTTTCGCTCCCCAGTATATTGCCCAGAATATGTTAGTCTTTGAACCGTCTTACGCAGTGATGGAAAGTTTCAACTTTTTTCTTTATGCATCGAATAGGTTTCTTTTAGTGAACTGTAGTTTGAATCCATTCATCTATGCGTGGAGAATCCCAAAATACAGAAGGGCATTCAAGGAGGTATTTAAAGGGTGGCGCTGCCGAAAGAAATCGCAATACAATGTTGCTGATGCCTCGATCTAAGATTAAACGTGCAGGCGTAGTTAATAGAAGGAAATGGTTTGAAAATACGTCAAATATCAAAGAGGAAAACAAAGGAGCTTTTGCTTAAGTTGGAGCGGCTGAGCGATCTTTTGTTTTACTCCCAGCAGGTGGCTCAGTGTTGGGCACGTGACTAAACTTACACGCTGCTATTGGCTAGTTCTTCGGATACATTTCAGAGAGGATTGTTTGTGCATTGTCGTGGTTGAAAAAGCAAGATCTCAACATACCACAGAAAAGGGCATCCCAGCCATCCGTAGCCGATCACACTTAAAACTAGTAGAATAACTTTCCACAAATCTGTACCATTATTTTTGGAGTTTCCTTTGATCACAGAATTTCTCTTGACTTTTTGAAGTGATAATGAAATAGGTGACAGAACCCCTTTAACCTTCAAGCCCTGATATTAAAATGCATATTCTCCTTACTGTTCTCCATACATTTTCTTATGGAACTAGTAAGGAGAATTTGTCTAAATATCAAGACATCATATCCTTGGTGATCACTTTCTTTATTCTCATCACTTGAATGTTTGAACAAGTAGTAATAATGTAAAGAGAAAGTTCATTTTCGTCACTGTTAGAGCTTAAAGAGTCAATCAATATCAGCGTTTACACCCTAATTTAAACTAAAATTAGTCTACAACAAACGCAGGCTTATTCTTAATTGTGGACAATAAATTGTCAACAGCCAATGATTTTTATTTTTCATTTTTGGTTTAGTATTTCAAGAACGGTGTCTCCTAATACAGAGGTATTTTTGCGCAGGTTACGACCATGCGGGAAAAGCACATCTCAGCAAAGGGTAATGGGTTCCAAAAAGAATATTGTGGGTAACCACGTACTTTTCAAAGATAATGAAGCAACTATAACTCTAAAAGCTTTAAAATACATACCAATGTATGGCATTTTCTTTTCCAAATGTATGCTCAATTATCACTGAAAAATATGTGGTTACCATCAATTTTCGTTTTGGATTCCAACAGCCCTTGCTGGAATCTGCTCTTCCCGAGTAGCCGTCAGTCGCGCAAAAATACCTTTGTATTAGAAGGTACTGTCCTTAAGAAACCCGAGTTTCTCCGACCATCCCGAGATGAGCAGAACGTATGCGCTGTAACAATAGAGGGCACCGTCCTTAAAAAAAAACTGCTGGCACACGAGGAAAACTTGAGAGAAAGCAAAAGGGGTTTCCCCTCTTCCTAGGTCGCCCTTTCCCTTTTCATCAAGTCGGATCATCTTTTCTTCGTTGCCCACAGTCATAGCGCCTCTTAGTGGATCAGGCTAGCTACATTATTGGAAGCGCTTTTTCTAAACCCCTCGTTGAGGTATACCAAACTTGATCTACTCTCTAATTGGTCCATTTTGAGATTTTTCTGCATCCAGTTTACTCTCCATCCATTCAGTAGTATTCCTGCGTCTCCTTCGCTACCCACTCTCCCCCCCCCCCCCCCTCCAGCATCTGAGCGCTTAGAACAAGCCAAGAAGATTAGTTTTAAAATTTGCGAAAGAGAATGATGTGCTGTCGTTGAGGGCACAAACCTTGTTCGTCCTATCGGATTGCAATTCGTCTATTTTCTTGTGTGAAAGATTCGAAGAGACGGGATAGGGTAGGTAAGTCAGTAGGATGGATGTTGGATGGGTAAGAAGGTTGATAGGTAGTAATTTAGTAGGAAGGTAAGCAGGTTAGTAGGTAGGTTGGCTGGATGAGTGGGCGAGTAATTAGGTTGTCAAGTAGGTGAGTAAGAAGTTAGATTAGTCAGGTGGATGGGTAGGTAGGAGGTAGGCAGACATGTAGGCACTTAGGTAGGTATCCTTTATTTATGCAAGGTAACATCTTCAGAACTGTTACAAATAATTAATAATAATTATAATAATAATTGCAGAGATAGAAAGTGGGCAGGTGGTCACCTCTCGGTGTCTCCTTTTTTACCTTAGAGTCTAATGACAATCACTTTATTACGTTGCATGTTGAAGGTGGCATTTAGTTCAATTTGTTGTTCTAATGTTCATCCTGTATGCATCAGCCACAATGTACCTTGATCGGCAGCGGCTTCCTTTAAAAACCTTTTTGAACGCCGTTCTGTATTTTGGAATTCTCCACGCATAGATGAATGGATTTAAACTACAGTTCACTAAAAGAAACTTATTTGATGCATAAAGGAAAAACTTGAAACTTTCCAGCTCTAAGGTTGACGGATGAAAAACTAAAATGTTCTGGGTAATATACTGGGGAGCGAAAGTTGCATAAAATAAGACAAGAACTATCAGAAAGGCTGAAATCATTTTTCTTTCTCTGTTCCTGTGAGCAAAGGCCATTCGTTCGAGATCTCTCCCATTCATAGCTGAAGAAATATTCCTTACTTGATTGTTGTGGCACTGTAGCGCGCGGTATGTTTTCCAATACACAACAGGAAAGACCAGTAAAGGAAACGACACGTGAAGATGGCAGTACAGGAGAACAAATGTAGATGTGGAGACGCCCATTGCTAGACTGGAGAACAGCACGGCGTAAATCCAAATAATGGCAATAAATACTTTGATCTTCGTTCTGGTCACACGCCTTTTGTATTGAAAAGGAGAAGAAACCGCGAAAAAACGATCAAAAGACATTGCAGCTATGGTACAAGATGCCACGATATTTGTCACAACAGCAGAAATGATTAAAGCAAGTCTGAAGCCCGAAAGATTTTCTCTTGTCTGATCGATGAATAAATTGATATCATAGTAGAGACTGCCAAACCCAGGGATCATTCCTGATAGAAAGTCGGACACGCTTAAGTTAATCACCAATAAATTGACCGGCGTCCGCCATAGGTGACTTCGGTAAATTGTAAATAGTAAAATCACGTTTGAGAGAACTGCTGGTGTAGCCAACAAAAAGCTGACAGTAATCTGCGATAATAAATAGCTTTGCGGGATAATGTTCGAGGATGTGAAATTAGACCTTGGCATCGTTTAGACTTACTGAATGTCTAGCCGAGAGCTGAAGGAAAAGTCTGTCCACGAAATTCTGTGAACGGGGTATATATTCACAAAATTTGTTATCAGTTCGCGGCAAATGACGTGTAGATGGATCAGTAGTATTTCAGAAGTGCCTAAATATTTCTGAGGGCGTTTAATTGGAATTTATTGAATTTGTCGCTTCTGTGGAAGATGAACAATAGCACATTTATCAAGAAGTTCCGGTATAGTTCTTTCACTCCCAAAATCAATTAAAAAGATGTCTACTTTTCCGTCTGAAGTCTGAGCATTACTAATACAGGCTATTAAGCAGTTCTTTCCTCTGGTGCCGTTTTTTTATTTTATGTTATCTTATTTTTTTAATGAAAGCTAATGAGCATTTGTTTATTACACTGTACAAGATGGTTCTATATTTTGAGTCTGTGGATGAAATGTTGAAGGGTGACTATTCGAATCGCGAGTGACAGCCATTTAGCAGTTTCTTCTTGTGATGCTTCTTGCGTCTATTAGCAAAACCCTAAACTCCAACCATTCAAGAGAATACTTTTGTGAATTTCATTTTCGTGGTGCTGTTTATACAGGTATATGAGGTGGTTCGAACTTTTGAATATGTGAATTAAGGTATCAGCCACCCTTCGGGACCGTTTGCGCGCGGATCGCTCTAGTTTTTGTTGGTTTTATGAAAAACCCTATAAACTATACATTTTTGGCAGCTTAATAATTCCAGAAAATGACTTTATATTCAAGAAGAGGCATAAGTTTAACATGTTCGGAAAATGGGAAGGTTTTTTCACTCATACATGTCTTCATAGATTAGGTTCCACTCCTTCCAGAAACAAAGAAAACAAAACGATTCTCTTCTTGACACCTATGGCTAAGAAACCGTGTCTCAGATTTTTGACAAGTGCGTTTGTTCTTCTTTTTGAGCAGATGAAGTCAGAGAAGACAAATAAATTAGCCCTTCGCGCGGAAAAAAGTCTAGCTTTAAAACAAAAAGAGGGATTAGAATTCGCAGACACGGATTTGTAGAAAAACTATCTGGCAACAATCCGGCCAAATTTCAGCCAAGTTGGTCGAGCGGCTGTCGACTTGTAGTTAAAAACCTACGTACAACTCGCCAAAATTTCACTTTCGAGAAAAAAGGAACGTGCATTTTCTGCGGCGTCTTGCCAGTAATGAGATTATGACACCTAAAAGTCCGGCGAGTTCCATTTGTATCGATACCGGAGAGGGATTAGCTTTCTCAAACAACAGAACTTTGACAGGTAACATGTAACAGGAGTATTCTAACGCGGCGAGCGGTAGAAAATAATTTATTTGTTTTCAACTCACCGCTCTTGGACGTGAGAAACCATTCGTCATTTTCGTTTTATTTACGAAATATTTTCCTTATTTCAAGCCGTATTTCATGTAACAATTAAAATGTGTCATGAATATTTCCTGAAATGCTGACCAGGTTGATAAAGATGCCGAAAATCTCGGCGAAATCAGGAGAAATCATCGACGCAACCACTTCTCCTGTCGATAAAATGAACGTTGATCGCTCTCCCCCAATTCACTGCCCATTCTTTGTCAAGGGCTTTCTCTTCCTTCATTCTTGGTTTGGAAGACGAAAACAGACACAACCGTTTTCTTAATGATGCACTTAGGTGAAAGAAAACTCTTCTTACTTCGTAAATTAAAAACTTCAACCAGCAACCAGCACGCGCTTTCGTTTTCACGTGATCAAGTTAATCAGGTGTGATAGAACTTGTCAGCGATCAATTACCATAGTTAACAAGGAAAAATCTTTTACTCCTAATGACTCTCCACTGAGCTACTATTCTCCTCTAATTTTTTGTTTGAAAGAAAGCTCTCGAAGAGATTTATCTGAGCAGATAAAGAGATTTATCTGAGCATGTAAAAATCTCAATTATCAAAAAATGACACTTTTTTCCGTGGCTGATACCTTAAAACACCTAAAGTTTGACGTTTCAAATGAAAGCTATCGAAAATTACCTTCCGGTGGTGCTATTTTTTGTGCTTTGTAGGTTGGTGTATTTATACAGTCTCACTTTTTGTCGGTGAAGGAAATCCTGAAGTGAAATTCA
This sequence comes from Siderastrea siderea, assembly GCA_964030785.1. Taxonomy (NCBI): domain Eukaryota; kingdom Metazoa; phylum Cnidaria; class Anthozoa; order Scleractinia; family Rhizangiidae; genus Siderastrea; species Siderastrea siderea. Next base: position 34,578,973 of record OZ034976.1, on the reverse strand, counting down.
TTCTGAAGTGTCACCATTCAAGTTTCACTGAAAGGACATTTCCGTAGCAGCTGTTTCTTTTTTCACCACATTGAAAAACAAAACTTGGAATGAAAATTTTAATTTACTTTGGTGTTTTGAACTATTGTTTAAAAAGCCTTTTCCGAATGTACGAGAAAATATTACGTTCAACGCTACAAATGCTACTCTTGTATTTGTACCGCTTTTAGAATGGCCAAATAAACTTATTATAAGATCGGTCTTTAGACAAGAAGTAGGGGGGAAAACAGAAAACAAAAACAGAACATTAAGACAAAATTCAAGCCCCCAGAGAGATTTGAACTCTCGACCCCTGGTTTACAAGACCAGTGCTCTAAGCACTGATCTACGAAGGCGAGTTGGGTTAATCAATTCGTTTGTTGTTGCTTAATATAACTTGCGATTTTCCAAGACAACGTCAATTGAGCATTTTCGAGATATTACTAGGTTGCCATAGTGTTTTGTCCTTCATTCAAATTTCGTCTGCGAACAAAGATATCGTATAAGCAGCATATTTGAGATCAATGAACGGTAAACGTACAAACGAAAGCTTTTATTGCCCGTGCAGAGCCAACTCATAAAGCTTCTATGTTTCGACTTAACAGGTGGCACTACTAGGGGTCGAAGGTTCCCCCCCCCAAAATGCCCAGCTACCCCCCCCCCCCAAAATATTGTTATCATTACAGTATATAAGTACTCCAAATGCACCAGATTGCATCTCGGCGCATATTCATTTCAAAAAATTTCCGGGGGACATGCCCCCGGACCCTCCTAGGAAGCTCTTGGCCTTCGGCCACTCGGGACTTCTCCCCCAAACAATAAATCCTAGATAGAACCCTGGCTACTGAAATATGCAATTATCCCTCGAGTACGAAACTGTAATTACATACAGCTATTTCAATTAACTTTGTCGGATCAACTCAGGCTGACGCGACAAGACCGAAGGGTAGTGTGGATAGTTGCAAATGAGACACATATTTTAAATTTGCATCCCGTTTTAACCCAGTAAACAAAAAGATGTGTGCGATTAAAAATTACGTTTTAAACGAAAATTCTATCTGAAAATAATTCTTTCAGGCTTTTTGTTTAATATTTATGTTTTAAAAACTCTTCCATATACTTGCTATTGTACGGCAAGCAAAGTACTGCTGATTATGTTGAACTTAGGTATAAAAAATCCCATATTACCCTGCGGTGTTGTCGCGTAGGCTTAAGCTCTCATCTGACAACGTTGATTGAAATAGCTGTATGTCTTGCAAGCTTAGCAGACACGACTATTAATACTAGGCCATCGCCAATGGTGATGAAATAATAGTTGATCGCACCCGAGAAGCTTTGGGGATTTTTTGGTTATGCATGTCTAAAGATCAGAGCAACACTGGTTTTTTCTTTCTGGATGTTTAGGAGGCAGTTCAACACCCTGTGGTCCGGATGCTGGTCTCAAGGAAATGGAACAAGTTTGCACACATGTGGTTTTGGTGAGAACTGCTAATTACTTCCTCACTTTCTTCATCCCTCTCTTCCTTATGCTCTCCCCCATTTCCCCATCCCTCCCTCCCTCCGTCTCTTCTTTGCTCCCTTCCTGTCTCCCTTCCCCCTTCATCCCTTCCTACGTCCTCCCCTCCCCTCTAGTCTCCTTCCCTCCATCTTTTCCTACCTTTCTTCCTCTCCGCTGTTCTCCCCTCTCGTCCTTACTCTCTCCCTCCTCCTTCCCTTCTTCTGTCTTATAACTTTTATGTCTTTCCTTGTTTCAGCATTCAGGGCGCTTTCTACGTGTTGTTCCTTACCTTGTTGTCCTATGCGCTCATCCATGGCTCAACACAAGACGACCCAACACAGTACAGTGGCAAAGCGAATGGACTGCGGTTGTTCTGTGAAATTCTGACTATCATTTTTATCATGTTTTACTTTTTCGAAGAAGTCAACCAAGCGGAACGGTGAGTTTAAACTGGGCATGTGCATTAAGGACCTGTTATTACCTACTTCTCCCTAAGTATGAATGTTGTTTAGTGAGGGATAAACTGAAGGCATGTTCACATTAAGGCACCCACGTTGTGAAAAGTCCATGCCAAGAGATTATACGTTAACTGGTAAAGTAAAAAGTTTTCTCTCTTTGCCTACAGGGAATGGAAAACGTATTTTAAAGATCCGTACAACTACTTTGATTGGTTGGGTCTCGTGTTAACATTCCTTGTGATTCCTCTTCGGTTTGCTGAGGTCAAATCTCAGTGGAGTGTCGCTGCTCTTGGATACTTGTTTAATTTTCTTAGGCTCTTCAAGTTCTCCTGTGTCTCAAGGTACTGTTTGCTAGTACACTGTATTTTGCCAACATTGTTCTCTTACCCAATAAGCGAAAGGGTTTTACTGAAGGATAATTTGCCAGAGTTAACAGTAAGATAAAAATCTGACGTATTGACAAAATTTCCAACAGAAAAAGTGGAGGAAGTAAAAAAAGGGAAAAAGAAAACATTTTAGAATGGGAAAAAAATTGGATCGCTCTGCTGTAAGAGCGATCCTTTAACTTTAAATGGGCTTTAAAAAAAAGAACAAACGAAAAAAAGGCAAAGTTTCAAGCCCCCGGAGAGATTTGAACTCTCGACCCCTGGTTTACAAGACCAGTGCTCTAACCACTGAGCTACGAAGGCCATGGCCAGATGGGGAACTTTGCTGTTTATTGCTACTTATAGTTTGTGGTTTTTTCAAAACAACGTCCATTGCATATTTCCGAAGCATTTCTAATTCGTCATTTTGTTTTATCGTCCATTTGGGACTACGTAGGCAGCAAGGTTGTTGTATAAGCAGAATAAAAGAGTTACTAATTTACGAGAAAGCTTAACCTCAAAATGGAAGACCTAAAAACTGTTTTCCATTTGCTAAAGAATAAAAACGTTCTGCTATGCTCTGTAACTTTTATTTGAATGGCTTTGCTTGCATTGACAACATCAAACGTTAGAGCAACCTTGTACAACTTATTTTAACCCTTTCACTCCCAGAGTCAGTTGTGGAGACATAAGGTGGTTTTAACTTATGAGTCTGTGGATGAAATCCTTTGGTGTGACCGCTCAAATAACTCCTCTTCAGCAGTACTTTCACATAGTACTATTTGTATTTAAGTATTGTACAAAATGAAATTTGGGAGTCCTACAGACGTAAACGCCAAAACGGTGCCTTGTATAGTTGAATCAACAGGACAGTGGTCCAAATCACTGGTCACACATTAGAATTTTATCCACGGACTCTAAAGTTACGTGGTTCACTGTTCGTCTCTAACAGGGAAAGAGTTAACTATCTGTAAAGAAGATCCTCGCAGTTATTAACGCAACTTATGCAGTTGTGAAAAGAAAGCCTGAAAAAAATCAGGCTTGCCGGGATTCGAACCCTGACCTCTGCGATACCAGTGCAGTGCTCTAACCAATTGAGCTATCAAGCCAACTGGGAGCTGGTCATTAAATTGGTTCGTAATATGCCCGGGAAAGATGAAGATGAAATTATGAATATATGAAACTCATATATTTGAACTGCGGAATGAAGAAATAAATGTAAAGAAGATCCTCGAAGTTGTTAACGCAACTTATGCAGTTCCGAAAAGAAAGCCTAAAAAAAAAATCAGGCCTGCCGGGATTCGAACCCTGACCTCTGCGATACCGGTGCAGCGCTCTAACCAATTGAGCTATCAAGCCAACTGGGAGCTGGTCATTAAATTGGTTCGTAATATACCCGGGAAAGATGAAGATGAAATTATGAATATATGACCCTCATATATTTGAACTGCCGAATGAAGAAATAAATGTAAAGAAGATCCTCGCAGTTATTAACGCAACTTATGCAGTTGCGAAAAGAACCAATTTAATGACCAGCTCCCAGTTGGCTGGTAGCTCAATTGGTTAGAGCGCTGCACCGGTATCGCAGAGGTCAGGGTTCGAATCCCGGCAAGCCTGATATTTTTTTTTTTCAGGCTTTCTTTTCGCAACTGCATAAGTTGCGTTAATAACTGCGAGGATCTTCTTTACATTTATTTCTTCATTCCGCAGTTCAAATATATGAGTTTCATATATTCATAATTTCAGTTAACTATCTGTAGTTCAAAGTAACTGTACAGATGTATTGTTCTTGTTTGTAGAACCACAGGCCTGTACACCAAGACCCTTGCCAGGATAATTTACCGTGACATTACTCGCTTCAGTGTGGTGTTTTTGATCGTGTTTCTTGGATTCTGTGGCGCGATGTACATGGCGCTTAAGGCCACGGGCTCACAGGATCTGTTCAGGTAAAAATGTTGGTTAACACTCGACAAGTGTTTGATAAAGCTTTTCAACAGCTGCGCAAGCTAGTAACAGTTTAATACCGGGAGTGTGTTTTCGGGAACGGACATGGGAAGTGCGCGCCTACTCCTCGCGACCTCTGAAATCGCGCCCTTCATTAAAGGCGCGAACTCTTGCATCTCCTCGACAAGTTACGCCAGAGCGGTTAAATTGGGTTGGGTTGATGCTTTACGGGTTTAAAATCGCACCCTTCTTTAACAGTAGTAACTCTTGTGTCTGCTTGACAAGTAACGCTGGAGCGGTCAAATTGGGGTATATCAATACTTTACAGGTTTGATGAATTACTACCTATGCAATAACTGTGTTATTTTTCCCTTAAAAGTAAATACGAATGGTTGATGTTGGCTGCTGTCAGAGCTCTTGTTGAACAGCAACCCGCTGAAGAAGACTACTCTAAGTTCAGGTAAAGTTTCTGTTCCTCCATGCTGTTATTATCTTTGCTTTTTGCAACATTTTGAGCCTTTCACAGCTGGCAAGCTTCCGAAGTATTGGATTTACTGCCAGTGCCTTAAATTTGGTATTCGTGACATCTGAGAATTTAACAATTTTCTTCTCAGTTATTTGAGGATTGTTAAGTTTTAACATTTTCAGAAACTGATAAAAACTCATTTCACAGCGGTCAAACGGAAAAGGTTACGTCACATCCGGTCTTTCAGAGCCTTGAAGTTTGAATCAGTTCAAGTTTACGAGCGCGAAGTTCGTATGAAAACGATGCAGAACATGTCCTGGCAAACCGAATTTCACCCCGGCAAAACTTGTGCATGGCAGTTACTTTATTTCCAACACACTCAACGTAAAAAGCTTAAGTTTTCAGATACGGCGTTAAGTTTTGCGGTTAAAGTGAAACTTTAGACATTTGTCTGTATTTTCCTTTCTGAAATTATGGGTGGAATTGCACACGCGTCGTACGTTTGACCGCTGTGAAGCCAGAAGTCCTTTATTGTCTTAAAGAATATTTTAAACGTAATAATACAATCCATGCGCGCGCCACTAGACAAAGCAACCTTTTACATCCGCCTGCTGTGAGGACTGAGATCGCAAAACGATCTTTCTATTACTATGGTTGCACTCTTTTTAACGAACTATCTTGATGGTATTTTTCGTATTCATTTGCTTCTAAATCTTTTATTTGTACATAGTTTTCTATCTATATTATTATTAGTGTTAGTGTAATGCATATGTATGCATAGTTTTAGTACATTGTTGCGCTCAGGGCTTCCATTGATAACAGACAACTTTTTGCATCTGAAGGGGCTACCCTGAGCGATATAAATCAATAAAGGTTCTTCTTCTTCTTCTTCTTGACTCTTTCTACATGTGTAAGCCTTGCATTGTCGCCCACCATAGCCCACAAACAGCTTAACCACCCCACCCTTTCGATTTCTTGGGTTTGATTGGGCGGTTGTACAGATACGTTGTCTAGTCGTTCGGTTCTCGCTCATCGCGATAGATTTTCTTGTTTGCTGTCAGGTGGCTGGCGATCCTCATTCTTCTTGCTTATATGGCGATGGTGATTGTAATTCTCCTAAACATCCTTATTGCCCAGATGAGCTACACATATAGTGAAGCAAAGAAGACTGCAAAACTGCAGTACGCTATTGACACTATGGTGATTGTTACTCGACTGGAGTACAGCAGAATGGCCAGATGGGTCAGTATGCTTTAGAGAAAACTGTACAGGTTTTGTAAAAATTTTACTTACGATAAATTGAAAAACAAACGGCATCACAGGAAAGCTCTGCTCAGTAGCTTTCATTTGAATGGTCACACTTTAGTGTTTCATCGGAGACTCAAATGTTAGAACCACTTTGTACAGTATAATAAACAGCACCACGGAAAAGTACTGCTCAGTAGCTTTCATTTGAATGGTCACACTTTAGGACGTTATCCACAGACTGAAAAGTTAGAACCACTTTGTACAGCATAATAATAAGCACCTCAGAAAAGTACTGCTCAGTAGCTTTCATTTGATTGGTCACACTAAATAATTCTGCTCCCAGAATCAAAATCTAGAAAGGTATTCCAGTTACGCTTGGATAAAGGAGGAAAAGGCAGTTTGTCTCATAAAAATGTTCTTTTGTTTTTCAGAACTCAAGGGTGAAGAATTACCTGCACGGCGATTGGGTCAGTGAAAAGGACCTAGCAAAAGGTAAATGTTGGAAAGTAACTCAAATCATCCATTTTGTCCCAACTGTTTCTACTTTCATGTTAGATAGGATGCTCTGCTGTTTCCGCCACTGCTTAAATTCAGTTTCTATAGCATGAAGCGACGAAGGGCACTGTCCACTCCCCCCTGGATGGAGTTTTAGTCAATTGCGGGGTAGCATTTTGTTATCTTTCCGTAACCAATCATTGGCCGGTGTCCATTTCGTCTCCTGGGGCCCGTTTCTCGAAAGTCCCGGTAACCGTTTTTGGGCCCAGAGCTAAATACTATAATCAAAATCTATTGAATGGTGGTGTAGCTTTTAGCCCGCAAACCAGCTCGACTTGTTTCGTCAACTTACAGTTTTACTGCATGGTTTTAAAAACCAACAAAATTTGAATCGGTAAACCTTGCGTTCGTCAAAGAGCTTCCGGGCCCGAAAAGTAATAGGGATTTTCGAGAAACGGGCCCCTGCATAGAGAGAGACTATAAGGAGTAGTGTTTCGTAGCTAAGGAAACGGCGCGAGGGACGAAACCAGGACACTAACCTTAAGCTGCGTCTCGTTTTTACGCTCAAAGGTTGATTTTTTTTCCTTAGAAATGTTGGAGTACACTGACGAACGACACCCTTGGGAAACAATGGAAGAAAAGCTAACTGACATCAGGTAGACAGACGCTCAACTCTTTACCTCCTGAGATTACAAGAACACAATTTAAGAACACCACAGAAAAGTCCTACCAAGTAGCCTTCATTTTAATGGCAACACATTAGGATATTCATCCACAAGACTCAAAATCTTATCTAGAGCCATCTTGTACAGCTTAATAAACAGCACCACAGGAAAGTACTGCTCTGCAGCTTTAATTTGAATGGTCACTCTTTAAGATTTCATCCACAGACTCGAAAGTTAGAATCATCTCGTACAGCTTAATAAACAGCACCACAGGAAAGAACTGCTGAATGAGTCAAGTTTTGGCTCTGAGACTGTAAGTAATTTTTTTTTTCTGTACAATATTTTTTATCTTTGTCAGGGAAATAATGAGAAAAGTGGTCAGGAGAGGCAAAGAAAAAGACCCATTGGAGAGCGTTGACGAAAAGTTGACTTATTTAACGTGAGTAAATATCGTATTGGTTCGGTAGTAGTATTTTTTCCCCGCTATCTTGAAATAATTCTTAAACCAACTGCTCCAAAATCCTCTCCCTGAGCTCCTCAATTCGACCTGGCGCAGTAAACTGTATATGTTCACTTGTGACAAAAATTGTTATTACTTTTAAGTAGTCTTTCTCCTCTGGCTTGCAAGAGCAAACGCCTTTTTTGTCTTTTGTTTCACCAGTCGAAGAAGGCGTTTGCTTTCGCAGTCTATTCACTCTCACCTGGATTTGGTTTTTGGATTCTCTGCAATTCCTTTACTTGCCTCATAACCGTGATTTGCCGTGTCATTCATGTTTGTTTGCTGTTGCTTTGTAGGACCATTGTTGAGAAATTTCCTGTTCGCCCAGAAAACGTGGACATGTGAATTCGCGCTGCGTCGTTGGGCTTCCTTGACAATAATACGATGATGGTGAGAATGCGTGCAGTTCAATAACCTTTGGGGATCATTTAAGCCCAGCGTCACAAAAGGGAAGCAGAGGAATCTTCGCTGTAATTTTTTTTCTTTTCAAAGAATGCAAGCTTCTATGGCGAGTATTAAATCAACAATGTCCCCACAGAAAGATTCGGTCACGGTGAGATCAAGACTGTTATACACTGTGATTGTTGTGAACATTGTCTAAAATTGTGCGGAAATCTACCGGTGTTACCCGCTTACCCCCACTGCTGTAAGTAGGGTTACCCTACCCCTCTTCTGAAAGTGGGGTTACCCAACACCACTTTTGTAAGTAGGGTTACCCTACCCCTGTGTTGTAATGTGGGGTCTGTTGGCTAGTTTCCCAGCCAAGGTTGCGAAAGTCACTTGTAATGGAAGTGCTATTCTACAAAACAATAATACTTTTTATCGTGCTTGCGATGTTAAGCAAAGATTTATTCTTCACCAAGTCTATACAAAGACACACAGGTAGTGAAAGTAGAGCTTCTTAACAGATTCGATACCAATTTCTCCCAAGTTTATGGATACTATTTAGGAAACGATAGCTGTCACCACTGGGGACTAAAGGGTTGGGAAGCGTGTTACACTTTTTGGCACTGGGCAGAAGGCATTTACGTTTTGTTGATTTGGGTACCCGTCTCATTCAAAACAGGGCGAGTGTTCCAATTGTTTTAATAGACAAGAAAAATATCGACGGTTGATTACTATCTTAGTATGTACAGCATAAATAAAACAAAATACTTCTATGTCAAAACGGCATAAGAAAACCTACTGAATTGTCGGATTCACAATGGATCACAAAATCAAAATGTGTTCGTTTCTTGTGCGCGCGCTTTACGTGCACATTTTTCCAGTTAGGCTTTTGTATGGCGCAACGCGTTTATTCCTGCACACTGAAGAAGGGCTATGCCCGAAACGTTTGTGCCTTTACAAACTATGACACCTTAACGTGTTTTACTCGCGTATTAACTTTTTCTTATTATCACTGGTGTCACGCATCAACTGAGCTTTGTCTCTTCTTTTGTTAAACTAAAGAATAGCTAACCGACAAACATTGAAAACAATGAGGAGTAAAATATGCCTACTCATATGTACGATGTATTATATTTATATACGAAATAAAGCTAAATGTGGAGGAATTTTTTTTTTTTGCCCTCGCTGTAACTCATCCGGGGGAGATACTTCTCAGAATTCGGGGGATGGGATGGGTGTTACATGAAGCTCGATACCATCACCCTATTTCAGAGCAAGTTACAGTGATTTTTCGTTGCCTATTTCACACCTAACCAAAACGGGCCAAAACGGCAAGAATCTCTCCTTTTCTTCAGCAAGTCAGTGAAACGTTCTCATTTCATGCCAAAGCATTCAAAATTTATACCGCATTTGGAGCCAGAGTGGATCTGTAACAAATCCTTCAGGGTATAGCTCATGTGAGACTCGCAGATGGGTCGATTGTCAACCGTCAAGTGGCTCAAATTCTAACCGAGAAATTTTACTATCAATGCAATGGTGAACGTTTGGCCTTGGATGTGGACAAGGGGGGGGGGGGGGGGGGGAGGGTGTACAGGTGTAGCCGTCACCTTTAAAACCTATTTTTGTAGCGTCAAAGCCGTGTCGCCATTAAGAACCTCAAAATATGGGATGTTCGCCACCCCCGGCTAAAGACCACGCCATATTCCTTCACGTGCTTAGTAACAGTGTCGCACGTGTTAAATTTAACCTTTTGCAATACATAACGACTGTTTTATTGTGTTCTACATGCCACATAAAAAAGGTATAATAACATCCTAATTCAAGGAAGTCAAACATTTCAAATGACATGAGATGTTTATCTGTGACCTTCAAATACGTTATTTCGCAGTTTCACCAGTTTGGGTGACCCAAACTTGTTTGTTATCTCGTTCGTGCGTGCACTGGCATAGAAGATAACGGCTTGTCAGGCTGACCTGTCAGTCAGGCAATAGCCGTGTCAGCAGGTTATCGTCCAGGTTTTTCTCTGCCGGGGAAAAGAAGTATAAAATTGTCAGTCGGTTGCGACGCACATCGTGTTTGCTCTCATCTTTTGCTGATCTTCAAAATTCCACGATGATTTTCGTACCTGTTTTGATTCTTTGGTGCTCGATTGGCCTCTCGCAAGGTAAGGAGCAACTATTTAGTTATCTAATTTGTTCTTTATCGCCTTTTAGTTTTTTTGTTTAATTTGATATATTTTTCTATGTATTAATTTCATGCCCTGTAATGTTAAATACCTACAGCGGTGCCTTATCTTGTAACAACATTTTGTTGAGTGTCATTCGTGATCGAATGAATACAAGAAAATTACTTTTATAATTCGTCCCATTCCACCCATTTAAACAAAAGTCGTCTCACCCGTTTGCAATATTAATACGTTTTATAATTATTTTAACGTTAATTGTGGCAGTAAACGATGGGACGGTTTGTGCCTCATCAATGGTTTTCAATTGCAGTTGTTTGCTTCCTAGATCAGTTATACTCACTTGTGACAATACAGGAAGTTTTTGGGCTGCACACGTATTTGTTACCGAAACCCAAAACTTCCTTGTTCCATAAATGCTTCCCTTTCATCCAACTAGTTCCTCATTTACTGCGACTCAAACAATATTGTGCAAAATGTATTTCAGTATCCTCTAATGTAGCAAGAAGCTTTCCTGAATGCCTGAATTCATTTGCACTGACGTAAGTCTCGCAATAACTTTGTTTACGGGCTCGAAAGAAATCAAGGTTTCCGGAGAATGAATTGATTTTCGTTCATTGAATCTTTCAAGACGGGAGAATAGATCATTTTTTTCTTACCTGTCAAGGATATTTTCCTGGTTTCCTTTCATCAAAAGGAAATCAAGCGAAAAAGTGGGTAAGTAGAGGATGTGTCGGAGGTGGGTCAGTTGCAGCCAATCAGTGATCGATTTAACCAGTAAATAACTGAAATAATCCTTAGAGGTCAGTGCAATAGTATCATTTGTCCTACTATGCGCATCTGCTTTTGGAACAACGAAAACGGTAATACAAGTTATATCAAATGCGTGTTCACCGTGTTGAACATTCATCGAACCCCGCGTTGGTGGACTTTTTCAGGATTATTACTTTAACTTTTCTGGCTAATTTGTCGATTTCGTGTCGGGACTGACATTTCCACCGCAGGGGTGTGTCTGGGGGTCGGGCACGTACACACTATTATCAGTCGTAGCAGATGGATGTGAATTCATTTGCACTTCCTGTGAATTCAAATGAATTCAGGTATCAGGTATCAGGGTGAACACATCTCTCATTATGAGAAGCGGAAAATAGCTATTTTCTAGCTTATTTTTTCGTATCCTGGTAAATGAATTAATTCTCAGCTCTTCTAATGGAAGAAGACGACGAAAGAGATCGCACTGAGGAAGGATTTGCATCTGACGATGCCAAAAGCGATCCAAAATCATCTCATGTGCGTATTACGCAACCAAGTTTAGATCTCAACAGATACATCGTGGACAAGTTCAGGGCTTGAAATAACGGCCGGTCAACGGACAATGTCCGGTCAAAAATAGGTTTTGTCCGGTCAAATCCTTGGATGGCCGGACAATTTGTCCGGTCGTTTACGCTTGTAAAGAAAAATTTAATGCGGATCTTCAGGTTTTAAATTTTTATAGGTTCAACATTATTGGCGTTTGTGAATAAAAAGGGGAAAAGACAGAGATACTACCAGACCAAGAACTTTTAAAAAATGATTCATAATAGTGGTTGTAAAATTTCCGGTGGTTGCAAATCTTCGCTTTGTCGTTCATCAAGCCGTCACCGCAAATTAGCGGGTGTTCCGGAGTAGCGTGTGAAGCAGTATGAATTACTATATTCTTATAATATATAGCCCGCTTGGATTTTGTAAACGTGAAGTGAGAAGCATAACAATGCCTCTCAGATTCTCGGGCAACACTCAGCGAGAACACCCTTAGCCACCTGATAAGAGTCAAAATGGAAGGTCCCCCTTTTCAAGGTTACGAGACTACACCAGCCATTCACTTGTGAGTAACGAGCGCCACTCGCCCTCCGAACCAAAGCAAGAGGAAATCGTACAAGGCCCGAGAGTTTGCGAAAAGGGGAATGGTCTTGATCGATTGTTCTTCAACTGAAGAAGATTCCGATTCAGATAATGAGGACGAATTAGAAGACAGAGCAATAGATTTAATAAAAGAAACAGGAGTGGATCAGTAGGCTCCCGAACATTGTATATATTTTTGGCGTTGATATGTTTTTGTTTCACCTAAAACCACAACAAAGTGCTTTCATTTCTTTAATTGCACAACGTTGATGTAATTCCAGTAATTCCAAATGGCCAAATAGTCATCCATAAAAGTTGTGATTCATATCGTCTCTAAAAACGCTGAAACGGAAAAAATCATTCATCACTTCCGGCACGCCCCTGATAAATACTTGGTTACCAAGCTTTTTGGTGATTATTGGATTCACGGGCACTACTTCGCAAGGCAATGTTTTCCTCAGGCAGTATAGACTTGAAATTGACAACGAGTAGCAAAATTAGGCTGCCATTCAAGTATTCCAAATGAAAAAAGAGAGTTGCCTGTTAGTATCATTTCCCCGACCCCTTTTAATAAGATATAGTACTGAAACATTTCAAGATTCAAGCTTATTCATTCTAAGCTTACTTTGTAGCAAATCAGTGGATATGGATTCTACTTGTAAGAGTTTCTTGTTGTATATTCACATCAGTTAGCTTGTATTATTATGAGGATCAACTAGATCGCAGGCTTCAATTTCATCAACTTCATAACTTTATTAGGTATTAAAATTTAACTGTATAGAAGACATAGAACTGAAGCGATAGATGCATGCACAAATGTAATATTGATTTTGCCGAACGTTGTGGCTGTACTATGCATTCCACTTTTCCTGCAATGAGTTCGAGGCTCCATGTACAATAAAGGCTTAGAAAATGTACTTGTTTGATATGTAAACATCATGCTGCAGGGGGGGGGGGGGGATTTTGTAGAGATATGGCGTAATGGAGATTTGTCCGGCCAAAAATGGGTTGTGTCCGAGCAAAAATGGGTTTGACCGGACAACTTGACCGGCACCAGCCGGGAAATTATTTCAAGCCCTGCAAGTTTCATCCGCCGTCGGCTAAAACTAAGCATGCACCCTTTGAATCAATTGATCTGTCGCTGTACAAGCCTTCTGCGAGATGTTTAGCGTTCTGCACATCCGAGAATCGACTCTTGTTTTGGATCACTGCATTCGCGCAAAGATATTATGAGCTTTTGACCAGACAATCAGCGGGACACAAGGTCATCTGGAGAGAACAAGATGGTTATAGTTCTCCTTCGAAATGCGACAAACTCGTCATCCATCTAGTTGAAGAAACTTCTACTTCAGAGGATATATTAGTGGTGATCACAGTATTCACCACGACTGGCAGAATTCAAGTTCAAGGAAAGAAAATTGAGGACTGGAGTACACATGAGTTTCCGGTGCTTCGTGAAAGTGTAAACAAACTAAGCAAAATTGAGAATTTCTCAGGTATTTCTTCAGTCCAAGACAAATCTATCTTCGCGTCGTCGCTTCACAATTTTTTTGCCAATTCTATTCACTTCGTTGCTGAAGACGAAATCCCTTCTTCCAACACAACCGATGGTCTCGCGCAGAAAGTGGTACCGATTACAACAAACACAGCCTTGTCAACACCGACTGCCGAGCCTTTAACAATTACACCTAACCGTCTAAGAACGATCTCGTCACTGAGAGACACACTTGGCCAATTAGAAGCAGACTTCACTCAGTTTCAAATAATAAGCTCCGGCGACCTTCAGCAAATGAAGGACAAAATGGTACGACAGGATAATCTTCTGAAACTTCAAAAACAAGCAATTGATGACATTTCAACTGACCTTTCATTACAAGTCAAATTACTTCAGGACATGTTATCGCAGCAATCCACTCAAATTAAAAAGCTACAAGAAGAAAACCAGTCTCTTCAAAAGAAACACACTAAAACCGTAGAATCCAATTTGGCCTTGAAAGAGCAACACGATGGACTCTTAACGGAAGTTAAAGAGCCAGTGTGGGAGAAACCGTTGGATCACAGGCAGCCCAAGCTAAGGTTGGGAGCTGCGCATAAATTAGACTGTTTTTTCCACGCTATGCATAATAATGACATCGGCAACATTTAAGAGTTTGTATGGAAATGATACAAAACGTCTCAAATTGCCACAAATCAGAAAGAAGTCGAAATAAAAAAGATTTGTCTTATTACATTGTTTTATTGGTCATTATTGGAGGGCTTCCTGGGCTGGTTTGAAGCTTTTTGGGCGAGAGATTGAGGTTTATATTTTTGATCAGTTACTGAATGTTTAGAATTAATTAAAGGCAGGAAACAGTTTCACACTGCACCTCACTTGAGGTTCGATAAATTCCATCACAATAAACAAATCGCCCTACAACTTCAAAGGTGTATTCTTGGGTCTTGCGCATACCTCTGTTCTTTCTCCTGGGTTCCAGATCCTATTTTAAGCCGTCGAAAATCCCTCTTAAATACGAAACTCGCCTTTCCTGGTATGCGTTTTCATTTGAAGTGCACACATGAATCATTGCGAGCCGCGTTTCGACGACAAAATGTCCCTCAGCCGGGGACAGGCTGAGTGAGATTGTCGACATTAGCAAACACGACACTGCGGAGTCCAGAGAGGTCGGTTTACAGAAATAGAGAAATATTAGAACGGCCGTGAAATTCACTCGCCTCACTTGACTTGGAAAACCATAATTTTGTTATAGGGACGAACGAAGAACTATCTTTTGCTGCACTCTAATCAATCCATTCGATGATTTTATGCCAAGTATTGGCGCAAGTGATCCTGCTCACTGCCCGCAAATCAACCTCATTATTTAATTCCCATATATAGGGTTGTCTGCCCTAAAACAAAATATTGCTGTGACCGTGGAAAATACCCACCACAATTTCCATTCCTTTGAAAACCGGTGCGATTTTTTTTCTAGGTGGAAACTGCTCCTCGTCTCTGCTCTAAATTTCGACAACATTTTTTTTGCGGTAAACAGGTAAATGTGACAGAGCAAATCACTATGCTAATATATTGTCGCACGAAGACATTAAAGCGTGCTCGTGGCGTCAAGTGAGGCGACTAAATTTCACGGGCGTGCCGATAGTTTTCTATCAGGCCCTCAAACCGACCTCTCTGGACTCCGCTGTGTCGCCTTCTGCTTGTGGACAATCTCACTCAGCCTCTCCCCGGCTGAGGGACATTTTGTCGTCGAAACGCGGCTCGCAATGATTCATGTGTGCACTTCAAATGAAAACGCATACCAGGAAAGGCGAGTTTCGTATTTAAGAGGGATTTTCGACGGCTTAAAATAGGATCTGGAACCCATGAGAAAGAACAGAGGTATGCGCAAGACCCAAGAATACACCTTTGAAGTTGTAGGGTGATTCGTTTATTGTGATGGAATTTATCGAACCTCAAGTGAGGTGCAGTGTGAAACTGTTTCCTGCCTTTAATTAATTCTAAACGTTCAGTAACTGATGAAAAATATAAACCTCAATTTCTCGCCCAAAAAGCTTCAAACCAGCCCAGGAAGCCCTCCAATAATGACCAATAAAACAATGAAATAAGACAAATCTTTTTTATTTCGACTTCTTTCTGATTTGTGGCAATTTGAGACGTTTTGTATCATTTCCATACAAACTCTTAAATGTTGCTGATGTCATTATTATGCATAGCGTGGAAAAAACAGTCTAATTTATGCACAGCTCTCAACCTTAGCTTGGGCTGCCTGTGGTTGGATACGCCCGATAATACGGAAACAACCACCAAAGATCCTCACGCGATCTTGGAAGCCTCAGAGCCCATCGACGAAAATCCTTTACCAAAACCTCCAACAGAAGACAACATCGTCCCCAATGGGCAAGCTCCCTTGCAAAACGGCCATTCGGGGAACAACGACCCCCCCGGACAGTTGCCTCCAATCACTGTTAAATCAAACACAGCAGTCTTTCTCTGTGATTCGAACGGAAAATTCCTTAACAAGAGGAAACTATTTAAGCCACAGCAAGAACACAAATACTTTAGATGTCCTAAGGTCGACCATGCAAGAGATGTTTTACAAAATGCACCTCAAGAACACCCTGAATTAATTGTGATTCATACAGGGACAAACAACCTTACGCCGACAACTCCGATAGATACTTTCATCTCTGACATCTCTGCTTTAGTGACGGAAGCATCAACAAAGTTCTCTAAAAGTAAAATCATTTATTCTACTCTACTACCGCGCGCTGATATACCAAGTCACATCATTACCAACATTAATGATCAACTTATCAATGGATGCTCCAAATTGCCAAATGTCCATCTTGTAACCCATGCTAATGTCTTCTTCAAGGGATTAGAAGCTTTACATGATGATAAACATCTAAAAAGGCGACATATCGGATTGTTCGCGGCTAACCTGGTAGACGCGATCCGTGGCAGAGCAAGACCTCCACGATCCCCGTCCAGTCAAGATCATTTGCCCCGCCAAACGTCCCAGCCTCAATCAACACCATTTGAGAATTACGCATCCTACAGCGATGTTGGCAGAGCAAGACCTCCACGATCCCCGTCCAGTCATGATCATTTGCCCCGCCAAACGTCCCAGTCTCAATCAACACCATTTGAGAATTACGCATCCTACAGCGATGTTGTCAAGAAATTTCGCAATAGTGGCCATCGTACTTTACCGTCCCAACGAATGCACCAACCTCTGCCTCAGCACCAACCGCCGCCACCAGATTATCTCCCATCTCAAGTTCATCAGTCAGTATCCGGCGCTCCCCCCGTTACAAAGTGGCAGTCACCCGCTAATCCAGAACACGGTAAAGACCCAGCTGTTGACATTCCTAGAGAACTAATATCTCTTTTAAGATTAATTAAGAGTTATGTTTAGAGCTAATTAATTTATTTACTAGGATACGATTAATCTTGTCTTCTAGATAGATACCGACATGGGATTGACAGACCACCTGAATAACGCAAGCAAATTGTCTTTCTTTGCCTGGAATATTAATGGCCTCTCTTCGAAATCGTTAGGGGATAAATTACAGAATGTTGATTGTTTGAACATGATTAATGATTTTGATTTTCTAATCTTTTGTGAGACTTGGAATGAGACCAATATTGAGGTAGCAGGATATCGATCTGTAGTTACAGGCACCTCAAAAACGACGAAAAGTGGCCGAAATTCGGGTGGATTAGCTTTACTTTACAAGAATGAATTTCATGATTGGATTACCGTGGAAAAGGCTTCTCCAAATTTTCTCTGGTTTAAAATTAGCAGACAGTACACGAAAACTGCAAAAGATATCTTTGTATGTGGTATCTACATTCCACCATGCGGCTCCAATTACTTTCACCCCGAATTGTTCGAAGATCTCGAAAACGACATTGAAATCTATTCTTCCCAAGGGTCGATTCTACTCATGGGTGACCTAAACTCTAGAACAGGAAAATATTCGGACTCTGTCTGTCAAGAAGGAAATAACATGATAACCAACGACCAATCCGAATTTGCGATATGTTCCACTCAGAGGAATAGTTTTGACAATGAGCTTAATAACCACGGAAAGCGCCTTCTTGAACTCTGCCGAAGCGCGGACCTCCGAATACTCAATGGCAGAGTTAGTGGTGATTCATTAGGAAGAGCCACGTTTCATGGTAGAAACGGAACAAGTGTCGTCGATTATTCAATATGTGATCAAGATTTATTTCAACATGTAGCAAATTTTATTGTTAAAGAGCCATCCTGTTTATCAGATCATAGCCCAATAGTGACCATTATTGAACTCTGAACTCTGCCGAACTCTGCCGAAGCGCGGACCTCCGAATACTCAATGGCAGAGTTAGTGGTGATTCATTAGGAAGAGCCACGTTTCATGGTAGAAACGGAACAAGTGTCGTCGATTATTCAATATGTGATCAAGATTTATTTCAACATGTAGCAAATTTTATTGTTAAAGAGCCATCCTGTTTATCAGATCATAGCCCAATAGTGACTTGGCTGAATATTAACACGAATATTTCTAATCGGGATGCAATACCTGCAAATGATACTTTGACGAGTTTACCGAAACAGTTCTGCTGGGAGCATGACTCCACACAAAACTTCAAAGAGGCACTACGGTCTCCAAGTATCCAAACGTTAATCCGAGAGTTTCTAAACGACAACGAATCAATCGCAAATGTTAACATCTCCCTTCAAAAAGTAGAAAACATTTTCATCGCAACTGCAAAACGCTGCTTAAAGATAAAAACTATAAAAAAACATAAACGCGCCCAATTATCTTCAAACAAAAAATGGTTTGATAAAGAATGTCGCTTGAAAAGACATGAATTAAGAAAATTAGCAAATCAAAAACACAGAGATCCCTTAAACGTCATTCTCCGTGAAGAATATCATACTGTCTTAAAACAGTATAAGAACCTTCTAAATAATAAAAGAAATGAATACTACAATAACAAGATTTCTGAGCTAGAGGAAACCGCCCTCGATTCAGACAAGAAACACTTTTGGAATTGTCTGAAATCAATTGATGACTCAGTGAAATTAAAACATACTCCACTGATTTCAGAAGAAAATTGGATGAAACATTTCCAGTCTCTTCATTCAAATGACCCTCTTAACTCCGATCAACAAAACCTTATCTATGAGTTACGAAAACAAGAAGACAACAAAATGCAATCGCATCCATTGGACTTCTTCATCACAGAAGCCGAAATACGTACAGCAGTAAAAAAATTAAAGAATAACAAATCACCCTATTCAGACAAAATACGAAACGAAATGATTAAAACTAGTTTAAATGAAATGATACTCGTTTATCAGAAACTTTTCAACAATATTCTTGATTTGGGATCAATGCCTCAAATGTGGTGTGGTGGGCTCATTACACCAATATTCAAGTCTGGTGGAAGAAATGACCCCTCAAATTACCGAGGAATTTGCGTTTCTAGCTGTCTAGGAAAATTATTTTGTTCGATTTTAAATCAAAGACTTCTAGAACATGTCAACTCGTTGAACATCCTTCACAAATCTCAAATCGGTTTTTTACCGAATAACCGAACTGCAGACCATGTTCTTACTTTGCGAACATTGATAGATAAGTACGTTAATTGTCACCATGAAAAGGTATACGCCTGTTTTGTCGATTTCAGGAAAGCTTTCGACTCGGTATGGCACGATGGGCTCCTTTATAAACTGCTGCAAAATAATGTTGGAGGAAATTTTTATAACCTAATCAAAAGCCTCTACTACAATTCTACTGGTTCTATAAGGATTGGCAATAACCAAACGCGACCTTTTCAATATGCAAGAGGTGTACGCCAAGGCTGCATTCTGAGTCCACTTCTGTTTAACCTATACATTAATGACTTACCTTTCTCTTTCGACAATATTCTATCTGATCCATTTGTTTTACCCAATGGAACCAAATTAAACTCTCTTTTGTATGCAGATGACTTGATTATACTATCACGATCAAAAACAGGGCTGCAAAATTGTCTCAATGCATTAGCCCAGTACTGTACATCGTGGATGTTACAGATTAATCCTAAGAAAACTAAAATAATGGTTTTTCAAAAACGCGTGAAAAAATATGAATGTAACTTTTATATTGACAAAGAAAAGATTGACACTGTTCAGAATTATACTTATCTAGGAACGCGAATTTCTTCATCTGGAAATTTCACACTGTCGTTGAATCACTTGAGAGAAAAGGCTCTTCATGCTCTCTTTGCTTTAAGACGGCACGTTGACTTAAGCCGTTTAAAACCCTCTCTTGCTTGCAAAATTTTCGACACGATGATTTCACCCATTTTGACTTATAATAGCGAAGCCTGGGGTGTCTTTGCTAAATCAGATTTCAAGTCTTGGGACACTTCACCAATTGAAAAAAGTCACTTACAATTTTGCAAACGCTACTTACAAGTTAATAACAAGGCATCTAATATTGCATGCCGGGCTGAAATGGGTCGCTTCCCTTTAACCTTTGATATAAATAAACGAATTCTTAAGTACATAAGTTATCTTCAAAATAAAGATCAAAACTCCTTCGTCGTGCAATCACTGATAATGTCAATAGATTTGCACTGTAATGGTAAAAATAGTTTCTATTCCAGTGTTATAAATATGCTCAATTATTATGACATTCCCTTTAACTTTAATCATGACACTTTAGATGACACTAAGATAACGTACCTTGTAGATCAAATGAAAAAGAAATATATCGCTTATTGGAAACATTCTCTTTGTAATTCTCAAAAACTAGAATTTTATAATACTATTAAAGACAGTTATACACCTTCGCCTTATTTACATCTGACTAGAAAAAATCCCAATCGAAAAACGCTTGTGAAACTAAGAATAAGTAATCACAAACTCCTGATTGAAACAGGAAGATATAACAATGTCCCCAGAAGTGACAGACTATGCACTATTTGTGGGCATAATGTTGAAGATGAAACCCATTTTCTATTTCATTGTCCAAGATATTCATCACTTAGAGACAACTTTTTCAGTAAAATAGATCATGTAATTTCGAATCCCAAGCAGCTATCAATTTCAACCTTGATTGTGCAATTAATGAACTCCACTGACTATTATATTAATATGCAATTAGTGCAGTTTATATCGTCCTGTTTTGAAATGAGAGACAAATTATTGTCAAATTCTTGATCAGTGATTATTTGATTAGTTTTGTTTAATGACTTTTTATTGTAATTATTGTTATTATATATTATCTTATGCTTTTGCAATACTGTAATGTTTTATGGTCATGCAAATAAAGCGCAAGTGTTGTGTTGTTGTGTTACATAAAAAGAAACAATGAATGCGAACTTTCTTGATTCGGAAATTTGAGGACACAATTTCTCGTGCAGCTTTCCACCAAGGTAACAACTGGTAAAATGACTATAGACATTCAAAACAAAGTCGTATCAGCAACAAAGTTAATTTTGCCGGCTACGTGAATAAAACTTGTTGGCCATTTCCTGTGGTCCTGTCCGTTATGCAGCGCAAAGTGGTTTGGCGTATCCTATCCTGTGCAAGGTGGTTCTAACATTTGAGTCTGTGGATAAAATCCTTAAGTGTGACCATTCAGATGAAAGCTACTGAGCAGTACTTTTCTGTGGTGCTGTTTATTATGCTGTACAGGGTGATTCTAACTTTTGAGTCTGTAGATAAAATCCTAAAGTGTGACTATTTAGAAAAGTCAGCAATACTTCATGGGAAGTGTTTACTTTTCAATGTTCTTGCGTAATAAAATTTGGCACATTTTCGGTTATCTTTAATGTTGTAATTAAAAACATTTGGGAATGAAATGATAAAGATGACATATTTTCGTTTTTACATAACTTTTAATTCTAACGTGAAATGCAACATCATGTGCATACTGTACACCAAACAACAGCTCCAATTAAATCATTTCTACATAAGGCTAGAAAAAAAACCTTCTTGTACTGTCAGGGCCAAAAAGGAATGAGAAAATTCAAAATATCATTCCATTATTCCAGGTGTAAAAAAAACATTGCTATCTGAAAACCCACCTTTCAATAAGAATTTCTTTAACTTTTCTATTAAAGGGGATTATCACTTTTTTGAAATTCTCTGACAAACAAGACTAGTCAAATTTTTCTTTTAACATGCCATGCACAAAACTCTTTATGAAAAATATTCCTAAGTATTATTTATTCCTCTTTCTGTGTTGATCTCATGAACTATGAAGCTTACAAAAACAAGTGTCGTACAATTTTTCTCAGTGTTTAGACAATTATTTTACAAGATATTAATCAAATGTGCCGGGTTAGAACTGAGGAGTTGACACTCTGCAGTGAGTGGCTACCTCAGAATTAGTAACTACTGACAACTGTTTGGCTTTATTCTAACTATTGTAAGTAACACAAATGATATAAATGTTATTTTTGCCAGTGCAAAGATTGTCATCATCACTATCATCATCATCACCACCATCAGTATCATCATTATTGCAGAATAATTGTGAAAATTATTACCATAATCAATGTCATTGTCAGCATCTTCCCTATTACCACCACCACCATCATAAAAGGAAATAAAGTAATTATTATCTTCAGTCCAGCAACCTGTTATCAACCTGAAATTGCCATCATCCTTACTTTCTCATCATCATCATCATCATCATCATTGCTATTGTTATCATTGTTAAATGGACCAATTATCTAACAAATTCAGAAAACAAAACCACAACATGGCATTGAAAGTGTTATAAAATTGTAAATGAAAAGCACAAAATGTTTTTCTCAAACATCTATGTATTTCTTTGGCAATAGTAACACTGAAGCTTGTAGGCAGCTCAACTTTTCTGGCATGGTACTAAATAGTTCCCATTTGCCATTTTGGACATCATATTGCTCTACACTGTCAAGTTTTCCCTCAGTGTTCTCTCCGCCAAACAAGTATAAATGGTCATCAAAACTGACCATGGCACATGCAGCTCTAGGCACAATTGGACTGGACACCACATTCCACTGGCTCATGACTGGATCAAACACTTCACAACTTGACTGTAAGGTTTGCCATGTCATATCAGCATATCCTCCAACAACGAAAATTTTTCCCCCTAAGGCAGCTGCACCAGCAAATTTCCGTGCATAAGTCATGCATGACTGGTCAGTCCACTGATCGGTTAATGGCTCAAAACACTCCATACTAGTAAGACAGCCACGAGAATCAAACCCACCCAGCACATAGATGAGGTTTCCAATAACAACTGCACAGTGGGCAGCGCGGCCAGTTTTAATTGATGCAACTTCAATCCATTCATCAAGGCTGGGATCATACTTGTCAACCCTGTTAAAATGATCCTCACCACCTATCACATATAGTTCTTCATTTAGAGCGGTGACAGAACAGTGCAAACGGGTTGCAAGTTCCTTCTTATGAGCGATCCACCTATGTTGTTTTGGGTTGAAGGTACACATTGGGGCTGATGTCTTGCCACCTACCACATACAACTGTCCACAACAAACTGCAGCCCCATGGCGTGTACGAGGGAATGGCATTGTGGATAGCGAAAACCAATGATTTGTGGACAGTAAGAGACAGTAACTGTTAATCCCTATTCCGGATGTGTCATTGTGTCCTCCAGTAAGAATTACAACAGATTCGTTACTAATTAAACACTCACGTGGTTTAAGGGACATGCTCAGGAAAGTATCTGGGAACATGAAGCAAGCCATTCCTCCCAGCAAAATACTCGTACAAGTTAGGCTTTTAACAACTAGTTCTTCCTGCAGAATTTCCCTCAGACTAGATTTTGACATCGAAAAAATCCTCAGACATTTTAATAATTCAGGAAACAAGCACTCTCTTGACAGAATATCGTGTTTTACCCATGAGATAACTGAGTCGTAAACCTCTTCTTCCCTTGAAACAATGATCTCGTCATGGCTAACTAGTTGCTTGACTTTCTCAAAGTCCAGCGCCTTAAAGTCGTCCGATTTCACCACAGAGACAAAATTTTGAAGTTTAAACGTAACTGCTGCTTTTTCTACGGACTCACAGCCAAACTGAGCAGCGAACGATTCCAGTTCAAGGCAATTTGTGGCATCAATGGATTCCTTCAGATACTCCGACACTTTGGTCTTCAAACTTGGAATGATGAGGTAGTCTGCCACCTTGAACAAATCTTGCGCATTAGAAGCATTAATCAGAACTTCACCTGTGTAGATAAAACGAAGAGCTTCACTCGCTGCAGCAGCAGATTTTATCTCTTGTAACTCAACAACGGTGCTTTCGTTTTCTTTAAATCCACTGGTGAAGAGAGAGCGGAAGTACGGGCTAGCTGCAGACAGAACACATCGGTGGGCAGCGAAATCTTGTCCTTCGATTCGAAGGGTTGCGTCACATAGAGTGCTTTCTTTCCTTAGTTCGTTTAGCTTGGAAAGTAGTTCTTGCTTAAATTCCATGTCACAAAGGCGCTGTTCAATCGTGCCCATCGCTGATGCTTTTACGAAGAAAATCGCGAGGAAAACCAAACACACGGAGGCGCGTTAACTCTTCGTGACGTTCTTCGCTATTTCCAGTCCCCTTTCTGAAATCAATGCCAAAGAGAGACTCTGGGAATGAGAAGAGGGCAATGGGGTGGGAACAATCGGGGTCGGGAGGGTTAAGCGTGGTAAACTGAACTAAAATTAGAAAGTGGCCAATATTTAGGCTCTGCTTGCAGAATACCAATTTCGTTTTTTGCTCATCCTCCTTTTGACAACACTCTAGGCACGTCCTTGACCTCCCTGTGGGTAGTTCTCAGTCTAATTTACAATCATAACATAATGTTGATATGAGCTAAAATTATACAATGTACAATGGTAAAAATACTAATCCGAAGTCAAAGATCACTCTAAAAGATGATCCTTGAAATATACAGCTAAATTTATTAACAGATTACCCATATCACCTTGCAGTCTTGTTGCAAAGGTTTTCCGACAACGTTAATTGAAATAGCTGTATATGTACATTTTAATTGATAACCCTAGTGCTCTCCCTAAGGTTAGCAGGTAGTGAGTTCCATAGCAAAACTGCTCAGGATAAAGAAAGGTCCGCTGGCTGGCGGCAGACAGGAATGCCCCGAATAGAAGGCTAATATCCTTATTTCTAGTGTCTCTAGAGTGGGAAGTGCAACATTTAATAAAACTTGTTGTACACACTTACAAGAGAACAAGCACAGTAGAAGAGGCAATTCTAAGGTTGGGCAAATACCAATAAAACTTGCAAACCTTTTGCAGAAGACAAAAAATTCTGCACGAAGATACGAAGATACAGATTTAAAAAAACAGTTAGCCATGAAAACATTTTGTGTGAAAAAAAAAAAAAACAACAACAACAACTGCTCAATGCCCCACCCCACTGCCTCAAAATCAATATGGTCCATCCTTAATCACCAGCAACAAATCTTGGTGACTTAACTCTACGTTCGACCCCAGACCTACTGAATGCAACTGCGGTAGACTGAGGTCCAATTTCCCCCAATCCATTTTAAAAAAATTCATACAAGCACACTCACTGGCCACTCTAGCTCACAACTGGACTACTCGATGGCAAAATAATAAATAAAATCTAACTAAAATGCAGTTTAAAGGTATGCAATAAAACAGAAACCAGTAAAAACAGAATCCCATACATAAAGAAATCCTTATGTTTTTGGCATTGGGCCAGGTAGTCATATTGTGAGGCCAGCCGGTGCCTGTGATAGAAGTACACAGGAGTCCATGACACTGAAGTGCAATATTCACCAACTATTTGGCATTTTTTAATATTGATATCAATACTACAGTGTTATCATTTAAGATAGAAACTGGGCTTACTTAACATACAGTACAAACAAATGAGGGTACTAGCACATGCAAAAAGATATCAAAAACTCTCAAACTTTTAATTCAAATTATAACAAACTTGGGTAAAATGGATAACACCTTACACAGAAATTAGAATTTCCTCAAACACAACAAAGATTGTCACCAAATATCAATATACATGGCACTTCACTTTGTGCTGACAAAAAGACCTCAAGCTTTGTGAACAAAATGCACATTTCAAATGGCCACGTGTGCAGTCCAGAAACGCCGGAAATATAAAAAATATCAAAGTGAACACAGTTTAACATAGTGCACCAGCAAGAAAGATGTTGCAAGTATTCAACCGTCTTCAAATCTTCAAAGACTTGCAATGTATTGCATCAAATATTAACCACCAAGTATGTTACATAGTGACAGTGGTGGATTCTAGGGGAAAGATTGGGGGGGAGGGGGGTCTGGATCCCCATTCCCCCACTCCATTTAAACTTCTACTTGTGTTTTTCATTTTGAACCAAATTCCACGCATTCAAACTACAAAAAAAACAAGAATAGATCGTTTTCACATGACGTCACGGTGGCCATATTGGTGTATAAAACAATGAAACAGTGGCCATGTTGGTGTACCAAGAAAATCCTGTGGGGATTGAAAACTTTTTTCATGTAAAAACCTTCCTTTGTTCCAAGAAATTTGCATGGCTACTGACCACGTGAGTGAAAACGATCTATAAAAAGAAAGAAAGCAGCTTAGACCAGTAGACTAAATTTACAAGGAAAACATATTGATTGTTGTAAATTTGCTAAATCTGAGGTACCATTCTTTGGCTTTAAAAGTATCATGTACAAGCTGGCATTTGTAACCCTCCTGTCAAAACTTCCTGGATCCATCCTTGGTGATGATTTGTGGTTGAAACAATCTGAGGTCTGCTGTTAAAATTATTGTTATAAGTATTACATGAATACTGACAAAAGTTTAGTCTTGTTTTGCTTACCAGCATTATCACCACCACTACCACTGTTAATCTGAACAATGCAGACAAAAAGGCAAGTGAGACCCCCTATGTATCTACATAGAATAAATCACACATTTAAATGCCTGAACGTTCTGAATAAACACTCCATCCCAATAATACCCCTGGGAATTTATTTCTCTTTTGATCATTCAATGGGGGTTATTAACTCAAGAGGGGCATTCAACCAAGAGGGGGGATTTATGCAAGTAACTAAAGTATATATTTCTTTGGTAGCAGCAACACTGAAGCTTGAACACAGGCAAGTTTTTCTGGCATGGTGCCAAAAAGTTCCCATTTGTCATTTTGGACATCATAACGCTCTACACTATCAAGTTTGGAACAATTAGCATCGTCTCCGCCAAAAAGGTACAATTGATCATTAAAACTGACCATAGCACATGCAGCTCGAGCCACGATTGGACTGGACACCAGGCTCCACTGGTCCAGCACAGGGTCAAACATTTCACAGGTTGCATGTAGTGTTAAATCCCATGTCTTCAAATCCTCCAACCACAAAAATTCTCCCACAGGAGGTAGCTACGCCAGCAAATTTCCGTTCATAAGTCATGCATGGCTTGTCAGTCCACTGATCAGATGACGAATCAAAACATTCCACACTATTTAGACAAACACTAGAATCACAACCGCCAAGGACATAAATAAGGTTTCCAATTGCAACTGCACAGTGCGCAGCACGGCCAGTTCGTATTGATGCAACTTTCATCCATTCATCAAGGGTGGGATTATACTTGTCAACTCTATTCAAGTGATCCTCACCACCTATCACATATAGTTCTTCATTTAGAGCGGTGACAGAACAGTGCAAACGGGTTGCAAGTTCCTTCTCATGAGCAATCCACCTATTTTGTTTTGTATTGAAGCTGCACATTGGAAAAGGTGAATTGCCACCTACCACATACAACTGTCCACGACAAACTTCAGCCCCATGGCGTATACGAGCGAATGGCATTTTGGGTAATGATAGCCAATGATTTTTGGACAGTAAGAGACAGTTAGTTTTCCTTGTACCAGTTTGGTCACTAAGAGCAATGTGTCCACCAGTGGGAATCACCACTGACTCATTAATATTTAAGCAAGTACGTGGCTTAAGCGACCTTCCCAGAAAAGTATCTGGAAAAAAGAAGAAATCCATTCCATCCAGAAAAATGCTTGTGCAAGTCCTGCTTTTAATGACTAGTTCTTCCTTTAAAATTTCCCGTAGGCTGGACTTTGACATTGAATAGAGTCTCAGACACTTCAATAATTCTGGAAATAAGCACTCTCTTGACAGAATGTCATGCTTCGATCACCCAGGAGACAACTGCTTCGTAAACCTCTTCTTCCTTGGAAACAATGATCTCATCATGGCTAACGAGCTGCTTGACTTTCTCGAAATCCAGCGCCTTACCACTCTAATGCGAGGCAGTTGGTGGCATCAATGGATTCCTTCAAATATTCAGTCACTTTGGTCTTCAAGGTAGTCTGCCACCTTGAACAAATCTTGCGCGCTAGATGCATTTATCAGAATTTCACCCGTGTAGATGAAACGAAGAGCTTCACCCGCTACAGCAGCAGATTTTATTTCTTGTAACTCG
This sequence comes from Siderastrea siderea, assembly GCA_964030785.1. Taxonomy (NCBI): domain Eukaryota; kingdom Metazoa; phylum Cnidaria; class Anthozoa; order Scleractinia; family Rhizangiidae; genus Siderastrea; species Siderastrea siderea. The sequence continues at coordinate 34,550,911 of OZ034976.1, read as the reverse complement.
ACAACGTTGCTTTCGTTTTCTTTAAATCCACTGGTGAACAGAGAGCGGAAGTACGGGCTGGCTGCAGACAGAACACAACGGTAGGCAACAAAATCTTCTCCTCCGATTCGAAGGGTTGCGTCACATAGAGTGCTTTCTTTCCTTAGTTCGTTTAGCTTGGATAGTAATTCTTCCTTAAATTCTACGTCACAAAGCAGTTTTTCATCTCTGCCCATCACTGATGCTTTTTAGATGAAGAAAATTGTGAGGAAAACTAAACACAAGGAGGAGCGAAACTCTTCTCCAAATAGCGTGACGTTCAGGTGCCTTTTCCCAGTCCCCTTTCTTAAATCGATACCAAAGAGAGACACTGGGAACGAGGCTGAGGTTAGAAAAACGTGGGGGATCTGACAAAAAAAGCATTGTTCATTCAGAAAGTAGCCAATGTTTAGGCTCTGCTTGTAGAGTAACAATTTCCTTTTTTGTGCATCTTGCTCTTGACAACACTCTAGGTACATCTTTTCCATCCAGTGGCGCAACACTTATTGTACACAATTACAGGACATCAAATTTCTTAGAAGAGGCCATTCTTAGGTTGTACAAATACCAAAAAATACCTGCATAAAGCAAAGAGATGTCTCCAAACAACTAAAAGAAAATTCGCGCAACCCATTCAGGCCCCAAAACACCAGCAACAATTAATCTTGGTGAATCCACACCTGTCCAATTTCCCTTATCCATTTGACACAAGTACGGGCAGTCCTAGCTCACAACTGGACTACTCAAAGTCTCACTGTCAAAATATACATTTGCATGTAAATATGAATACAATCTCACTAAAATGCAGCATAAGTTCATTCAAACTGTCAGTAAAACATATACCAGTAACGGTAAGGTCCCATTCATGAAGAAACCCTTATATTTTTGGCATTGGGTAGTCCAGTTGGAGCCTGGGGTTCCTGTGAGAGAAGTACAACGATCAGCAGCTGTTTCGTTTTTTTTTAATATTAATATCAATACAGGAATGTTAGCATTTGACACACAGAGCCTACGCTTACTTAAGGTACAGTATAAACAAATAGCATACTAGCATATGCAAAAAGATGCCAAAGACAAAAAAACTTACCATCACAATCACTACAGTACCAATACTGCTGTTATCACAAGTAATGAAGAGGTAAATAAGTGAGGCACTCAAAAAAACAACAAATTACTTATCGTTTATATGCCTGGACGTTTTGAATAAACACTCCCTTTCAAAAATGCGTATGGCAATTTATTTCTCTATAAAGGTATATATTTCTTTGGCAGTAGCAACACTGAAGCTTGAACACAGGCAAGTTTTTCTGGCATGGTGTCAAAAAGTTCCCATTTGTCATTTTGGATATCATAACGCTCAACACTATCATGCTTAGACCAACTGGCATTCTCTCCACCAAACAAGTACAAATGATCATCAAAACTGACCATGGCAGATGCAGCTCGAGGCACGATTGGACTAGACACCAAGCTCCACTGGCTCACTAAAGGGTCAAACATTTCACAGGTTGCCTCTAAGGTTCTACATGGAACGTCACTGTATCCTCCAACAACAAAAACTTTCCCACAGGCAGCGGCTGCACCAGCAAATCTTCGTGCATTGATCATACTTGGTTTATCAGTCCATTGATCAGTTAATGGATCAAAACACTCAACAGATTTATGGCAGACATTAGAATCACAACCACCAAGGACATAAATAAGGTTTCCCATGGCAACTGCACAATGGGAAGCACGTCCAGTTTTCATTGTTGCTACTTCTGTCCATTCATCAAGGGTAGGATCATATTTGTCAACTCTGTTCCAGTGGCGATGGCCTCCCATAACATACAGTAATTCATTTAGCACAGTGACAGAACAATGCAAACGGGTTGTAAGTTCCTTCTCATGAGCAATCCACTTATTTTGTTTTGGGTTGAAGGTACACATTGGGGCTGATGTCTTGCCACCCACTACGTACAACTGTCCACAACACACGGCAGTCCCATGTCGCGTGTGAGGGAATGGTATTGCAGGTAGCGATAGCCAACGCTTTTTGGACAGTAAAAGACCATTAGTGCTGTTAACGCCTGGACCAACCGTGTCATTGTGTCCTCCAGTAAGAATGACAACAGATTCACTATTGTTTAAGCAGGCACGTGATTTAAGAGACCTGTCCAGAAAAGTATCCGGAAACAAGACGAAAGCCCAACCTTCGTGTATGTTACGTGGACAAGTGGTGTTTTTAGTGACCAAATCTTCCATTTGAATTCCATATAGACTGTGCTTAGACATTGAGAATAACCTAAGGCATTTTAATAACTCAGGAAATAAGCTTTTTCTTGACAGAATATCGTGCTTCACCCATGAGACAACTGCTTCATAAACTTCCTCTTCTCTCGAAACAATGATCTCGTCATGGCTAATCAACTGCTTGACTTTCTGAAAATCCAGCGCCTTAAAATCGTCCGTTTTTACCACGGAGACAAAATTTCCAAGCTTAAATGCAACTGCTGCTTGTTCTAATGACTCACAACCAAACTGAGAGGCAAACAATTCTAGCGCAAGGCAGTTTGTGGCATCGATGGATTCCTTCAAATATTCCGAGACATTGGTCTTCAAACTTGGAATGATGAGGTAGTCTGCCACCTTGTACAAATCTTGCGCATTAGAAGCATTAATCAGAACTTCACCTGTGTAAATGAAACGAAGAACCTCATTCGCCGCCGTAGCAGATTTTATTTCTTGTAACTCGATCACGTTGCTTTCGTTTTCTTTAAATCCACTGGTGAATAGAGAGCGGAAGTACGGGCTGGCTACTGACAGAACACAGCGATGGGCTGCGAAATCTTGTCCTTCGATCCGAAGGGTCGCGTCGCATAGAACGTTTTCTTCTCTAAGTTCATTAAAATTAACAAGCAATTCTTCTTTAAACTCTCTGTCAGAAATAAGCTTTTCTTGTTCCCCCATCACTGATGCTAAATAGTGAAGGCAATACCGGTGTCACAGCGGATTTGGACCCCCCCGCGGATTTGGACCCCCCGGTCCAGATCCGCTAGCGGATTTGGACCCCCCGGTCCAAATCCGCTAGCGGATATGGACCCCCTCTCGCGGATTTGGACCCCTCTGAAAACAAGCGTTCTATTGAGTAAAATTGGTAAAATTGTTTTTTGGAGCTGTTAAAGAGGCAAAATAAAAATATTGAAGCAGTTTTTCTTTTCAAATAATCTCTAATACTTAGGGTAAAAGAGAACCTACAACGCTAGTTTGTATCGATAAATTTTAAAAACTAAACTTTCTTGAAGATATCTTACAATATTTTCTACCATAACTGACTTAAAGCGAATTTATAAAGCCGCGCTAAGAAAAACAATAGTATTTGACATCAGCTTGCCGCGGTAATTGGGGGGACGGAGTAGCAAGCGTACTTTAAAAATTAGCTTTTCTTCTCACCTTTTTCTCACCTCAAATTAATTTTTTTAGAATAAATCTTAACAACGGGAGTAAAAGAAAACAAAGATTTTAAAATCGCACCGTCTGTAAGAAATACCGCAGCGCGTGTTTCAGACACTTTTAGAAGTTTTGTGGCTTTGCGGTAGCACTCCAGTTTACTGAACCTTAAGGACCCTTAAGGATGACTCTGCTATTTTTTATCAAAATGAACAAGAGAAATCACTTTTCCTAGCGCGTATACGTAAGCACGCTTTATGAGAAATTAACTGATCTAATTTTTTCTTCAAAGACGCACTGTTGAAATTAGCTTTTTATTTAGAGGCCTTTTGTAACATCGATGACATAGTTAACATGCGATAACTGAATTTTGAATTTTTGAATTTTGTTGCAGCAAAGTCTTGGATGTTTTTCTTGGTGTCCTCATGACTTATACAAATTCAAAACATCATGATTGGAAAAGGTTCTGAAAAAAAACATCCTGTGAAGTCATGTAATCAAGCAAACTTTTTTTGCAGGGCGCACAATGCGATTCTCAACCAAGAGGTGTTACTTTAAAACCTCTTTTGTTAAACCGCCCGTTCAAACTAGAGGTGTTACTTTAAAAGCTCCTTCGTTAAACCGCCCATTCAAACTATGTTAAATTCAGTATCCTGGAAAACTAATAACAACGCGTATGAAAGAAAACAAGATTTTAAAATCGTATCTTCTGTAAGAAATACCGCAGCGCGTGCTTTAACTGCAACGTTTAGAGGTCTGGCTATGTGCCTAAAACGAACAGTCAATTTACTTGATCTAAAGTCTTACTCTACCTCTATTATGAATAGGTTTGCAGTATTTTGAAACCCAAACGAAACGTTTCTTCGCCAAGATTGAAAAGTGAAATTATTTCGGTACTTTATATGCGAATAACAGCGTGGGTTTTTACAATTACATAGGGGGTCCAAATCCGCGAAGGGGGTCTAAATCCGCTAGCGGATTGGGTCCCCCGGGGGTCCATATTCGCTAGCGGATTTGGACCGGGGGGTCCAAATCCGCTAGCGAATTTGGACCGGGGGGTCCAAATTTGGGGGGGTCCAAATCTGCTGGGACACCGGCTTGATGTTCCTACGCCGAATGGCGTGACGCCTCCTTGTCACGCTTTTCCCAGTCCCCTTCTCAAGTAGCTTTGGATCACGGAAGAGAGGTCGAAAGAGTGGAAAGGGAACAGTTGATTACCTGACGAAAAACGATAATTCTTATTGCTTGAGATGAGAAAATTGCTGAATTTTTAACGCTATGTCTTTTTAAAAAGACAGTTAAAAATAAAATTTGAATTGTAATTTTGTTTTTGTTTTCACAGCCACAACCGTTTGCTATGATAAATATGGGTGCTTCTCGGACAACCCTCCCTTCGACAGTTCTCTAATCGCGCTTCCCTCCCACCCGGGATCCATTGGCACAAAATTTATTCTACACACGAGAGCAAACGCCTTTAAGAAAGAGGAAATCCTAACCACCGACAACAGCAGTTCAATAATCAACTCCACATTCGACCCTTTGCGAAAAGTGAAATTTATCGTCCATGGCTTTACTCAGAATGGTCAAAGTGAGTGGGTAAGAGAAATGACACTAGAATTGCTCAAAAACGAGGCGATGAACGTGATCGTGGTAGACTGGGGTTTAGGGTCCAGTGTCTTGAACCTCTACGACGCTGCGGCCGGAAACACGCGCCTTGTAGGAGTGCAAGTGGCTGATTTGATTGTCGTGATGAACTGGAAGTTCCAAGTGGCATTGAAGAAATTTCATATCATTGGACACAGCTTGGGTGCACAAGTTGCTGGTTTCGCGGGAGAAAAGCTGCGGAAAGGCGGGAAAATTATTGGCCGAATAACAGGTACCACTCACGTCATATAAGTTGTATTGCCGGGTAACTGATATGTTCGCCCTCATTGGTTGTTTCTTGGAGGATATAAACGTGGAAGCCACAGTTCGTAACATTGTAGCGTTAATGTTCTGTGCTGTATACAGTGCATTCCACGAAGAGGTCCATGAAGTCTGCTCTGATCATAAACAGTTTTTTTGCTTGAATGATATATGTGTAGTTGTTGATTTTTTTGTTTACCGCGAAATCACAGACATAAGGTAAGTCATGTATATCATTAGACAAAAATTGGTCACATGTTTAATAATAATAATAATAATAATAATAATAATAATAATAATAATAATAATAATAATAATAACAATAACTTTATTTATGTGTCAAATTGATCTAGCACCCTGCAAAGACAGGGTGCTAATTGGGGACACACTAAATAATAATAATATTACAAATTGTTAAAAAATGCACTAATGTCATGTACAAAAAAATAAGTTTTCATATAATTCAAGTAATCGTAATGAAAGTATTAATTAACTAACTAACCCACTAACTCAGAACTAACTAACTACAGTACCGCTCGAAAGTAATGATGCATAAGCACGCGGCGAAACCTCATCGGCCGCCATTTTGTTTTCCTCGACTTTCCCGCGGTGGGACGAAAAACGGAGATACAAACTGCGATTCCGCCGCGGCAGTATCGCAGAAAATGCACCAATACTTTCGAGCAGTACTGTAACTAACTAACTAACTAACTAACGAACTAACTAACTAACTAACTCAATTATCTCATGGGAAAATGAAAATTACCTTACCAAGGAAAGTATAGGCATCCCATGATGAGTTGTCACTCAAGTTAAATTCATGAGTCCGTCTTTTAGTATCTGTATATAGAATATATTACAATTGTTGCTGTAAAAACAGGCTTAGACCCCGCTGCACCTGGGTTTGATTTCGACGACGCTGCTGTAAGACTGGACCCAACTGATGCCATGTTTGTTGACGTCATCCATACTGACGTGAGAACTGGCACCCTCGATAGTTCCTTGGGACTTCAGCGGCCTTGTGGTCATGTGGATTTCTATCCCAATGGCGGGAACAAACAACCGGGTTGTAAAACGTCACACGTCGTAGAAGGTAATAAAGAAATCCCTTGTATGGATGCCCTCTGCTTTCTCTTAGCCTTTAAGTAAGCTCTTTCTCTTTCGCCCTCAGAGTAGCCTACTAATAGGCTAGCTTGTTAGTTGTTACCTTAGTTTCGTAAAGTTTCGGATGTTTACTTTCGGGCAAAAAACTTTGGGGAGCGATTGCAGAATACTCTGCATCTCCCACGTGACGTGTCGGGATCTTTTGTAAAACGGGTTGAAAAACAATAGGCACTATTGTTATTCAATGAGATGCAAATGAACTGCGGTGTATTCTGCAATCTAGCCAACTTTGGACATGAAAGTCAAACATTTGGATGTTCTCTCGGGAACCTCCCAAGAGTCCTCCATTGTTGCCAGTTCGCCACCCATCGTCCGGCTGCTTCAGTGTTAAACAGCTTGTACAGAGACAATATTTTGCAGGGACATCGCACAAATAACTCTAAATACAATACAGGTTTGACCGACAACTTTCTCACGGGCATCTTTTTCCCAACCATTGGGGGTGGGGGAATTAACAGCCCTCAAAAGGGCAGTATGTAGTATACTGGGAGATAGTGCATTCTCATATTATGTATTATTATTAAATAATCACCCTCCCCTTTGCCTTTTTAGGTGCAGTAGATTCGCTTTTGGATAGTGCTCAAGTCTCTTTGCCATGGATAGTCGCCTGCAGTCACATGAAGTCAGTGGCCTATTTCACAGCCTCCATCAACAGCGCATGCGAGATGAAAGCCTTCCCGTGTGGCAACTGGCGAGATTTCCAAGAAGGAAAATGTTTCTCTTGCGAAGGCGCATGCCCTCAAATGGGATATAACGCTGACCAAAATCGTATGAACAAACCTTGGATGGCATTCTTGAAAACAGTGGAGAACCAGCCATTCTGTGGTATGTGGCGACACAATTTATATTTGATAGCAGGAAAAATACAGGTGTATCTAGAGATGCTGATCCTCCATGTTATCCACTAAACAAACATAGTACAGGGAGCCTCATGCAAACAACCAAGGCCGGATTTATCTGGGACTGTGTTACCTCACAAATAGAAACCGAGCACAACTTAAAAACCTAGTGCGCATGCTTTAGATTATTACGTGTAACACGAGTGACACGATCGTGTCACATCATATCGCTTCTTCAGCCTCCATTTCTACTGGTCAGCATAACGAGGGAGTGAAGGCCCTGGGAACGGAACTGGTAATCAATCTCTTATTCGTTCAATGATCTACAGGTCTCTAATGATGAGTTATGACAAACGATACACGTAGACGGGTTAAGCAACAACAAACAGAAACGCACAACAACTAACCTACTAATTTTGCGCGACACAAGTGACCAATGGTTTTGTTATATTTTTTTAGTCAGCAATAACTATTACGGCATCACTCTACTCTCAGAAGACAGAACCAAGCGGTTCATTTTTAATATGTTCAACAACAAAATTAAAATCAAGTTAACTGGAAGCAATGGAACAGTGGAAACAGATAAAGCCAGGTACGAATCGGCTTAAAACAAAACAGTGGAGCGTACATCTTGCAGTTGTATGATGTTTTCAGTCTTGAATGAATTGGAATATGGTAGGAATTAATTCAAATATATCTAAAAACTGTTATCGGCCAACCTCTAGTCGGGATCCCTCTAGTCGGGATCCCTCTAGTCGGGATCCCTAGTCTGAAATGTCAGCCGTCTCCTCCCCCTAACCCACAGGGGGTGTAGGTTAGGGGAAGGGGACAGCTGACATTTGAGACTACGGAATCCCAATCTCAAATTCAGAAATTTCAGGTTGCTAAGTCAGCGGATTGTCCTCGTGGTGGAGTCACGTGGTGTTCCACGAGGCCGTTGCTTAGCAATTGAACATGCCGTACTGACAGTGAAAACTGTCCATTGAAACACGTTCGATGGAGTCCATTACATTCGCTCCTATTGGAATTGGACAACAAGATTTTGTAAAAGGGGACGCAGTGATGAGGAGAACTAGGAAAATAATAGTCATGTCACGGATAACGATCTTTTTCCGCTATATAATGCATCTTATTCATATTTTCAGAGGTGTGAAATTTGGAAAAGGTTTCGTCCTTTCTGCGGCTCGTGACATTGGAAAAGTGCAGTCCATCGATGTACAGTTCAAAGGGTCAGGATTTTACTTGAAAAAAGTAATTGTATACTCAAAAGTAGAAAACAAGAGGTAAGAAAGTACAGTTCTGCAGTTTACTCCACCGTCCTTCACTACTCCTTCCAAGATGCGTCATATAGATTGGGACTCTCCTCCTCGCCCCCCCCCCCCTAACCTGTCATCCATAATTTAACCTCAAAGGAGGGTTCAGCTCTTGTATAGACATCGGCACCAAACTGCAAAACTTATTTTCTATACAAGGACAGAGATTCTACAGTTCAAAGTATGCCATGATCGCAAAACGGCAAGCAATGATTTTTTGCAAGGGTATGCGAGTTTTTAAACGAACTCTGCTTTTTTCTTTCCAAGATACACAGCGTGTTTTGAGGAGCATCTAGGAAGTTACCTTTCATACTTCAAATTTTCATCCTACACCAGAGACTTGAAGGAGGGGGTACAACAATGTTAAGGAGATGAGGTACGTTAATTTTTCAAGTTGAGATCTAATGCGACTTTACGGCTGGCTGAACCTGGCAGAAATCGTAGTGGAAACTGTAGTAAAATATAGAACAAGAAAAAAGCGCGGGAATCCATGTGAAGATTGGCAAGCGCAAGAAGATCCACTTCATCGTCATTCACATCTTCCCTCTGATTGTTTTCTATAAGAGCTTGAAAAGAGGAACTGAACACAAACGAAATCATAATAAGTCCATAAGGCGGTTTTCACTTGTGTCGAAAGCAATTGCCTTTGTTTTGGTTTTGTCTTACTACAATCTGTGATTGGTTAAATTAAAATCTTGTCGTTTCCTCAACCAATCAGAAGTATAAAAAGTAAGGCCGATAAAGATTTGTTTGCGCGCGTTTTCCCGCGCTTAACGCTAGTTTCATGTATTTGCTTCGAGTTCTGATTGGTTCATTGTGTCGGGAACTACTCAGTTAACTTACTATTGAAAGTTAATTGCAAGCTACTTTATCAGTCAGTATTCTTCTTTGCAGCTGTTACCTTTTGGACAGTCACGAAACTGGTCTCTCCTAAGTTAGTGGAGAGAAGCGTTGCGTGACAATCCAGACAATCCAGATAACTCGACCCTTCGAAGTAAACTACCACACATCTCTTCTCACGCTACTGCTGTGTAAGTTTATAACGTTTAGTTTCGTTTTCTTTTCAGGATGATGGACACGACAAAAAAATTAACGAGAACATGGAAAACACAAACGGCTGCTTACAACACTAAGAACTTCCTCATCATGTGATACAATATATTATTACACATACAAGCTAGGTTAAGGTGCATTACGAGACAAACTCTGGGCGTTCCGAAATCCATTGTCTTACCCAGAGTCCTCGGGATTCTTGGTCAGCGCGTGGAGCCCTCCCTTTGACCGAGAAGCTCGCAGACTCTGAAAACTTGGCATGTCTGTTCTAAACGTTGAAAGAAGTCGTTTAACTTACTCTGGACATTCGAATTTTCTTTCGTTGCTCACGTTTCGAAAAAACCTAAGGTTTTTGTTGTAAAGTTTCTTTTTCGGAATACAGTGGAACCCCGTAATATACATTACAGAAAAGCCACAAAATTTTGGTGGTATTAACCAGTAACTGGGTGCTTAGATTATTAACGAGGCTTTAGGGTCAGAAAATGACTGCGTAAGCTATACTTCAGGCCAAGTAAAAGCAGTCGTAGTGAGGTGGTCGTAATTACGGGGTGGCCAAAGGGCGGAGTTCAAGTGAACCAGAAAGACGTCCAAAAAACGCGCCATTGGAATGACAGCAGAAGGAAAATAACTCTTTAGGTTTTGTTGCCAATTTACAAAAACATAACCATATGATTAGGAGATTAAAACATTAAGGTGAACTGTCCACTGGGGTGTCTGTTTGTTTTCGTTTTACATCAAAGTAATGTAGTTCCAAATAAAGATTCTACCTTTACTTCAGCGACAGTTCCGAGTTGTTTGATAAAATGAATATGACAAGACAACAGCTTGCCAAGTTTCCACCTTCCCCATTTTTTCCCCTTTCGTCTAGAAGAAAAGTTACGGTGACATTTTATTCCTAACAATTGGTTACTAAAATAACACCTTTAAATACTTGTTGCTAAAGACTTTCACACCGTTTATTGCACCTTCTTTAACTAAAACTCGACATAACTAACCCAAAAAGTTAAATAAGAGTCTGTCTACAGAGTTTAAACTCCACAGATTTTCTAACTTTGAAAGAAGTATCTCATCCACCAATATCTCAAAAACGCAAGTACAAAGAAGTATCCAAGAACAAAATATGGCAAAGAAAACTATCTTAAAAAGACACAATCAATTTAAACACCATTGAAATAAAAAGATATCGGCTGTGTTGTTTGTGTATAATTTACAGCTGTTTCAGTTGTTTAATATTTTTGAAAACAGCAGAAAAAATCTATTCGAAATTCCCAATTGCATTCCTGTACCAAATCCAGAACAATCCTGGGAGGTGCACAGCAGATGTTAGTATACATACCAAACCAGTGGATAGTGTTTTTTGTCTGCTCTGATTGGCTACTCAAACTAGGGATAGTATCTGCTATTCACCAGTATTCACTTCCACTTCGGTGAATAATTTTTAACTATCCTGAGCTTGAGTAGCCAATCAGAGCGTGCAAAAAACACTATCCACTGGTTTGGTATATACTAATTTAATTTAGACATGCAAAGAAATTCCAGCAATTTGATTGGCTAACAGAAGTAAGTGATTTTATGCCACATTTACTTCTCATGTACTAAAATCCTAACCTGAAATGTGACATACAAGTATACCGTATAGCAGTAAATTTTTGCAGGAGTTTAATTTTGTGAATTGGTAATTTTTTTGTGTTTTGCGGAACTAATTTTTGCACTTGGGAAAAACTGATTTTTCTTGCTGGGAATTAAATTTTGCGATTTTCAGTAAGTTTTACTGGAATTATAACATTCTCATTTTTTGAGTACATGCAATCGAAATACAGGTGAAACAACATTCAGATGTAAAACATGTTTATCAGTTAATCAATGGACTACCTTCAGACGGCCCTTTTTTGTAAAGCTTTTAGCAGCAAAATACTTGTAGTGTACCGACTGCTATTTCATCGTTTTATTTCTGACTGTTTTGTTTCTAATTTCATTTTGATACTAAATTTAGCTTAATTATGGGAACCACCACAATTTACATTACATGTAAAAGGTTATGTCACTATACATAATTTTGACAATGGAGTAAATTTTTTAGAGCAAATTTTTGTGGGAACTTTTTTTTGCAAATCATGCAAAAAAAAAAAAAAACAGCACAAATTAGAACCCACAAAAATTTAGTGCCACATGGTATACTCTGAACAATACATGTATAACAGCTCTAAAGTATTGATATTTATCATAATTAGAAGATAGTGTCATTAGCCTTTACAAAAAAGAGATACCTTTCTTCTTTCATGAACTGAATAAGGGAGCACAATAATTATTGTCTTATTATTCCTTCCATAATAATCATTATTCCATTTGAAACCATCCTTCAAGGTTCTTTCAAAAAAATTACTATTCAAAGGGAACATTACTGTTTCAAAATTCCGTTATGACCATGGCTACACATATTTTTGGTTTACAAATCATGTAGTCTGAAAGGTCAGCCATCTCTACCCCCTAATTAAACAATAATAGTACTTCATTAAATTCTCCCTATATATAGCTACGGGCTTTTAAGAATTTAATTATATCAATATATAAAAAGAAATATAAATGTATATAAAACAGCTGAGAAAATTTACTTGTCCATAAAAAAAACCATGGAGCAACAAAGACAGCTGCATTTCAGACTAATCTATCATGTCCCCACGAAAAGTATTCCCAAAAGAAACATCGCTTTTCAATTATTCCACTTATGCCCCTCCGTATGTCAATCGTATCAGTTTAGCATGCAAATCCAAGTGTAATAAAATGTTCTTTTCATCATCATCATCATCACCATCATCATAATCATCATCATCATCATCATTGCCATTGCTACATATATCAATCTAAACAAATCAACTTCAGATGAGCCTACACAGAACATATAATATGGTCTTGAAGAGGAATAATTAGTTTTTCAAGAGACCACTGCGCATTTTGAAGACCAACCTAGGGTGATACATGACAAAAAATGAAGAACGTTTACATGCATATCATACATGTATATATTTCTTTGGCAATAGCAACACTGAAGCTTGAACGCAGCTAACCTTTTCTGCCATTGTACCCAGTAGTTCCCATTTGTTGTTTTTCACATCATATCGCTCAACACTATCAAGTTTATACCATTTAGCATCCTCTCCACCAAACAAATACACATGGTCATCAAAACTGACTATGCCACATGCAGCTCGAGGCACCACTGGACTACACACTAGGCTCCACTCCTCTATCATGGGATCGAACATTTCACAGCTTGCCTGTAAGGTTCTATATGCCTTGTCAGCATATCCTCCAACCACAAAAATTTTTCCACAGGAGACAGCTGCACCAGCAAATATTCGTGCATTCATCATGCTTGCCTTATCAGTCCACTGATAAGTTGACGGATCAAAGCACTCAACAGTTTTATGGCAAACACATGAATCACAACCACCAAGGACATAGATAAGGTTTCCCATGGCAACTGCACAGTGACTGGCACGTCCAGTTTTGATTGATGCAACTTCCTTCCATTCATCTATGTTGGGGTCATACTTGTCAACCCTCTTCCAATGGTTTTCACCACCAATCACATATAGTTCTTCATTATAAGCAGTGACAGAACAATGCAAACGGGTTGGGAGATTATTATCACTTGAGATCCACTTGTTCTGTCGTGGATTGAAGCTGCACATTGGTATAGATGCATTGCCACCTACTACGTACAATTGCCCACGACACACTGCAGCCCCATGACGTGTACGAGAGAATGGCATCCTGGGTACGGATAGCCAACTACTTTTTGACAAAACAAAACAGTCAGCGTCACTAACAGCTGTTTGGTGTGAGGAATTAATACCCTTGTGTCCCCCAGTAAGAATTACAACAGATTCGTTACTTCTCAAGCAAGCACGTGGTTTAAGAGCCCTATCCAGGAAAGTATCTGGAAACAAGAAGAAATCCATTCCTTCCAGAAAAATGCTTGTGCAAGTCCTGCTTTTAATGACAAGTTCTTCCTTTAAAACTTCCCGTAGGCTGGACTTTGACATTGAAAAGAGTCTCAGACATTTTATTAATTCAGGAAATAAGCACTCTCTTGAAAGAGTGTTATGCTTCACCCATGAGACAACTGCTTCGTAAACTTCCTCTTCTCTCGAAACAACGATCTCGTCATGGCTAACCAGTTGCTTGACTTTCTCAAAATCCAGCGCCTTAAAATCGTCCGATTTCACCACAGAGACAAAATTTTTCAACTTAAACGCAACTGCTGCTTGTTCTAACGACTCACAACTAAACTGAGAAGCAAACAATTCCAGTTCAAGGCAATTTGTGGCATCAATCGATTCCTTTAAATATTCAGACACTTTGATCTCCAAACGTGGAATGATGAGGTAGTCTGCCACCTTGAACAAATCTCGCGCGTTAGAAGCATTTACAAGAGCTTCACCTGTGTAAATAAAGCGAAGAGCTTCACTCACTGCATCAGCAGATAGCATCTCTTGTAAGTCAACAACATTACTTTCGTTTTCTTTAAATCCACTGGTGAATAGAGAGCGGAAGTACGGGCTGGCTGCAGACAGAACACAACGGTGGGCAGCGAAATCTTGTCCTTCGATCCGAAGAGTGACGTCACATAGAACGTTTTCTTTTCTAAGTTCGTTAAAATTAACAAGCAATTCTTCTTTAAACTCTCTGTCAGATATAAGCTTTACGTTCTCCCCCATCACTGATGCTTTTAATAGTGAAGGCAATATGCCGAAATGTCTCTACAACTCCAAATGGTGTGACGCCTCGTTGTCACGCGCGCTATTCCCAGTCCCCTTTTCAGGCAACTTTGGTGTCCAGAGGGTGGAAAGGAACAGTTGGCGAAAACAGCAACGAAAATTATTACTGCTTGAGGTGAGAAAATTGCCAGTTTTCCATCACTATGTCATTTAAGTCAATTAAAATTAAGTTTAAAATTGTACTTTGCTTTTGTTTCCTCAGCCATCACCGTTTGCTATGAAAATTATACTTAGTTTTTACTTCGTTTTTTTTTTTGGTGTGAGTCGGTGAGAGGGGACCACTGTAATTGGCCTTTGCTGTAGCGGCCCCCTTGTCATTATTTGCTCTCTTTGATTCTTATTTAATTGTCTATTTTTTTCCTGTTCGTGTTGTTCATGGCGAAGCGAAATAAATAAATTAACCCTCCTTTCGACAGTTCTCTGATCGCCCTGGCCCACCCAGAGTCCATTGGCACAAAATATATTTTACATACGACAGTAACCTGCGATCAAGCTCTATTTTCGTTTCGCTCGGTGAAACATTCAGGCGGGAAGGGAGAAAAGAAAATGGAGCCTCCCCAGTAAAAAAAAAAGAACGCCTGATCGCAAGTTAATACGACAGCAAACGCCTTTAACCCTATTCAGACCGGGCTTTTCTTCGTCTTGTGGGACCGGGTGGGGTGGGGGAGGGCGCTTTCACCTCTTAACTCAGAGGATATTAAAGCTATGACGACGAACCCGGGTAAAGGACAGATAGTGCGTCCAAAAATGTTTCCATTGAGGTCCGCAACATCAGCTGATGACGTCATATGACGTCACAATAACGTTTTGCTCTCAAACAGCGGCACTCTTGGATCCGCCATCTTGGATTTCTTGAATTTTCCAAAACCTTCAAAAACCGCCAAAATTGATCAAGAAATGAACAAAGTCAATAAATTAGCACGGAAACGATCTAAAAATGTAAAATTTACTTCAAAAAAGTAATGATTTTCAATTAAAAAAGGGGGAAATTCAAAATTCTGAAAAAGCAGCTTGTCAGAAAGTGGTTGCCATAGTAACGTCAACTTAATGGACAAGGACTTGCTATACCAAATTGTTCCCAGATAAATTTTAGGAAAAGTCACCAAGTTTGGTGGCGTTAGCTTGCCTATTAAAAATGTTGTAAACTTCCATGGTCAAAGTGAGTAGGTAAAAGAAATGACGCTAGAATTGCTCAAAAAGAAGGCGATGAACGTGATTGTGGTAGACGGGGGATTAGGGTCCAGTGTCTTGAACCTGTACGAAGCTGCGGCTGGAAACACGCACCTTGTAGGAGAACAAGTGGCACATTTTATTGAAGTGTTAAACCAGAAGTTTGAGGTGGCATTGAAGAAGTTTCATATCATTGGACACACCCTGGGTGACCCTGGGTGCACAAGTAGCGGGTGATTCATTAAAATGCCTACGATCAAGGACACAGTTTGCCAAGTTTCGACCTTCCTCATTTTAACACAATTCTCCGACTAAGAGTCTGCCTACAGAGTTTAAACTCCACTGATTTTCTAACGTTGAAAGTTGTATCTCATCCACCAATATCTCAAAAATGCAAGGAAGGGACTGGGAATAGATTATTTGCCACTTTAAAATGAGAAAAAAGTATCCAAGAAAAAAAAAAGGCAAAGAAAGCTATCTTTAAAAGACAGAAGTTCAAACAAAACAATATCATTGAAATAATATAAAGAGATATCGGCTAATTGTGTTGTTTATGTATAATCCATGGCTGTTTCGGCTGTTTCAGTTGTTTCATATTTTTTAAAACAACAGAAAACATCTATCGGAAATTCCTGGTTGCATTCCTGTGGTATGGGGACCAAGGAAGGACAGATTTAGTGTCATTCCGTCTTTTCTGACACTTTCCGCACCACTTTTCTCATCAAGTCCCTAAAAAAAAAAAACCGGAAAAAGTTCTTTTTTTAAATTTGTACACACGAAGAAATTCGAGCAATAGGCCATTTCCGAATTGTCTTGTGCCTCTTTTTCAAGGCGAGGCTTCGTGCAAAACTTTTCATATGAAAATTAGTTTTACCTGCATGTGAATGAAAACTCATTTTCATATAAAAAGTTTTTCACGAAGCCTCGCTTTGAAAAAGAGGCACAAGGCAACTCGGAAATGGCCTATTCGATTAGCTAACAAGACAGCGGTATTTCTTCTGCAATGCATCAAATACTTCATGTAAGTTTTTCTGTTTCCATATATGGTCGTTGTTATGCATATGTTTCAAAACTTTTAAAATGGGGGCTGCAGAATTTGCAGACAAAGCGAAAAATGTTTAGCGCTTTGTCTACGCTGGTAAATGGTTTGCGATTTTTAATGGCTACAAAATAGCTTTGAGGCAATGGCGAATCTGCGAGGGCTTCACTAATCGCCTTTTTAGGTAGGATTTTGTTTTGTCTTGAAGCTTGTAATAAGATTTATTTCTGAAATTTAACTTGTGCTTAATTTTCAAATTCCCCAAATATTACTCCATGCTTCGCCGCTGTTTGCCAAATGTAAATAGAACTCCACTACAATGTTTTCAATGCATTCACTTTTTAAAACTATCCTTGGGAAAATATGTTGAATACTCGACTTTTCCCATTCCCACTGGACGATCGGGTCATTTATTCTCAAAACCTGTCCACTGAATATGTTACGGTATAGTAATGAGAAGCTGGCAGCTGTCACTGAGCACTGAACTGTTTTCATACCTGATTAGTGTTAGTTTCTCCTCCATTGATTCCCAAGGACGTCGCTCATCGCTGTACTCCAGCATCTCTGAACAACAAAACACACAGTACAAGGAGATCAGAAGTAAACAGAAGTAAACATTTACAGAGTAAAAAAACAAAAAAATTGATAAAAAATGAGTCGTGAAATGTGGTTCTGAGTTTTGAGAGTTTTGAGACTCTGGATTAAATCCTCAAGTGTGACCTGGTGCTGTACAAGGTGGTTCTAAATTTTGACTCTGTGGATGAAATCCTAAACTGTGACCATTCAAATGAAAGCTACTGAGCAGTACTTTCCTGTGGTGCTGTTTACTATGCTGTACAAGGCGGTTCTAACTTTTTGGAGTCTGTGGAAGAAATCCTCAAGTGTGACGATTCAAATGAAAGCTACTGAACAGTATTTTCCTGTGATGCTGTTTATTATGCTGTACAAGGTGATTCTCACTTTTGAGCCTGGATGAAGCCCGCCAAAAGTGTGACGTGAAACCTACGAAAGTAGTAAGGGATGTCTGTTGAGGAAAAATGGAGGCTTCTGATTGGTCGGTGACGTCATGACCGGAACCGGAAGTCACGTGATCTGATTGGTCGGTGACGTCATGACCGGAACCGGAAGTCACGTGTTTTAGAATGGGAAACCGCTGGCGAGTAGGAAAAAGGGATCGTGGGCTCATGCAACCGGAAGTCACGTGTTTTAGAATGGGAAACCGCTGGCGAGTAGGAAAAAGGGATCGTGGGCTCATGCAACCGGAAGTCACGTGTTTTAGAATGGGAAACCGCTGGCGAGTAGGAAAAAGGGATCGTGGGCTCATGCAACCGGAAGTCACGTGATTTGGAAGGGGAAACCGCTGGCGAGTAGGAAAAATGGATCGTGGGCTCAAGGGGAAGTAAAACCACTGAGAAAACGCGGGCTCAAAGTCCAAAGTCCAATTTTGGGAACGGGGGTGGTCCTTGACTCCAAAAAACAACACAAAAAATTTTAACAAATAATTTATTGTCAAACTTTTTTCACAACAAGTGAGAGAAAACAAAATGAGTCCAAAGTCTAAACTGGATATGGTGGCTTGCGACGATGTCTGGAGGCATGATTCCATGAAGAGAGGCACCTGGTAGAGGACGAGGGCACAATGACGAACTATGCAAGCCAGGCAGCGGCACGGAGTCCAAAGTTCAATGTCCTGGGAAGGAACACGCGCCCTGGGAAAGAGTATAAGTTGATCAGAAAAGTAATAATTTGCGAACAAATAATTCTGACCTAAAGCATGACCTTTGTATTTTAAAACGAATGAAGCGTATCCGGTTGCCAAACAGAATTAGAAGAACATAGCTTTCCAATTGACAGTTGTAAAACAGAATTAAATTTATTCACAGTAAACAGATTGAATTTACGACAAAATGTGTCAAATGTGTGCAACACTGTGCAATAATCTGTAAACAAAACCAAAAGAGAATTTCTAGTAGTTTTCGAAGCGAACACGCGTCTCCAATTACAAAATATAAAGCGACAAATAAAATAACAGCAATCAAAACAAATGAAAAATGCCGATCAACGATTAAATGAATTTGCCTAGCGAACTTAAAACGAATGAAGCGTATCCGGTCGCCAAACAGAATTAGAAGAACATAGCTTTCCAATTGACAGTTGTAAAACAGAATTAAATTTATTCACAGTAAACAGATTGAATTTACGACAAAATGTGTCAAATGTGTGCAACACTGTGCAATAATCTGTAAACAAAACCAAAAGAGAATTTCTAGTAGTTTCGAAGCGAACACGCGTCTCCAATTACAAAATACAAAGCGACAAATAAAATAACAGCAATCAAAACAAACGAAAAATGCCGATCAACGATTAAATGAATTTGCCTAGCGAACTTAAAGTGAAAGCACAAATAGATAAACTAGATTTGCTTGAATCACGAAACAGAATTATAACTCTAAGTTTATACTAAAATGATACGCTTAATAAAACTATACAGTAATTAACGAGGTCAAGTACCTAATTTATAGGCGACCGATGGTAACCGGTAGATATGGAGTTCCGCTTTTAGGCTTGGCTAAATCTATATATTTTTTTTAGCTGACAGTCAGAAAAAAATGATGCTTACTTTGCGTGGAGGTTTGCTTGTTGTTTTCAACAAGCCGCTCGCTTTCTTCTCGGCGAAAATACGAGTTGTCATCTCGTTTGTCTCACCGCGTTACAGTCAGCACATCGTTGGACTGTGGAAAAAAGAAATACAGAGAGTGAGTAAAAATAAATCAAATAGTCTTTCGGGTAGAAAAGGATTTTTTCACAACAACGCGGGAAATGGGAAAACATTGCGAGCTAAACAGAACCGCTTCGGTTTTCAATTTTTTTCGAGGCGACAAAAAATTAGTTTCATTTCGAAAAACAAAACTAGTAAACGAGTATTATAAGACACACTGTTTTTTAATCGAAAAGTTCGTCGTTGTGGGAAAAACAGGCTAAACACTTCAATATTTTTAGCCGGCAGCAAAACACAACACTTACCTCGTGTTAAGCTTTCGCTGTTTTCAAAACATCCATTCGGCGGCTTCTACAGATAAAAATCTCCCACATTTTTCGCTGAAATCTTAGCTGTCATCGTTTTGTTTGTAAAGCCGAGGGTTGCTGGGGTAAAGCGATGAATAAATCTGTGAAAAAACTGTCGTAAGTCTCCCTGACCTTCCTCCATCTTGAAAAATAGAAAGTTCGGGGGTAATTTTGCTGCTTATATAGCTAAACAGTGTGACGTCATTTGGTTGTGATTGGTCAGTCCCAGTCAGGCCATGGTCAAGGTCCAAGGCCATGGTCAAAGTATCAGCCGATCAGAAGCAGAGTTTCACAACAACGCGGGGAATAGGAAAACATTGCGAGCTAAACAGAACCGCTTCGGTTTTCAAATTTTTTTTTTTTTTTTTTTTTTTTTTTTGAGGCGACAAAAAAAAATAGTTTCATCTCAACTCTCCAGAAAAAGTCAACGGACATGACGTGGTTGTTTTTTTATAGAGAAAGCGAATCATTAATTAAATCCTGGAGCACGTGGGCTCAGAGGAAAGAAAAGAGAGGACATTTCGTGACGCTTACATGACGTATCAGAATAGGCCTCTGGCTAGGGTGGGAAACCGCTGACCAGTGGAAAAAAGGATCGCGGGCTCAGGATGGAGCAAAACTGCTGAGGAACGCGGGCTCAAAGTCCACAGTCCAATTTGAGCATCGGGGGCAGGTATAAAAAGGTAACCAGAGGGGTTAGGTGATGATTGTGACCATGAGTTTTTACATCACCCTTATCAGTGATCAAGCACAAGGCACGAATCAAAAATTTACTGTCAGACTTCCTCATTCACATTATTTGGTGGAAGATGATTGGGAAGCGGCCTTGGTTCATATCTCACACCCGGCTTTTTATCAACAATTGGGAGATCAAACCAAGCAGAATTGGACGCAAGAAGATAGTCAAAAACATTGGATGAAAACAGATATCAGATACATACCAAAACGTGCTGATGGAACGGCTCCCATTCAAGTGACCAAACAAATCCATTTACCGCCAGGGTATTACCACAATTTGAAAGAGGCATGGATTGCCATCGCTTACGAAATAGAAAAACAACACATGGAAGTCATGATGGATATAGCCAAAATGGACGTGGACGATCTAGGGAAACGACAACAACTAGCCGCTCTTAACCTGGCTCAACCCTACGTGAAAATCACCAATGCCGGCATCGCCTCCGAATTAGATTCGTTGTATGTACTCATACCAGCCAACATGCAATTTGAAATGGAATGGAAATTGGCCAGCCTGATGGGACTTGTCAAAGATGGAACGCCAACGCAGAGAATTGTCCAAGAAAAAAATTATCTGGTGAAACATATCGTGGATTACGACGATCGCCACAAATGGACACCCACCATAGGGCCTGTCAACAAATATCCACCGCATGGCATCGTCTCTGTCAGCTTTACCCACCCCGATTTCGAGTATGAGTTGTTCTTGGGTCCTAATCTCAGTCGACAACCATTTCCCACCACCCAAACCGTCAAACCGCAACAAGGACGACAACAACTCATGATTTACACGGATCTCGTCATTGACAGCGTGGTTGGAAATCAAGAAAAAGGTTTTTTACGTGCCATTGATGCTGGCAATACCGATCATCAGTTTGATACCACGCAACGGATGTATTTTCCTCTTGGCAAAACCATCTTTGACAGCATTGCCATTGACATTCAAACAGCGAATGGACAGCCGGCTCCTTTCAAACAAGGCAGTACCATCATTACCCTTCAACTCTCCAGAAAAAGTCAACGGACATGACGTCAGGGTTGTGAACTTTTTTATTTTAATTAAAAAAAGAGTTGATGTTTTTTACAAAGGGTTGTCTGTGTTCTTTGCCACGCGGGGTGGGGCGCTCCTATGTACAATTGAAAAAAGCTATCTACAATTTGAAAAACTAAAAGAAAAGCTATGTACAATTGGAAAAAAATAAAAACTAAAAGAAAAGCTATGTACAGATTGAAAAATAAAAACTAAGAAATTACAAATGAAAGTCTTCCAGTTCCATACGTAATTGATCAATGTTCTCGGGTAGACAGAACGTGCGGTTGAACAAGGCTTGAATTTCGGCTCGGGTTTTCTCGTCCACATCCCGGGATCCCACAATAGCACTGCTTTGATGAAGGGTGGGCTTTTTAGGTCCCCAAGGAACAAATTGACTGCCAGTGACCAGGGTGGCGGCATTCTCATTGACTTGGTAGTAATGGTCCGAGCGGTACCATGATTGACTGGGGATGTCAAACAGGTAGACGGGTTTGCCTTGATCCATAGCCAATTGCACAGTCCAACCAGTGCCTCCTTTCACGCGTTTATGATCCGGTTCCAAGATGCCAAAGGCATAGATGGTATGGGCTTTTTTGGCAATTTGATAATTGCGTTGCAGCAATTGCAGGGTGTAAAAATGACTGGGCATATGTTTGCCTAGTTTCTCAGCCGCCTGGTGAAGATGGGGGTTGGCTAGCATCAGGACTTCCACCGTAGAAGGGGTGATGAAAGTGGCTCGAGGATGGTTCGGGGGGACCAGGACTTCTAGTTGCATCCCAAAGTGTTTGGCATGTTGTTCCACGAGGGCATCCGTACCTTTGGCTCCCCCTGTGTAGACCACATGGCCATGACCCACTTGCAGTTCCAAGGCACCGAGATCTTGTTCTCCGATCATGTCAATGTCTGGGGGCATGGCTTTTGAGAATGAAGATCTAGAGACCAAGGGACCGTCTTAAATAGGGACAACGGACCAATGGGAAGACAAGAGGTCCTTATTTGGATTGAACAAGCTGACCAATGGGAAGATAACAAGTCCTTATATGGGTAGGATAAGCTGACCAATGACAGTCAAGGGTGTAAGGTATAAAAAGGCATGGTCGGTAGGGGTGACATCAACCTTTGAGTACGATGTCTGTCGATCGGAAGAGAAAATCAACCCATCCCCCAGAGGGGAAGAAGAAGAAGAAGAGCATTCAACATATGACGCCCGTGGACTGTGATCCTGTGGTGTGCGACGTGGTGGAAGACACCCGAGCTGCTGTGGAAGATATGATGAAAGAATTGAATGACATGGTGGAGCAATCACCCCCATCACCTCAATTCACCTTGACGACCGTGTATGATCCTCCCAGTTCAGTGGACACTATGGTATGCCCTTGTCATGAGGTGCGTTTGGAGGCCCGAGAATCTCCAAAGGGATGGAAGTATGTGAAATGTCCCATGCAACCGTGTTTGCTGTTTTGTGGACAAGATCAAGTTCTGGAGTATATGAAAGCCGTGTATAGTCAACCTGATGTAGAAGTGTTGGACATGTGGGGTGGTTTGCAATGCTTTTGCCGTGAACCCGCTACGCTTCAACAGAGTCATTCGACCCAGAACCCCGATCGCTTGTTTCTGACTTGTTCCAAGAAAACGTGTGGCTTCTTCCGATGGGCCGATCAACCCTTGGGTCCCAAGTACTGGACGTGGTTTCATGACAACCCTCCCAAAAAAGCCGACCAACAAGCTGAATCGCCTTTAGCCACCCGTGATGCTCAAGGATATCCCAAGAGGGGCTATGACATCCCTGGCCCTCCAGTCAGAAGGAAAGAGGACGTGGAACGAGAACGACCCCTGACAGACTATGAGAAACAATTGTTACGAGAAATTCAAGAGCTCAAGAACCGTCAAGAAATGATGGTGGCCCCGGCACCACCACCCCCCAAGTACAGTGACAGTGTGGAGAACTGGCAGAAAGGTCTAGAGACCATCAGCTGTGGCCGTCTAGGTCTCTTTTAAAATGAGAGAACGAATAAAATTTTTTATCAATGTCACCATGGAGTCTGTGTGTGATGCGTGGGAGTCTGTCTTGTCCCTGGGGCAATGGCAATGTCATCAAACCCTTTGTCAAGTCTTATATGATCATCAACCCGGGTCTCAAATCCCCATACCCCCATGTCCCGAGGACACGCATCCTCTTCACCTGTTTGAAGAAACCCATGTGGACCACAACCTATATCGATGGGTGGTGTTTGTCTTATGGTTAAAAGCTCACCCAGAGGCATGGCGATGGTATCGAATCATTCAAAAGGCGCATCCCCACACGGTCCCCACCATATCGACCTTATGGGATGAATGCCAGAACGTATGGCCCCTCGAAAGAAAAAGGTCTCCCAACCATGGTTGAGTCAGTACCACGATCCTCGAGCCCCCGGCAGTTTAGGAGGGGTGCAACGATTTGCTAAAGCCCATCGTCTCCCTTTGAAAAAAGCTCAACGGGTCTTGGAACGGGATTTGGCCTATACGTTACATAAACCCCGACGTCGTCGTTTTCCCACCGTCCCCGTGATCGTAGGAGGATTAGATGATCAATGGGTCGCGGATTTAGTGGAAGTGCAACCCTTGGCCAAGTATAATCGGGGTATACGATACTTGTTGACGGTCTTGGATGTGTTGTCCAAGTACGCGTGGGTACAACCGTTGAAAGACAAAACCGGGGTGGCGTTGGTCCATGCCTTTGACAAGATTTTGAAAGGACGTCACCCGAATCGATTGCAAACGGATCGAGGGAAAGAATTTTACAACCGGACGTTTCAACGATGGCTTGACGAGCAAGGCATTCAACATTTTTCGACCGAAGGGGATGCGAAAGCCAGTGTGGTGGAACGATTTAACCGCACCTTGAAAGAACGGTTGTACCGTTATTTCACCGCGGCCAACACGTTGAAATTTGACGATGTCTTACCCGAGTTGGTGCAGGGGTATAATGCCACCCGGCATCGAAGTATTGGTATGGCCCCTCAAGACGTGACATGGGACAACGAAGAAGCGGTGTGGAAACGATTGTATGCCCAACGGTTGAAAGACCAGAAAAAACCTAAATTCAAAGTCGGAGATCGTGTACGTCTCAATAAGATTCATCGTACCTTTGAAAAAGGCTATTTACCCGGTTGGACCGAAGAAGTGTTTGTGGTGCATCGTGTGATCCCGGGATCTGTGCCCACGTATAAGATTCACGAATGGGATGATACCCCCGTCCAAGGTACGTTTTATGAAGAGGATTTACAAAAAGTCCATGTATCCGAGGTGTTTCGCATTGAAAAGGTACTTAAGCGACAAAAAGATCGTTGGTTGGTCAAGTAGAAAGGGTGGCCCGACAAGTACAATAGTTGGATTCGTAGTCAAGACGTCACGTCTCTCCAACCACCCCAGAGGAAAAGCCCACCCAAACGACAACTGAAGACTAAAGAGACAAGCCCACCCAAAAGACGACGTGACTAAACAATGACGTTGGTGCCCAACTCTTCGTTTTACGTGACGTTGATGAGTCATGCGAGTACCAAAGAGTTTCCTGGGAACAAGAGTCATCATTTCAGAAACCGATTGCCTAAACCCATCCGATTTATGGGACGAGGATGGATGGTGGGTATGGTGAGTTTATCCTTACCCACCATTCCCGTGATAGCGGAAGAAGGAGGCGTGGGCGATTCCCATCCTCTGTTGTACGTACGATGGCACGAACGGGTGTATGCCCAAGACGATCAAGGCAACGATCGATGGTGGCATCAACGTCGCGAACTCACTGTCTACGGGCGAGATATGAGAAAGGAATTGGCCTCGTCGACGGGATCGCACTTTTTTCATCAACTGGTGTACCGTTACGAGCAAAGCCGTGCCAAACAAACCGAACCCAAAAACAAATGGACAGAGGACAATGGCGTTAAATTATACCCGACGTTTGAATGGACGTCCGAAGGGGATTTGTTGTTGAATACGACCAATGTGGATTACAAACGACAAGTAGCGCACGTGTCATGGGGCAGATCCTTGGCCCTGAGAATGGGATGGATTGAACAAGTGTCCCCCGGCCAGTATCGATTGGGTCCGAATCTCCTGCAAGAATTTCAAGGCATTTCCACCATTCCCACCCCGACGGATATCCGCGATGCCGCCAACAAGCCCATCTTTTGGAAAGTGGAGGGGGATTATCTGAAATTGAGTCTATCGTGTCCTTGGCGGTTTGTGAATGTGAACCAGACCTTTCGTCCCTCGTTGGAATTTCCCTCCACGCGTCCTTTGCATGTGTATTGTGATGTAGGCACCAGCAGCATGGTAGGGGGTCGTATCACCGATCTCTTACGAGAAATCAAGTACCAGCCTCAAAACACCACGCACTTTGAACCTCGACATATTCAATATGTCCCAGTACGCAACGAAGTGGTGGAAATCGTGGAAACCCAGATGGCCGAAACCAATGGGGATCTGGTGAAATTTGGTGAAGGCCATGCCCTCCTGACTCTCCACTTTAAAAGGGAAGTGGTAGTGTGAAGAAGACAAAATGTCGTTCTACGTGACGTTACCGAGTCATGCCAACCGACGTGAATTTCCCAACAACCAAGCCAATTCCTTCAAGATTCGTTTACCTCAACCGTTACGGTTACAAGGAGGTGGATGGCAAGTGGGGTTGAGTGCCATTTCCCTACCGGATACGCACGTCAATTTGTACGAGTTGGTGCAAAAAGATGGGTACATCCTATCGACGACCTGGGACCAAACCTATCCCAAACCGGGTGGAAAAGACGGGGAAACGGTCGGGCGAAGAGATAGCGCGCAAACCCTCATCAATGACATTCAACATTTGGATTGGGTGGTGGATGGGGTGAGTTTCATGAAAGCCACCATTGCTCACTTGGAACAACGACGCAAGGAAACGGCGATTCAAGGAGGTCGGTTTACCAATGATCAAGGCAAACACAGATACGTCAAGTTTCGTTGGGAAGGCGACGATCTCATCATTGACAACACCAATGTCTGTCATTGCAAAACCGACACGCCAGCCCTGTACATCTACACCAAGTTGGCTGTCAAGATGGGATGGTTACGTAAAATTAGCAGTGGGTTGATTTTGGGACCCAACTTACAACAAGACTTCATGGGGGATCAAATCCCCAACATGACAAAACCCGCTGGCAACGATTGGAACGATGTGAACGACGATCAACACAACCCGGTCTTTTGGACGGTGCGTGCGTTTATACCGGATCATTTACGATTGAGTATGAGTTGTGGGTGGCGTTTCACCAACTTGAATGTGGCGTTTCGTTCCGTGGTGGGAGATCCCTCGCGATCGTTGCACGTGTACTCGGACGTGGCAGGCAGCACGGTGGTCGGCAATCGCGTGACCGATTTGTTGCGTGAAATCCATTACAAGCGGGAAGGCAGAGGTACCATGTACTTTGAACCGTTGCACATTCATTACCTACCGCTTCGTAATGAAGTGGTGGAAATCATTCAAATGCAAGTCACCGAAACGTCTGGCACCGAGGATAAGTTGGTCAGGTTTGGCCAAGGCAACACCCTGGTCACCTTGCACTTCAAAAAGGCATAAAAAGGGAAAAGGGGGATGGTCAATCAAAGATGCCCAAGACAAGAGCACGTCGAAGAAGAAGGCAACGAGGCGGTCTCTTGCCTCTGGCCGCTCTCGTGCCAGCCTTGATGGCTGTGGGGAAAGCCGCCGCGTTGGGAGCAGTGGGTGGTGCGGCGGGTTACGGTGGTAAAAAAGCCATCGAAGCAGCGACCACTCGGAAGAAAAAGAAAGGCCGATGACGGTATAAAAAGACAAACGGGGTGACGTGAAGCATAGACCTTGGTGAAAGAGCAAAGAAGACAACCATGCGAGGGGGAAGTTTGACACGATTTCGAACCGACGAGTGGTATGATCAACATGGCAGTGGGTTGATGAGGGAGGTCATGCGTGGTGGGTTCCAAGGCCTTAAAAGCACGCGAAATCCTTTAAAACTGCCTAATAATATCAAGAGAGGATTGAATGCAGGGTTAACACGTGGTGTTAAACCCAAAGCCGAACAAGTCATTAAAAAAGAAATCACCAAACAAGCCAAGAAAGCGTTGAGTCATAAGAACGTGAAAGACGCCGTGCGTGTAGCCACTGCCTTATTTCCCAAACAAACCAAACGTGCACGTGATATTTTGGGAGTGTGAACATGGAACCCGTGCATTCACGACCTCGACGGATTCGTAGTAATCGAGGGTTGTCTCAATGGGGTGGACTGTATCCGTTTTGGAAACTCAGGAGAGGACAACGTGGTGGATGGTTGAGTGCCGAGGTCATGAGAGTCCCCGGGTTTGATTTGAGACAACGTTTAGCACGACGACGACGACGCTATAAAAACCCCTCACGACGACGACGGGGTACCACTCGACGACGTTAAACATGCCTGACGTGAGTACACAAACCGCCCCGGCTCACGAGCGTTCCGAAGGGACCGTCAACCCTGCCTTACGGATTTTCAAGGTGCCACCGACCGACATTAGCATCAATGCCTATCGCATGGTCACCATCCAACCCACTACCACGGGTATCAATCCCATGGAATTCATCATTCCAGGGTTGGACGATTTTGTGGATTTGGGACGCAGTTACTTTACCATGGAATTGAGTTTGAAAAAGGCGAATGGCGCGAACTTGGTGGCCGCGGAGAAATTGTGGCCCGTCAATAATTTGGCCCATTCCATCATCAAACAAATTGACTTGCAGTTGAATGGCACGTTGATCAGTCCACAATCCGACACGTATCATTACAAAGCTTACCTAGAAACCTTGCTGAATTATGACCGAGAAGATGGCAAGACCGTGTTAGGACCCCAAGGCTGGTATAATCAAGTGGATTTCCCACCCCAATGGACTGCCACCAACACAGACAAAGCAGGAAACCATCAACATTGGCAAGATCTGCCTCCTAATCATCAAGCGGCCTTCAATACCTCTGCGACCGAAGTGGAGAAGTATGCTGCAGGTGTCACCCACAGTCTCGTGTTTACCCCGCACTTGGAAGTCTTTCACACTGGCAAACTGTTGGTGCCTGGTATCGAAATCAAGATGAAATTTCATTTCAATGGCCCCAGCCTGTTTTTGAATGGAGTGGCTCTAGCTGGCCGATTGATGGAAGGGGATGTGAAACTAAGGTTTCATCTCTGTCAACTGCGTTTGAATGACGCCATCTACCAGAGTATCTCTAGCAAAAGACACAATGAAGGCCAAGTGGCGGCTTACCCGACCGTCCGCAGTGAAATCCGGACTTTCAGCATGCAAAACAACCTGGTCCGCTTTGATATCCCCAACCTGTTTCAAAACAGAATACCTGACCGATTGATTGTGGGGTTACTGGACAGCCGTGCCTTCAATGGAGATGTGACCCGAGATCCGTTCTGTTTCCAGAAATTTGGTCTGAGTTCCATTAAACAGATTGTCAGAGGAGAAGAATACCCTTATGAAACCCTCCAGTTAGTGCACAACAATGGCACCCGAGATAATCTAGGCTACTTCCGTTTTCTGCAAGCCAGTGGTGCTTGGTGTAAAAAGAAAGGCAACATGGTAGAACTGCTGGATTGGGGCCAAGCTAAAAATTGTACCTTGTTCATGTTTGACAATGTGGCCAATGGATGTGCTGACAGTCAAAACCTCAACCCCAAGCAAACAGGTGATTTACAACTGGTGTTGGAATTTGGAGCTGCCCCCGGTGTCAATATAACCGTACTCGTGTATGGAGAATTTGAGAATTTGCTGGAGATTGACAGGAACGGAGCCGTGTTGTATAACATTTACCAACACTGAAGAAATGGAACATGTGGCCTTGAATAATGTGCAGTTGGATTATTTAGCCCGAGACGACCCCCAATTGAACCCTGTCTTTTACGGAACCGTGGCCTGTGATCGTTTACCCAAGAGTCCTGTCAAGACCACCCCGCAAGGGTACATTGTGAATACCGACCCACACGATCAACCGGGACAACATTGGTTAGCGATGTGGACGGATGGAAAGGTGTGTGAAGTCCTGGACAGTTATGCTTTGCCATTGGATACGTACGTGCAAGTTACCCCGTTACGAGATTGGATCGTCCAACATTGGAAGTATGTAGTGACCAATGGCAAGTCCCTCCAAGCCATTTCAAGCAAGAGTTGTGGTGATTACGCCTTGTTGTACTTGAAAGCCAAAGCCCGTGGACGGACCTTGCAAGATTTTTTAAATGAGTTTTCGGATCATGATTATGTTAGTAATGACCATCAAGCCGGTCAACGCCTTCAACAATTGATTGTAGGCCAAGAAGCCAGATGGTATCAACTTTGTTGTCATCCGTATCATCAATGTAATCATTAAATAAAATTTGTTGGAAAAAAGTGGTGTCGGAGTCGTAGCTCAGTGGGTAGAGCCTTTGGATCCCCCCTCGAATACATGAGGAGGGTCGTGCGTGGGTTCGAGTCCCACCGATTCCAATAAAAAGGTGCCTTTTTTTTCTAAGGGGTAGTTCGTCATCATCATGCAAACGGGGAAACCGTTTCGTTTTCATACGCCTTCCTCTATCTTGGTGGTGGGACCTTCGGGATGTGGCAAAACCGTGTTTACGGAAAAACTCTTGGTAGACAACCCGGAGTTGTTTGAAACCCCACCGACCCAAATGCATTATTGTTATGGGGCCTGGCAAGATCGATTTCGAAGCATGCAAGATCAAGGGGTGGTGTTTCACGAAGGGATTCCCGATCATGAGGCCTTAGTGCAATGGTTTCCTGAAGGACAGGGGGTCCTGGTCTTGGATGATTTAATGGATGAAGGGAGTCACGATAAACGCGTGTTGGATTTATTCACCAAACATTCGCATCATCAAGGGGTGACTGTGCTCTACTTGTGCCAAGACATGTTTCCCGTGGGTCGCTATGCGAAAAGTATATCCCGCAATGCCCATTACATTGTGGCGTTCAAGAACCCCCGAGATCAATTAGGGGTACGCAATGTCATGCTTCAATCGTTTCCTACCACTTGGAAAGACACGTTGGAGACGTTTCATCAAGCCACGACACGACCGTATGGGTATTTGGTCTTGGATTTACACCCCGCCTCCTCCGATCAACAACGGGTGTTGAGTCACCTGTTAAAAGACGAAGGATGGACTCGCACCTATCAAAAACGACTATAAAGGCACCCCCTTGGAACAGGTAAAAAGAGAAAAGCAAACCATGGCCGATGATGACCGTCAACCTCCGCAATCGTACGATACCGTGTCCCCTGCGGGGGTGGGGGCGGCCAGCGGCAATCAAATGTCCACAAGCGCCTGGCAAGATTTGTATTTCACGGGAGACCAAGGCCTTCTCGACGTGGCCATGGAGGAAATGGAAGCCGAGCCCCTCTTTCAGTTTATGGAAGCTCTCCCCATTACCGGTAGAGATGGTGCGCCCCCTGCCCAGGCTTCTTCCCCAGCAGGGGTAGGAAGTCCAGGAAATCAATCATTCCAAAGCCCCCAGACCAGCCCGTTGTCTTCTGGTGCTCGAACCCCTGCGACTCCTCCAAGCGTACCCTTGGCAGCGGGTGCTCGAACAGCAGCGGGTGCTGGGGGTAATGGTAATGGGCGTGGTGGTGGACGTGGTGGTGGACGTGGTGGTGGACGCGGTGGTGGAAGCGGTCGTGGTGGTGGTGGTGGTGGTGGACGTGGTGCTGGTGGTGGTGGTGGTGCTGGTGGTGGTGGTGGTGGTGGAGGTGCTGGTGGTGCTGGTGCGGGTGGTGCTGGTGGTGCTGGTGGTGGTGGTGGAGGTGGTGGTGGTGGAGGTGGAGGTGGTGGTGGTGGTGGTGGGGGTCGTCGTGGACGACGACCGAGATGAATACGAGGACGACGACGAAATACCCCCACTTCCCCTTTGACACCTGCCTCCAATCCAGCTACCCCTCGAGGATCTTGGACGTCTGGGAGTCCACCCCCTCGTACCTTGCGTCAAGCGGATTTACAACGACGTTTACGTATGCTGTTACAAGATCAAGAACAGTTGGCCCAAGGACGTGAAATTGCTAATGTCACCATGACCAATAGCATTGTGACCAGTTATAAACAAGGAGGAGCACCGAGTGTACAAACGTCTTCGTCCCGTGTTTCGCCGTAAAGATGAAAACCGTCGTGTCGTTATTGAATGGATCGAAACAGCATGGTCTTCCCTTCCCCCCAGAATTATTACAACGCATGGATTCCTTGTATGCCTTTTATCATCAACAATGGTGGTGTTATCGAAAAATGTTGAATCATTACAGGTGTGTCAATGCCTTGTTCAATGGTATGGCGTTACTCCTGATGGCTGCCGGTATGATTGCGGGTCCCCTTTTGGAAAACAGTACGTTGGTAGCGTGTTTGGCGGCCGTGGGCACCGTGGTCAAAGGATGGAATGATTTTAAACAATACCGATTTAAAGTGACCATGAGTCGATTTGCGTTTACCACCTATGCCAAAGCCTTGACCGAATTGAAAACCCATGTGCGGGGTATTCCCTTGGAGGATCTGGAACGATTTTTAATCAAGATGCAAACCTTGGATGATACCATTGTGGATTTCACCCCTCCGTTACCCAAACGATGTCTCCAAGATTACCACCGTCATTTTGTGTACCAACCCTTGGAAGCCCTATGCTATGTAGACGGATGTCCTCGTCCCTTGAGACCTAAAGAGTATTGGATCCATAAAAAGCCGCTCCCTCCTAGTCCCACACTCTTAGAACCATGGCCGTCCAACGACGACGACGCAGAAAAAGGAAACAACGAGGAGGGGCTTTAATGCGTCCAAACCCCGTTTGGTGGATAAAATTGCCCATGGCATGAGTATGTTTCTATCAGGTCCCGCCCCTGGGTTTGGACTGGCTTTAGGCAAATTAGGCGGTCAAGCCTTGAAAGGCATTACCGATAATGTACAACATTACCGTCGACAACGAGGTGGGGGTTGGTGGCAAGATTTTAAACGCAATACCCGTCAAGGTTATAAAGAGACGCGAGACGTGATCAAACAAGACAAAGCCCTTCAACGTCTATTGACGGGTCGACCATGGTGAGGAGGAGAAGACGACGCCGTCGTCAACGAGGCGGTTTTTTAAATCTATTGGTGCCCGCTATGGCAGGATTGGGGAAAGCCGTGGCCTTGGAAACGGATAAACGTATAAAACGCACGATTCAAAAAGCCAATCAACGGTATCGTCGTCGTCACCGATAAAGGATGCAACGTCTTCGACGTCAATTACCGTTTTTACGGTCCATGTTACAAGAAGCCAATGGTTCCAAACGTCAAGAGTTGTTACAACATGCCAATGCCGATCAAATCAATGCTGTGAGTGAATTGGTGTTGAACTTTTTAAAAAACAAGATTCCTGTGACCCCACCCATGCTGGCTAAACTTCAACCCTATAAAAAGGTACTACGTGATTTGGGGCATCGTCGACATTCCGTCAAAAAACGTCGTCAGTGGTTAGTCCGACAAAAAGGAAGCGGATTGTTTCAAGGACTTCACGAGGTGTTATGTCAATGTGTTCGTTAACCCTCCCTACGTGGATGACTCTATTACAAGAAGCCAATCGGGCCACCGACAAGTGGAAAGACGAGTGTCATTATTGGAAGCATAAATATCACCTGTTGTATCGAGAGTACCAACACATCTTGAGGGCCCGTCTTTGTAAGAGTTGCCGTGCGGTAGAAGACGGGGAACTTTGCCCCGACTGTAGTCAACGACCATGGACGAAGTGTACATGATTCCCCACAAGGACTTGGAACAACTCATTCAATATTACAAAGGAGAACTCACCGAAAATGCCTTGTTGAACAAAGCCGCAACGCTCGCCGCCCAAAAACATGTGTTATTAGCCAACCCTCAATTACCCCCAGCCTTGGTCAATGCTCAAACCAAACCGTTGAGTCAAGAATTAATCAAGTTAACCAAACGCATTCGTCAATTTCCTGGCGGGGTGGGGGTTGGTGCCCCGGGTGCCCCGGGTGGTCCACCAGGCGAAGAAGAAGAAGCCGGGGATTTGGTGACGGGACCCGTCGAACAATGGTTGAAGCGCATGATAAAAGGCAGCCCGTCGACCCCCAAACCACCCATTACCCCTGCAACCAAGAAAGGCAAAGGAGCAGCCACTACCAGTAAGATTGTCAAGAAAGGGAGCCCATCCACCAGTCGAGGGGATCTACAATCGCGTTTAGAAGCCGTGCGAGAACAGCGCAAGACCTTGGAAAAAAAGTTAGCCGAGAGTCGCAAAGGCAAAGGACCCGCTCGTGAAGTGGAACGATTGAAACCTTTACCCGGTTGGGAAGATTGGGCTCGTGGCAAAAAGTTACGACGTCGATTGGATTACGACAGTGACTAAAACATGCCCACCAAGAGAAAAAGGGGACGGAAACGCCCCCAACGAGGAGGAGCCTTGGATGTCCAAAAATGGATTGCGAAAACCGGCAAAGAATTTCATTGGCCTGGCTATCAGTACATGGGACCTGGCACCCATTTGGCTAAACGCCTGAAACGTGGGGATCCCGGGATCAATCGTTTGGACCAAATTGCTAAGCAACACGACATTGATTACAGTCGTGCCAAGAATTTGCAAGATAAATGGAAAGCCGATACCAAGATGATCCAAGCCATTGATCGATTACCCGGCAAGAAAAACAAGACGGAACGGGTGGTCAAGAAAATCATGCAAGCCAAGAAACGTTTAAAATTGTAAACATTTAATAACAAATCATCACATGTTGAGTAATAAAAAATGAAAATGTCTCATTTGATTCACGAGTTGTCAAGTTCAATGTTCTGCCAAAATACTGAGACGAGGGTTAAGACACCAAATCGTACATCAAATCCACGCCCTCGTCGGGTGACATGTCATGAACAATGCCATCAGGGGGCACCAATGCCTCCAAATCAAAGTCCTCGACATCGTCCATGACCTGCTCCCAATCGTCGGGTGACATGTCTTTCAATAAGTCCTGCAAAAACGAAAGGTCATCCCAGTCAGGGGGTTCCACGACTTGCATGGTCCCCGCTCTCTTCGCTTTAACTTCTCACCAAACTCCACAACACTTGGGTCGAGCACCAACTCCACCTTGACTTTCTTCAAGATGTCCTCCACCTCGAGATCCCCTTCGAATTCTTCAAACTCTATGAGTAATTGGTCTTGACAAGAGGCCATCTTGGGGTGACTCACCTCGAGGTGCGATCTGTTTTATAGTCTCTGGGATCATTCCTCGCAATGCATCATGGCCTATCCAGGGAGAGGGGAGGGGGGTCCCCCACCCTCGTTGCCCCACAATACTTTGCGAGGAATGACTTTTTACCCTATAAAAGCCGAACATCCACCACCAGTAAGTTCATCTGATCATGTCCTCTCGCCAAGAAGACGAAGCGGGGCCCAGTGGCCTCGCTAGAGGCGACGTCATGTCCTTGCTTGGACTAGAGATGTCCGATTCTGAGAAAGAAGACGAGACGACAACAACAACTTCCTGTGTGGGACCTATGTTATGTACCGAAGACATCCCGGACAGTGATGAGATTTGTGAAGAGGCCTTGGATCGCTTCGAACGCCAACGTGCGTTTCAAACCCATCTTCTTCAACAAACTGGGGGAGGTTTGGATACCTCGATCGGAGCAGGAACGTTTGACTTTGAACTCCAACCCTATGTCGATCGTTTGAGCAACCGTCTGGGAGTGCGTGAACGTCATTTCAAGACCCAGTTACGTCAAAGGGGGAATTTCATTCCCAATCAGAGCATGACTCGAGCTCTAGAAGAGGGGTTACGTCGCGCGGTGAATCAAGTGTTGACCACCACCACACCTCCCCTCCACGATCAAGATCGCCTGTACTTTACCATCGCCTCCAACAGACTCCATAATAATTTTCAGGGCTGGGGATTACGTGCAGGAGAATGGCGCCAAGGCGGCGACCGTGTCGAGGCTTTATTCCAACGTTTAGCCCAAGCCCTCAACAGCAATGAACAATTTGAAATGGACGACTCCTTTCAAGTCTCCATTACTCAAGTCCATCATGCCCCTCAAGGAACCGGCAGCCGACGCCAGAACAAACCCGGACATCAACCTCTACGAAATTTAATACCCAAGAAACGTTCCATTATCCAGATCCAAAACAGGGATGATCTCTGTTGTGCCAGAGCCCTCGTCACCGCCAAAGCTCGCTTGGACAATCACCCCAAATACAACAGCATTAGAAAAGGAACTCAACTCCAGAGACGGCTGGCTTGGGACCTCCATGACGAGGCCAACGTGCCCCTCGACCCTTGTGGCTACGATGCCTTGACCCAATTCAGTACCACTCCTTCCCTGACCGGTTACCAGATCCTGTTGGTGGATGCCGACCGTTCTTTTCACATCACCACCTTTGGTCCCCTTCAAGACAAACAATTGATCCTGTTGCATGAGAAAGGCCATTATGATGTCATTACCAAGTTGCCAGCCTTTTTCGGATCCAGTTACGTCTGTGCCCATTGTTGGAAACCCTATGAAAATGAGGGAAAGCATCGATGCACCAAGAAAAAGTTGTGCGGCGCCTGTCGGCAGAAAGAGTGTCCTGATTTCCTGGAGGCGTACCCTCGAGGCCAGAAAGCCACTCAACGTTGTCAACAATGTCATCGGGACTTTTTTGGAGACACCTGTTTCCAAATGCATCTGGTCAAGGACCACGCCGGCAAACCCGTGACCAACCTAGACTCCTCCGTCTGCTTTCGGCGCCGTCGCTGTGCTAAATGTCTAATCCTACTTCCTGCTTGCCACATTGACAAGCATCAATGTGGCTACATTGATTGCCCCTCCTGTCATGAGTACGTGGACGGTGCAACTCATCGTTGTTTTATTCAAATAGCCACTCAAGACAAGAAAAGAAAGAGGAAACGGTCTGGAGGGCCTCGCGCTAAACGTAGGGTGGGGGTGGATGCCACACCCGAGGAGGAAGACGATGAGGAGGACAGCATACCGCCCCTTCATGTCTTCTTTGATATTGAAGCCATGCAACCCCAAGAACAACACATCGCTAACCTCGTCGTGGCCGAAACCGAAGACGACGACCAACCCATGTGTTTCCCTGGCAACCATTGCGTCCGAGATTTCCTGGAATGGTTGGATACCTTGACACTCCATGATACCCGCCAAGTTAATGTGTTGGCCCATAACTTCCAAGGGTACGATGGCTACTTTATCATTCATCAATACTATGGCGACAATAGGATCGTCAACCAGCTCCGGAACGGGTGTAAACTCTTGCAAGTCCAACACGATCGTATCCGCTTCATCGACTCTTTGAGTTTCTTCCAGATGCCTCTATCGGCGTTTCCCAAAACCTTTGGATTGACAGAACTCCGCAAAGGGTACTTCCCCCACAAGTTCAATCATCCAGACCATCAAAACTACGTAGGACCCATCCCGGCCCTTGATTACTACATGCCTGAAACCATGTCCCCCAAAGGCAAGCAAGCCTTGGAAACCTGGCATCAAAAGCAACGCGACAAAGTCTTTGACTTCCGCAAAGAACTGGTGGCCTACTGCAAATCCGATGTACGTCTCTTGAAAGAAGGTTGCTTGACATTCAAACGGTTGTTTGAAACGCTCACGGGCTTCAATCCCTTCGACCACATCACCATTGCATCTGCCTGTAACCGGGATCTACGCATGAATCGCATGATACCCAACAGTATTGCCAGTGAACCCGTTCGTGGTTGGAAGAACAATATCAACTACTCCAAGGTGGCCCTGGAATGGTTAACCTGGTGTGCCCAACAACAACAGACCATTCAACATGCCCGCAATGCCGGCGAGTATTGCATCCCTGGCACTAACTTCCATGTCGACGGTTTCGATGCCAGTACCAACACCATCTACGAATTTCACGGGTGTTTCTGGCATGGGTGTCCTCGCTGTTTCCCCATTCGTCACGAAAGCCATCTACGTCACTATGATCGAACCATGCAAGATGTCTACGAGACCACCCAGCAAAGGATCCAACAATTTAGAGAGCAAGGCTTCACTGTCGTGGAAATGTGGGAATGTGATTGGTCCCGTCTCAAAGACACCTCCTTGGACATCCGTACGTACCTGGGGACCCTTGACTTCACAGAACCTTTGAATCCCCGTGACGCTTTCTGCGGGGGTCGTACCAATGCCGTGAAACTGTACCATCGCGTAACACCCAATCAACAAATACATTACATTGATGTGACCTCCTTGTACCCATGGGTGAACAAGACCTGTGTGTACCCCAAAGGCCATCCTCGTTTCATCTTCAATCCGGGGCACACCGACATCACCAAGTACTTTGGCCTCGTCCAATGCAAAGTCCTGCCGCCACGTCATCTCTACCATCCTGTCCTGCCTTACCGTCATGACTCCAAACTCCTTTTTCCTCTCTGTGCTGCCTGTGTGGAACAAGAGATGCCCAAACGACCCTTAGATAGATGTGCAGAATGTGTGCACACCGACGAACAGCGAGCCCTGACTGGAACATGGTGTAGCCCGGAATTATCTAAAGCGCTGGACTTGGGGTACGAAATCCAGTACATCTATGAGGTCTGGCATTTTGACGAGACATGTGAAGGACTCTTCAAAGACTACGTCAACACCTGGTTGAAAATTAAGCAAGAAGCCAGCGGGTGGCCATCCTGGGTCGGTGAGGACGAAACCAAACGTCAGCAATACCTTCGAGAGTACTTCGAGCATGAAGGCATCCAGCTGGAGTACGCCAAAATCGAACACAATCCGGGGTTGCGTACCCTCGCTAAAATGATGCTCAATTCCATGTGGGGCAAGTTTGGACAACGTCTGAACAAGACCCAAGTCGAAACATTTGATGACCCTCAAGCCTTCCACCGTTTTCTAGATACCAGTACTTTGGAGGTACGTCACGTCTCCGTTATCAATGCTGAATTAGTGGAGGTGCATTACCAGTACCAAGACGAAGACATCCCCGTGTCACCTAACCTCAATATTTTTCTAGCTTGTTTCACTACCTGTTGGGCCCGGCTCCGACTGTATGCAGCCCTGGAACAGCTGGGGGAACGTGTCCTCTACTACGACACGGACTCCGTCATCTACTGGACGGACGAGAATCAAGCAACCCCGGTCTTGGGCGATTACCTTGGCGAGTTTACGAGTGAATTAAAAGGCAACGATTACATCGTAGAATTTGTATCAGGGGGTCCCAAGAACTATGGATACCAAACCCAGAATGGTCACGTCGAGTGCAAGGTGAGGGGGTTCCGCCTTAACAGCGAAGGCAAAACCCAATTGAATTACAACATCATGCGTCAGAATGTCCTCGATGAAATCCAGAAGCCACTGATGACCCCACGCCAGACCCAAGTCGTGAAAACGCATCAGATCGTGCGCGATCCCAAACACTATCAACTGTACACCTTCCCCGAGTACAAACGTTACCAGCTCGTGTACGACAAGAGAGTCGTGGATCCTGTCACCTTCCAGACCTACCCTTATGGATACCGGTGAGACTCTTTGTATACCAAGTCGTTGCCGTTCCTTGCCTTCCCTCATGTTTTGACCGCGTTTTTCGTCGTGGTGAGAGCCCATGAAGTCACCTTCACGTTCAATCGTCTGCATGCCGTCAATTACATCATCTTATCAAATGGAACACTCAGCCCATATCAAAAGGAATACTCATCATGGAATACTCATATTATTAAAAGGAACTCAAAGGAATACTCATATTATTTAAAAGGAACTCAAAGGAATACTCATCATGGAACACTCATATTATTTAAAAGGAACTCAAAGGAATACTCCTCATTAAATAGGAACACTCATCTTATCAAAAGGAACTTTAAGGAATACTCATCAAACCATTACGTGAAATGGAACACTCATATTATGATCTCACGTCTAGCGAACCCACTGGTGGTTGCCTCCATTTACTCCTCCTCCTGCGATTGGACTGATTGATGTTGTTTCTCTCCAACCATGGGGCGCCATGCTTCTGCTTCCCCTTGTGACATGGAACTCTCATCATCATGGATGGATTTACATTAAAATATTATCTTTCCCAAATGCCTTTTGCTTGATGTGCCATATCCAACCCATATCATATCTGGGTCACCCCCGTTCCCAAAATTGGACTTTGGACTTTGAGCCCACGTTTTCTCAGCGGTTTTACTTCCCCTTGAGCCCACGATCCATTTTTCCTACTCGCCAGCGGTTTCCCCTTCCAAATCACATGACTTCCGGTTCCATGAGCCCACGATCCCTTTTTCCAACTGGTCAGCGGTTTCCCTTTCCAAATCACGTGACTTCCGGTTGCATGAGCCCACGATCCCTTTTTCCTACTCGCCAGCGGTTTCCCCCTATTAAAAACACGTGACTTCCGGTTCCGGTTATGACGTCATCCTTACATCAAAACACGTGACTTCCGGT